>PVKU01000143.1:0-405651 GCA_004027475.1 Anoura caudifer
CTTTCTTTCTTTCTTTCTTTCTTTCTTTCTTTCTTTCTTTCTCCCAGAAGAGCTGCCCAAGCAGGGTTGGAAGACTGTGGGAGAAGCTGGCAGCCACCTTCCTCGGGACACCGTTCCCAGATGGGACCCTTCAGTGTATTATTGGGCTGTGGGCATCGCTGCAGTGGCATGCTTAGTGGAGCTGCCCAGGGAACTCACAGATTTTTAACTGCAAACAGGGCCTCCACCCTCTGAAGTTTTTCCTCTTCCATCAGATTTGAGCTCAATGTTCAAAGAGGTGGAGCTGCTAGCTGTCCAGCAAACCATTCAGCTGATTAAATGCTGGTGCTCTGGGGTGAGCTGCTGTGGTCCATGAGAATACAGAAGCAAGGGGGCTCTCCTTATGCAAAGATCCCACCCCGCGCTCCCCACTACTGCCAATGAAGGCTCTTTCCCATCGTAATAATGTGTCTAGGTTAACAACTTCTCTCCTAGACTCCGAATTGGTACCAGGCTTTGGAACAGAGAAAAATAAGTTCTGGTAGTTCCTTGTGTTTAAAGGGAGGTGAAACAGGTGGTGCCTGGGCCCATAATTAGAGGTCCTGATGACTGTGGAAGCTAGAGAGGGTCTTTAGCAATGAGGGGAACTCAAAGAAGAGAGAAGAAGACAAAATGAACAAAGGAATTATATACAAAAGAATACAGTCTTTAATTGTCTTACATATAATGTTTTAGAACAGACTCAACTAATTATTGTGGTGGGAACCACAACAGGGGTAAGGAGTGAGGGCACATGGCAGTAAAGGGGTACAGAGAAACTTGAGAGTGATGGAAATATTTTATATCTTATTAGTGGACAGTTGGGTTGTTTCCACTTTGGGACTGTTATGAATAAAACTGCTATGAACATCCTTGTACAAAGTCTTCATATGGACATATGTTTTCAGTTCTCTAGTGGTAGAATGGCTGGATCATATGATAGATTCATGTTTAGCTTTATAAGAAACTACCACTAGTGTTTTCCAAAGTGCTTGCGTCCTTGCACATTCCCACCAATGGTATATGCGACTTTGACTTGGTCCATATTCTTGTCAACACTTGGTATAGTCAGTCTTTTAATTTTAGACATTCTAGGGACATAAAGTGCTATCTCATTGTAGTTTTAATTTCCACTTGCCTACAACTAATGAGAATGAGCATTTTTCATGTGCTTATTGATTTTTCATATACCTTTTTTGGTAAAGGATCTCTTCAAATCTTTTGATCATTTGAAACTCGGTTGTCTCTTATTATTGAGTCATATTTTTCTTTTTATATTTTAGATACAAATCCTTTGTCATATAGTCATATTGTGAATATTTTCTCCCACTCTGGTTGCTCCTTTTTATTTTTTAAGTGATGACTTTTGAAGAACAGAAGTTTTTAATTTTGATAAAATTTACTTAATTAATTTTTTCCTTAGTGGTTTGTGTTTTTGTGTCTTATCTAATAAACCTTCACTACCTTTATCTAAGAAAACTGCAATGTTGAAAAAATTTTCTTCTACATTTTCTTCTAGAACTTCTGTAGTTTTCAGTCTTACATTTAGATCCATGATCCACTGTGAGTTAAATTTTGTTTCGGCATTTTTTTTTTTGTCTTTATACATAAATAAAAAGTTTGCTAGGTATGTAATTTACAGATTACTTTCCTATTTCCAAACTCTGTAGGTATTTTTACTATGTTTTCTGTCCTAGAATATTTCTGTGAAGAATCTTTTTTTCGTGAAGAATCTTGAAGTCATCCTGATTTTACTTCTTAAAGATGATTTATATTTTCAACCAGAATAATCTTAAGAGTTTTGTATTATTCTTAAATGTTTGATAACTTCATCAAAATATTATTTTTTCTTCATTTCCCCCCTTTAAGGTATAGCGTTATAATTTTTAATTTCAGGAAAATTTTCTTCTAATATTTTGTAAACCATCTTTTTAATTTTTATTTTAAGTATAAGGGTTTTTTTTTTACTTAATTATAAAGTTTTAGAAAAAAATTATGTTTCTCTTATCTATTCTGCCATATCCTTTAGGAGGCTAAGAAAATGATTTAGAAAAATAATAAATTCTTCCCTGGAAGAAAGAAGTTGTCCAAAGAATGTAAGTTGGAAATAAAAGTAGATATGTGTGCTACACTCACACAAGCACATACACATGACTAGAATACACACACGGAGCTGCTAAGAGGTTATCTCACCTGCATGTGTTTCCTTCTCGGTATGCTTCTATCTTTCTATTCTGTCTACAATGAGCATATATTGCTTTTGTAATAACTCCCAGCACTCCAGGCAGAGTTCTGGGAGCAGAGAGGAGGAACCTCATTCAATAGCTCATTGACTCTACATTTGCTGAGCACTAACTTCCCTTTCACCAGAGATTTAACACTTTTCCTCTTATTCAGGCTGGAATTGTGACTTCAAAGAGAAAATTAAGGGTTGGAGGTTTGGCTGCTAGTGTAAACAATCTCTGAAACAGAGGAAGTGTCCCTTGTGCACGTGTCCCTGAGGCCCGGGTCCTGGGCACTCCCCTGTGTGAGGCGGCTCAGCTTGCAGATGTGTCTGACTGACCAACACAGTGGCTACTTTTTATTTTTAGTTTTTAAATTTCTGAGCCTTTAACTTGGAGATGTGCTTCCAGTTTTCCACAGTTTTCTCAGTCTGTCTCTCTAGGGTACCTAGGTCTGCTTCACTCATTTATGTTGCCTACCTGCTCCCTGCAGGCATTTGAGTTCATGACCTTCTGGTCCAGGAGATGGTAGAGGGGTCCCACAGATGCCAAAACAAGCTCCTTTGTACTTTATTTTTCTTTATTCGTATTTGTGTACTTACACCCTAAGACCAAAAAAGGGAGGCGAAGGTCAGTATACATGGCATGTAGCATCATTTTGCAGTTCATGGGGAGTGGTGGCTTTGGTCCTGAGCTTCTCAGTGGCTAAATCAAAGAAGGCAACCCAACCAATTTTACAGTTCAGATTGTCAGTAAGTCTAGAATTAACTATTTGCTTAAGAGAAACAAAGGTTTACTTCAAAATCAAGCTCAATCAAGATGAAAACTGCCTTTCTATGCTTCCCCTGGATGTGGGAGCTCAGAACCCTGAAATGACCCCAGAAGAAGCTGTACAAATATACTCAATGCAAAATGTGTGCATAGGAAGCTTGACGTCTATACAAGCTAGCTGAGAGAAAGGATTTTGAATGTAGTATACAGTAACTTAGGACATCCTTCCTTCATAGAGAGCATTGCTATTTTCTAAGTGAAAATGAAATATTTCATCTGTATATACAAATTAGCCTGGGCTGTGTGTCCAAAGTCTAAAATAAATAAGATCATGAATATATTTTTAAGGTAACTCAATTTCTTCTGTTTTTTTTTTTTTTTCCTGCCTAGTTTAGTGGCATGGTATAAAAGGGGGCGGGCAGGAATCATAGTTAGTGCCTGGGAAGTGAGGATAGAATAGGGAGGATATTCTATCTTGTCGTTCTGCATGTTTCTAATCCTGGCTGCTCAATGGAAACACCTGGAGATTTGTTAACAAACACCAGTGCCTGGGTCTCAGCTGAATTTTGAATCTCTGGCGAGTGGTCAAGAGAATTATTTTCATTCAAAAGATTTGGTGATTCTAAAGTGTAGCCAGGGCTTTGAGCTCTGATTCCTTTGGGCTAATGGTTCTCTCACTTGAATGCATGAAACCCACCTAGCAAGCTGGTTAAATGCAGATTCCTGGGCCTTACCCCTCCCTAATTTAGTAAGCTTCTAGTGTGAAGCCAGCATTAACAAAGAACTGAGCTAGCCTCTCTCCCCACCTAGAATCACAAACTATATGATGTGTCTTAGCATGTGGAATAAATGAAGAATAGAGCAATTGGTAGAAATGGCATCAGAAACTACAGAAAAAAATTATAGTAGAAACCTGAGAGGACAATCGTAACTGAACACAAACTTTGGCTTTGTTTCTTCTGCAACCATCCCCTCCGCCCCTGCTACCCTGAGACATCATTCTCACAATGCTATAGAACTTTGCCAGCCACAACTTCCCTCACCTGAAAAATGGGATGGTAATCCATGGGGCACACAATGGTGTTCCTCCATAGCCGCTGAAGGGAAAGGGGCGGAGGGCTGGCCATTTCTAAAGGAGCCAGCAGTGGGCGTAGGGGCCCTCTCTCTTGTGCGTGCTGCCATCGTCGCACAAGTCATCACGCCTGCCAGGCCAGGAGGTGAGCTTCCGCTGGAAATCTCCCAGCTGCCTGTTGCCAGTGCCTGAGAGTTCATTTCACATGGGAGGTTAAAGACACTTCTGCCTTGAGCAGGCATTTCCCATAAACCAAGAGATGGGCTGGGAACTGTCTAAAGCAGTGAGCCAGTGGGCGGCAGGAGCAGCAGCAGACATGTGGGGCCCTTGGCCTGCTTCCCCAGCCGGTCGGGCTGTCTGAGGCCCAGTTGAAGGATGAATTTTCATGTGACGTCTGTGTTTTCACTCCAAGGGACTCGATAGGAGCTGCTGCAATATTTCACCAGCTCTTGTGTTTGTCGGCTCCACTAATCATCAGCCTCAATCACTGGTGCGATATTTTATGAATTAATAAAAATGATCGCGGGCAGTCCAGGGGGACCTGGAGAAGAAATGTGCGCAGTAGAATTTTAATGAGCACCGTGGGGAATTTCTACCCTTTCTCGCTTTTTTTTCCCTATCTTCCCTTCTCTCTTCCACACTACTCCCTGAAAATTTTTCTTGCCCACCTTCCCACTGTGACCCCCACCTCCCACCTTTAGCAAAATCATAGCTGGAGTTGCTCTAAATAGCTGTCACGCAAATTAGGTGTTTTTCCTCAGCCTGTTGTTTGGCCCACAACACAGCCATCCAGGGCCCCGAATGTGCCCTGCGCACCTGCTCTCTGTCCTAATTGAGCAGATGATCTGCAGATTTGTCATGCTTAGCCAGGTCCCCCTTCCCTGCACGCCCTCCCATGACAGCCAGCCCTGGCTTGCCTGGAACAACAGGCAGATGTCAAGCCATGTGTGTGAGTGTGTGTGTGTGCGTGCACGCGCGCATGTGTGTGTTATGACAGATCTTGTACTCATTATTGAATAATTCATTGTTTCGTTAATGTCTTCGGATACCATCTCTCACTTCCTCACTCTTCCTCTCTCTCATCTGGCTCTCTGGGGCGGAGGGGGGGGACTTGATTATGCCTGCTGCTCCAACGACAAAGTATACAGATAAAAGATAATTGCTTGGCTTGACTCCTCCATTGATATGAAAATAAGATTTAAATTATTCACTCCGGTTTAAAGGTTAGTTGAAGGTTATTACAGGGGATGAAGGGGGAAAAATCACTCTTTATAACGTTCAGGATTGAGATAAGACAGGTTTGAAAGGGCCTAATTTGCACTGTAGGCAGAAGCGCCTTGTTGTGAATAAACTGAGAGTCCCTCCAGAGATTTTAATCTGGGGAAAGTCAATTATTTATAAGCAAATTACGCTGGCTCTCATATATGCAAGACGCTCCATGTCATAAATCAGTGAGAGGCGGTGTCTGTTTTCTTCTCAGCACCCAGTGCTGCTTGATCTCCAAGTCCTGGCCTTGCTGGCAGTGGGAATTTAACAGAGCTCCCGACTGGAAAGGTGGGCTGCCTTGCTGGGGGCTCTCTTTAAAAGATAACAGTACTAACTAATGTAATACCATCTTGGCTTTGGTGGTCTGCACCTCTGCTCCATTGGGACAGCTGCACCTGAATGCGGCTCCTTCTTATCCACAGCATTTGCCTTCCCTGGGAGTTGTGTAGCTCAGCTTTATGTAAGAAAGTAGCTCAGAGCTGCTTGTTCCTAGGGAGGCAAATCTCTGGCCTGAGGATCCATAATTGCTGGCCTTCCATGTTTCTGAAAGTTGGGCACTGTTTCAAAAAGCCCAGTGTCCTCCTCAACAACACCTGTGCATTAAATCATGGGTGGCCATTTCCATTAAAAAAAAGAAAAAAGAATGGGGGAAGAGAAACCTCCTATCCACTTTTGGACCAGAAGGTACTCCCTGCCCCATCCTGCAGACTGGCCCAGGAATTGCCCTGAGAGCTGCTGGGCGAGAGATTTGCTTCTGGGCTGCGTTCCTCTGACCGTCCTTTTACTGAACCTTCACAGGAAACTGCAGGTAGGGCGCCCTCCCCACCAAACCTCCAACCCCGGGACTGGTTCAGGAGAATATGTGGCCTCGGAGAACAAGGCTGTTGGGTCTCTACAAAGGGTCCTGGCCTGGATGTCCTGCAGCTTCCCACAGTGACAGGGCAAAAGCACTGAGGCCGCACCAGGGGAGGGGCCTGGACAGGTGTGCTTGCCCTCTTTCTGGCCACTGCCTCTCCGGATGTTTGCAAAACCTCCAGGCTGTCAGTCCAGGGTTGTTCTCCACTAGGTTTCAGGAAAAGTCCAGAATAGCCTGGGCTTGCAGAGCGTCCTGGCCTGGTGACAGAGAGGGCTGACCCGTCTGACTCAGGGGCAGTGTGGGGAGAAAAGAGCAGCTGGCAGCAATAGCATGCGGAAACTTGAAGCCTCAGATGGAATCAGTGCCACTTCTGAGCAGGGAGCTTACAGAAGACAGTCTTCACACCACTCAGCCTGGAGCCAATGACCTACAGAAGCTCTGCAGGCAAAACAAATGGGCTGTGCATGTGTCTGTGTAACATATGCACAGACATTCCCACATCCCTGTACTAAAGTAAAATGTGCACTTTGGAGTGCATTTTGTGCAGCTCCCTCACTGAGGCCCAGAGAAGCCAAATGACTTGCCCAAAGTCACACAGCAAGTAAATGATAGAGCTTAGACCCAAACCAAGCTCTCCTGACACCCTGCTGATGCTTTTTTAGCTATGTTTTCTATCTAATGTTTGAGATGCAGAATACAGTTAAGTTGCTTCTCATCTTACAATCTAGCACCTCATGGAGGTGGGATGAGGGATGGACTTAGTTCTTCATCTGGACAGGCGTCTCCTAGGTCCCTTTGAGCACTAAGTTCTGTAAATACAAATTCAGTAAAATATCTATCCAGGAATATTTAGTAAAATATTTCTCAGGGGCAGAAACCCTATCATTAAAAGAAAAGACATTTTCTGTGTCCTTAACCCAGATGAGGCATGCTCCAGGCCTTGGCGAGGGGCACAGGTGACAGGATTCACAAAGATCTGGTCAGTGTACAGAAACGAGACGTTCAAACAAAAAACTTAAGGTAAAATAAGCAGATGACTCCCAGCGCATAGCTGTGAGTGTGCAGCATGAGGGGAATGTTGTAGGCGTCCCTGTCAGGAGGGACTGCAGCAGACGGACAAAGCTGGTAGGTCCAGCTTCTGGGAGGGAGATGCACTGAGATGGGCGGAAAGGGGATGGAAGCCACGGGGAAGGTGGACTGGAGGTGAGGGGGTGGTGGGGAAGGAGTGGCCACGCTGGGGGACTCCTGGACAGCCTCGTGTTCCACGGAGCCCCTGCTGGTCTTGGAGCAGAAGGATGATTGTTGAGCGCTGTGTCTAAGGGAGACCAATTGGAATGAAGAGCTGAGGTAGGGAATCTAAGATGAGGAGGCTGACTAGGGTGCAGGGATGAGTTAAATATTTTCAAAGATGAGACAATAGGACTTGCTAAAGAAATGTAAAGGAGAAGGAAGCACCCACAAGAGTACAGAAAGAGGAAGAAGGCTTGTTTTGGGTGGGGAAATGTGAGGAGCTTACTCTGGGCCATGCAGAAAAGTCCTGTGGATAGTCGATTACAGAGGCCAGAAGTGGGCTTGGCCAGGTGGGGCCTCTTGTGCCCACACGCAGGGCCTGGGGGATTGGGGGATGTGACTTGACAGCACGGTTGTCAGCAGCTGAGCCAGCGCTGGGTTTCTGGTGCTCCTTCCAGGGGCTGCACTGCCTCACAGTAGCATCTCTACTCAATGGAGAGAAAAGGAAGTCGCATGCTGTCCCTGTGGCCTGTCCCTCAACTCACTTCACTATTAGGGGTGGAAAGGCTTAAAGCTCTTTGCTCAGGTAAAGTCTGCAGGAATATCACATAGCATTTTAATTATTTCAAATCTCTGGGTTCTGGGAGGCCCTGCGAGAGGTCTGGGATGGAGGCCATTCCACCAGCACAAGAGATTGATGGCCAGGCAGGCCCACTAGGTTAATGAGTCTGAGGTCTGCAGGAGATGGGTATCCATCCAATCGGTGGATATTAAAATCCTCCTAATCATTTTTGCAGGCTGACACCCTAATGGGATCCAGCGATGCTCCTGAATTTAAGCTCTCATTACCCATTTCCACCCACAGGTAACAGGTCCTGCTCATTCGCCACAGGCAATTTCCTGCCCCATTAGCTGTGAAAATCAGAGGGCAGCTGGGCCTTAGGGAGCAAAGGAGCCCATTCCCCCTCTTCTCAAACATGCTAAAGTAACCCTGCCTGTAGGATGCTGGGCTTTTGTGAATCCAAGCACAAGGTGAGAGTGAAGTGCACCAGTGTAAGAGGCTAGATTACATAGCGCCCATCAAACCGGGAGAGCGGGGGTTGTGGGGGGGGGGGTGCGGCTTGCTCACTCTCCTCCCAGCAGCAGGGCCTGGGATCAAACTTTCAAGCTTACGACGTTCATTTCCCCTGCTTTTTATAACAACCCTTCACATCAGACAGAAAATGCGGTCTGCTTTTCAGGATAATTTCCCATCCATCATCTTGCAGGCCTTTGAGTGGAATAATAGCACACATTATCCGTCCCCCGGGCCTCACACGCAGAGACGCCCAACGCCGCTGTGGGCTGGTTTCTGACCACACACTACCTCTTGTTGCCGCCTCTCCATGCACTTTTCTTTCCTCTGAAACCAGGTTAAAGACGGCGGAGGCCACATCTGCATTAGCCATCTATTGCTGTAGAACAAATGACCCGACACATGGCAGCGGAAAGCAGCAGCAAATGTTTATTGTCTCACAGTTTCTGTGGGTCAGCAGTCCTGGAACTCTGCGGTTGACGGAGTAGGTCGTGAGTGGCCTCGTGGAGCGGCCTCTCTGTGAAGTGCTGTGTTTGCCTGTGTGGGGCATGGAGGAGTGTCTTTAGTGATAAATGCTGAACCGGTGCTTAGCAGAGCTAGGTGTGTGACTTGCTCCACACAGTGATATTCAGGAGCAGCTTAGCTGGCTGGGCCTGGCTTAGGGTCTCCCAGAAAGGGGCAGTGAATCCATCAACCAGGGATGGATTCATTTCCAAGGTGGTTGGCTCTCTTGAGCCCCTGGCAAGTTGATGCTGGCTGTTGGCAGAGGCCTCAGTTCCTTGCCACTCCGTGGAGTTGCCCAAGTGTCCTCATGACATGCCCATAGCATTACCTACAATGTGTGTCCCGGGAGCAGCACTGTCTTGTACGTCCTAGCCTCAGAAATCATGCTCCATCTTTTGCAAGAAAGCCATAGTTTATGAAGGTCAGACTATCCAGAGTGTGAGGCAACTACATGAGAGCACAGGTACCAGCAGGCACTGGGACCATTTTGGAGGCTGGCTACCGTGACATCTGATGAACCCACATCCTTTGCAGGCCCTCACTCACCACAGGTGCTCAACAAAGGGAGCAAGACTTTGTCAGCACCCACCTGGCTTATTTAGTCTTCACATCAGCCCAAGAGTGGGTTATACTTCCCAGCAGAAGAAACAGCTCAGGAAAGGGCTTGCTCAGAAGCATGGAAGACTGCCTCTTTTTGAAGTTCATGCCCTTTCTTTTCTACTAAACTTCTTACTTTGAGTTAAGGGTTGATTCTTCCTTAATAAGAATTCTGTGATGGAGCTGGGGGTCGGGTGGTGTTATGCTCATTTTAGAAATGAAGAGACGAGGCTCCAAGAATTTAGTGGCAAGCAGCTGGTGCAGGGCTGGCACCGCAATTCAACACCCCTGCCTTTGAGTCTGATGTTCTACCCACCAAAAACGCTGCCTCGCAGTGCATTGTCTGTAGGCTGAGCCTCCCCGGCACTCTCTCTAGAGCTTCGAGGGGGAGGGGAAGCTGTCTCTTTCCTGTGGCATGAAGAGTGGGTGGAGAGACAGGGACTGGCTCAGTAGGGAGGGGCTAGGACAGGGTGGGGACATCCCTGCACTGACCCGCAGCAACAGTGGCTAACAGGGCCTTGTCCCTTTCATGCCACCACCCCAGGTCTTCCTTCACTTTCCAGGCTTTAAATCCCATAAAGCCCTGGGGACCATAGTTATTCCCTCATAAAAACCTGGGAGGGAGGCCAGGTGGGTGGTCTTGTACCTAGTTTACAAATGAGGACACAGAGAGATCCAGAGACAGGGCTCTTTCCTTCAGGTACCTTCCCCGCACCTCCTCCAGAACCCCTCCTTTCCCTGTTTGGTAGCACCCCAACATTCTTTCTGTTTTTCCTCATTAAGGCATCTCCCTACCCAGTCTCAGATGTAGATTTTGGAGAGCAGGGGCATTTGTTTTGTTTGCTGCACTGCAGGGTCTGGCACTCAGGGGACCCTCACAGCATACTCACTGACTCCTCCTACTCACTGGTGGTGGGGGGCAGAGGTGGGGACCACTGCCAGCGCTACCAGCTCACAGGTGGGGAAACACACTCAGAGACCATGGACCCACTCAAGGTCATAGCCAGCAGGCAGCCTGAAGGCACGTCCCACCTCTCCACCAAGCTGCCTCTCCTGAGTGTGACTGGGAAAGGAAGAGGGAGCCTTTCCCTCCTCACTCACATTGGGGTGGCGTGAGGGTCCAGGAGTGCCTCCTGGCCTTGGGGACACAGCCACCCGCCCTGGAATCTCTCCACCTCCTCCTCTCCATCCCCACCTGCCCAGAAGATGACTGCTCATGTCAATCATGCCCTAGGGACTCCCAGGCCAGTCTCACAGCATCAGAGTTGAGAGGGACAACAGCCTCGCAGAGTCCATTCTTCCAGTTATGGATAGGTACACTGAGGCCAGAGAGGACAAAAGGCTAGTAAGTGTCCTTCCAAAAGTGCAGCATTTCAGATGACTGGGCACTCATTTCTGCACCCACTTCCCTGCTCCCCTACACTGTTACTGATTAACCCCGCCTCTTCTCCTTCCAACATGCTTTGTGGCCCACTGTTTCCCTCTTGTCATGGAACAAAATCCCACTGCAGGACCCACCTCTCTGGGGCTAGTGTGGGTCTAGCTCTAAGTCATTGGCAGACTTTGAAAACCTCAGTTTCCTTGTGTATAAAGTAGGAGGGGAGCCCTAGCTGGGGGGGAAAGGGGTCAGTCTTGGGGAGCAGAGGTTGGGGCTGAGGCTGTAGACCCTTAGTCCCCTTGGGATTTGCCTGTTCTTTGTAAAACAGCAAATCTCCTATCTTCCCTGAGGAGCAGGAGGCAAAAGAAATGGTTTCTAGAGGCCTGGTTCCCAAGTGGTTCCTGAGGTCAGAGTTCAGGGACTTGGCAGCCAAGGATATGTCAGGAGCGCAGGGTTTAACAACAGCTTTACTCTGGTTGATGCCCTTTGGCAGGCACACTAAGTGCTTTCCGTGCACAAACTCTCCTGCCAACCTTCTGGGGCGTGCTGACCTCGCCATTCACAGATGAGGCAACCAAGGCCCAGGGAGAGATCCAGCACCCACCCCCTTCCTGGTGGTGGGGCAGGGCCCAGGACTCCGCTCCCAGGTCGATGACTGCAGGGCCTGCTGCCTCCCTTCTCCGTCAGCTCAGCAAATGCTCTCAGCTTTTACCTCTGGTGCCCTCGGCCCAGGGTTGTGACAGAACACACTGACCTGGCAGGCTGTCTAGTCCTGCAGGGTCGCCGCCTCTGTGAGCAGGGGGAGCACATGGACACCCAGGCGCTCAGATGCATGCCCACGCGTGCACACCAGTGTGCACACAAACACATGCACATGTGCACACATGTAAAGGCATCTTGTCCTTGTCTAGGCCATGTGGGCCAACGTGCTCACACACACGGGTTATTGTCCCACATGTTCAACTCCATAGGGATTGTAACCTCGTGGGAGCTGCTGGATGCCCCTGGAATAGCCCATTCTGTTCTGTGGTTGGTAGGAGGTAAGGAGCAGGAAAGAGGCCTGGTCCTTTCCCTTTCCCTCCGGCGTACAGATCCCTACAAGGCCCTCCCCTGTGCCTTTCCTGTGTTTCTCCCTCCATGGTTCCATTTCTCTTAGTCGTCACGGGCTTGTCTTGTTTGCTTTGAAGGGAGGCAGGGGTGGGGGGCACTGACATGGGGGCCCACTAGGCCCTGCGCCCCACCCTGGGCCGGCTCCTGCGCTGCCCGGCAGTGTTCTCGTTGAAACAGCGTCGTCCGACTGTTGCTATTGATTATGGCAAGATTGTGTGTGGCTAAGAGCTCCTCAGAGCCAACTGGTATATTAAGCAATCATTTCTATAGCAGCTGACATAACTCCCCCGGCATCGGTTTGTCCTAATGGGCTTGGTATTACTCATGTGCTAATTGATTGGGCACGGAGGGAAGAAAAACTAAATTCACTTGTGAGGCGATTTTATGGCGGAGCTCATAACAGAGGTAATTTGCTGAAAATGTTCAGTCCCTCTTCGGTTATGTAAGATCATCTGTGTTCCTGTGTTTTATCTCCTCTGCCTGGCCTGGCTGGCTGCGCTCGGGGAGGCGATTCCCCCAGGAACCGGCTGACAGCCCAGCTTCCCGTCTTCCCAGGAACTCGGCTGTCCTTGGGGAATGCTGACAATTAGCGCCTTATGCACAACCTTCTCGCCTCAGGGGTGGCTTTCAAAATATCTCAGCTTCTCCTGTTCAAAAACGACTCTGTCTAAGGGCAAATAGTTATTTTCGGATCAGCCATCTAGTGTTACAAAGCTCTTGTTCGGAAAGGAAAAGAATGAGGGGGGATTATTACTGTATTTTTTTAGAGAAGGAATATTTTGCTTGAAAGAGGGAGGGATGAGAAGGCTTGAAGGGCCTCCTCCCTCCTCTCTCTTCTCCTCCCCATCCCTCTCCCCCTCCTCCCACCTTCCCTCCCTCTCTCCCCCCTTCCTCTTTCTTCCCCCCTCCCCCTACATTCCTCCCTCCCTCCCTCCCCTTTCTTTCCCTCAGTCCTTCCCTCTCCCCCTCCTTCCCTCCCTCTCCCTCTCCCTCCTCCCTCCTTCTCCCTCTCCCTCCTCCCTCCTTCTCCCTCTCTCCTTTTCCTCCTCCCTCCATCTCCCTCCTCCCCCCTCACCCCCTTCTTCCCTGAAGCAGCCTGCCTTCCACTGACCTCTGGAGGAGTCTCAGCCTCTCCTTGGCACTGGCAGCATCACACCTGTGCCATGTTGGCACCAGTCCTTCCAGTCCTATCTGCCACGACTCCCAGGTTGCCGTGGTCTCCCCTCTGGGCTCCTGGTGCCACCCCAGGCGGGTGGAGATGACAGGGAGACCTACACATGGCAGACTTCAGGGAGACTGGAGGGAGCAACCAGAGGGGGATGTGGGGCTGCTGGGGGAGGCGCTGATTTTACCTGCGCCTGTATTTCCCCATCCCTGGTTATGCTGGGATAATTAATAGGTTTAGAGTATTTGCCTTGGAGCCAAGCTAGGTGAATGGTGAACGAGGGGGAGAGGGATCCGATTGCTCAACTCGTGGGGGAAGAGGGCAGTTTTGTGAGAGACAGAGGGCACGGCCTCCAGTGTGAGTGGTTTGGGGCCTCTGGGGTGGCCCTGTTCCCGAATGAACATGGTCTTCTTTGCCCCTGTCTGCCTGAAGTCCCACCACACAGAGCATTATCCAGGTCTAGAAAGATATTCTATTTAAAGTATATGAAATACAAATACCCCTGGGCAACAAACTCTGTGGATTTCATCAGTCACTACTTGCTGACGAAGGACGTTCCCCTGGGGGAAAGGTCTGGGGACAGCAGCAGGACAGCAGTGTGGACAGCAACAGCGGCATGGGCTTGGGTGCTGGGCAGAGCCCAGTTCTCCTCTCGGGCTTGGGAGTTTGCCATGCTGTATGCTGCGCCCTCGGAAAGTCCCCTGTGCTGTGTACTCCCTGGGGAAGCAAAGGTATGGTGACACACCATACCTTCGGTATGGCTGGGGGTGGGGGGGGCGTTACATGAGGTGATGTTTGTGTGGGTCTGGCCAGAACCTGGCCCAGAGGAAACACTCACTAAGTAAGTGGTGGGTACTATTATTTGGGGTCATAGGTGGGCCATTCCTTGCCCCTATGCTGCAGTGGGCAGAATTCCTTCCTGAGGTCCTTGAACAGGCGTGAGCCCCAAAGGTCAGCTCACTCCTGTCTCCCATGGTCCCCTTGGTCAGCCTCCACCGCTGACACTGGGAGGTTTGGGTAGAGAACATGAGGAGGAGACGGATATGTAGAGAGCAAGGTGGGGCGTGAAGGGAGGGAAGAAAAGAGTTAAAGGCAAAGGTAGCTGGGTAGGGAGGGAGTAGAGAGGGCGGGGTGGGGACTGTCAGTCATGACCTTCAAGGCTCAAAGGGCTTCTGGGCCGAAGGGAGACTGAGACAGGACATGAGTATCCTGTGGAACTGAATTTAAATTGTGAACAGTGGGTGACAAGACAGGGTCTCCTTTCTAATTGCCATCCTTTCTGGCAAGAATACAAGCTCTATGAGGGCCGGCTTTGTCTTCCACTGCTGTATTCTCAACACCTGGGGCCTGCCTTGTGCGTCAGTGCTCACTAGGTCCTGAACGAGTGTGTCTGTGTGTGGGCGTGTGAATGCACGCCTGTGCTCACAGAGAGAGCCAGCCCCACAGAGGGCAGGGGATGCCCCAACTGTGCCCGGGTTCCAGCCACTCTCCTGCTGCTGCTGAGGCCTGTGGCCATGTGCCCTCCGCCCCCAGGAAGCTGGTCCCTGGCCCTGTACCTCCCAGCTGGTGGGCAGGCAGGTGCAGCAGCCCAGTGTGGCCACATGGTGGGGGAAGATCCCCTTCCTCCTCCTCCTCCTTTTCCAGCCTGGGCCTTGCTGCTGCATCTCTTGCCATCAGGAGCCACCCTGTCTGTGGGTTTTTCCCTTCAAGACCACAGACCTTGGCAGGGTAGACTCCTTTCCAAACTTGCCTTTGGTTCTGCGGTGTCTTCCCAAGCCTATTGTAGGAGGATCGTCCTCAGCAGGCATCATCTGGGACTCACCTGGGGCCCTTCCCCTTCTCAGGAGGAGGATCCCCTCACCTCCACCTCTCCCCGTCATTGCCACATGAGGAGCACCCCACAGTCATGCCGCACATTGCTTCAACCCAATGTCCGCGCCTGGAAGGAAAGGCCCTTAATCCTGGGCAGCTACAAGCAGCCGATTTTTGTGCCTTTGCAGCGCCTATTGCTAAAGGCTCTGGCCCATGCAGAGCATGCTCTGCAGACAGCCATGCGTTCAGTCACCGCACCGAAGGACTTCCCGCTCTGGGCTCCCTCTCAGGGTCTCCAGGCTTCAGGCGGCTGCCGATTTACCAGTGTGCCCTCTGAATGCAGCCGGGCTCAAGTCCTGCTGGACAGGTGGGGCTCTCCCCTCTGCTGGCATCTCAAAAGGGTGGGATGCCTGGAGAAAGTTGGCCAAGTGACCCTGGTATTTGATACTTGACCCTAAAAGAGGTGTAGAGGCCAGACCCCAGTGGGGTTCCCACTTTATCCATCTGTTCAAGTTTGGGATGTTGATGGAGAAGCCATCACCTTCAGCCCCAGTGCCACCTTCTCTCTGCTGCTGCACTTGCCTGCTGGGGGCCCTGCACCTGGGGCCCAGGCCTCAGGCCCGACCACCCACCCCCAAGACAAGCTGGCATTATCTCCTAAAGGCACAGGCTAAAGGTGTGAGAAAGTGCTCTGTTAGCAGCAGCTGCACAGGTAGACAGGTGGTACTTCAGTGCAGGGGTGTGAGCAGCGTGCCTGCAGGGGTCCTGCTCTCCTCACTGCAGCCCCCTGCTGCCATCTCAGCAGGGCACTCACTCCTTACCTGTAGGAGGGTGTTGCTGACAGGTGAGGTTTAGGGAGTCGAGGGCAGGGAGGATCCTTTCTGTGCAGTGAAGGGGGAGGGGATTTTTACATCTTCCCCTGGGGGATTAGGGGCACAAGGACTGAGATCCAGCTCTGGTGTGTCCACTGACCAGCCATGTGACCCTGGGCAGGTCTTCCCTTCCGGGCCCTATGGTTCTGAGGTGGTGCCTGCCAAAGGAAGGCCACTGCTGGCCTCCCGCCACCCACTCCTCATTCACAGACTAGGTGTCCTCCAGCAGATGAGGCTCAAGGACACCACCCTTTGGTCCCCAAACATGCTTTCCTAGAAGGTACAATTGTGAGGGATGTGGTGGCTGTTGGGTGAGTGATGGACCCCTGAATATCAGAGAACAGAGGCCAAGGGAGCTGGGGCGGGGGCAGGGAGCCAGTTCCAGAACCATGCCAGCACTCGGAGAGCAGTGGTGCCCAGTGGGGTCTGGAAGCCTGACCTGGCTGTGGGTGCTGCTCTTCAGACTAATCCCTGGTCTAGCCCCCTGAGGACCCCAGAGGAGGCTCTTTCTCATTCTTTCTACAGACTTGAGCCTCTTCTCATGCCATTGTCTCCTTCTGGAATACCCTCCCCAACAAAAGCGTAGGTGCAAATACTACCCTCTTTCACTGCTTTCAACCTTTCCTGGATGGATCCTCCAGCTGGAGAGACCCCTCCCTCTTTCTCTCCTTCCTTGCAGAGCTGAACCCAGCTCTTGAGCTGTGTGTGCCAGGCTGGGAGCCCCTGGGCCAGAGTCTCTGTCTCAGTTCATGTCCCCCCCTCCCCGAGTCCGCAGCTCTGCCTGTATGTAGCAGGTGCTTAACAACTTCTTGATGCCCCAACGAGAAAATATTAGTGATGGGACTGTCATTTAAGCAGAGGGCACAGAGTGGCTTCCTGCTGGAGTTTCTTGGACTCTGCAGTTTAACTGAGCATCTTGAAGGCTGTAGAACTGACTCAAGGGGAGGAACGTAAAGCAGGGACAGCCCGGTTCTTGCTACCATTGACCTGTGAGGTTGTCGGGGCAGCTGCGGCTTCGGGTTTGTGTCTCACAGTTGAAGAGGTGAGGCTCTGACAAGTGAAGGGCTTCTCCAGGACCCTGCAACCTTTTCCTAGGAGGGAACGGTGGTGTGCAAATCCACGTCTGGACCTGGGTGGTACAGGGCCTCGGGAGTCAGGAGTCATTTTACAAAACATTTTAGGGTTGTTGTTGTTGTTGAAAAGGACAAAATAGAGGAAAGAAAGCAAAAATAATCTACAATCCACTCCCCAGTTAATCCCCGTGATATTTTTTAAACAAAGTAAAACATTTGTTTTAGGAAGGTGTAAAATAAAATGAAAAGTCTCCTTGCCCTTGCTGCTACTCCAGCCTCTCTCTTAGGTAACCTATCAACAGGCTTTTTTTCCTAGAAAATAATGAAGTATACATGCAGTTCTGGTGTTTCTGTGTATGCAGGACATACAATAGTCATCTACTTAACACCAAAAGGGCCATCCGGTACCCATTGTGCTATGTGTTATGATCTTCATATGCCTGTGATTTCCACATTTTTACTTGTATATAACCATATCCCAGCATTCAGAGCTGCCTCCTTTGTTAATGGCTGTGTAATAGTCCCTCGTCTGGTGTTCTGTACGTTATTGACCGGTCCATTGCTGAGAAGCTGTTTCCAGCGTTTCCTCTGTCAAATAAGGCAGTGAAAATATCCTGATACCTTTGTGCACATATCTTGGCACACTTTTGTGAGTCTAAAGGAGTAACTATTAAAGTTCTACCTTGTATTGAAGATGTTGGTACTGGAAACTATTTACTGAGCTGTGTTTCTGATGTATAATAATAATTATTATTATATCAATAATATTAACACACATAGCACTTACTATGTGCAACACACCATCTAGGCCCTTCCACATAGAACTCATTTCATTTTCACAGCAACCTTAGGAAGTAGTTACTAGTATACTCCTTCTTTGAAGATAAGGAAACTGAGACACGGTGAAGTCAAAGGACTTGCCAAAGTCACATAACTGGTGTAGTAGTCCGCTTGGGCTGATGTGGCAAAGGACCACAAACTGACAGCTTAAACAACAGAAATATATTTTCCTACAGCTCTGGGGCTAGAAGTCCGAGGTCAAAATGTCAGCAGGTTGCTCCTTTTGAACCTCTGTCTTTGCAGATGGCCCGCCTCTCCCCGTGTCTTCACGGGCACTGCCCTTTGTGCCCGTGTCCTAATCTTTTCTTCTTACAAGAGCACCAGTCCTGTCAGAACAGGGCCCACCCTAGTGACCTAATTTTACCTTTAAAATATTTATTTATTTTTTAGAGAGAGGGGAATGGAGGAAGAAAGAGAAGGAGAGAAACATCAATGTGGGAGAGAAATATTGGTTGCCTCCCATACACATCCTAATAGGGGACCAAACCTGCAACCCAGGCATGTGCCCTGACCAGGAATCGAACCAGTGATCCTTCAGTTGTCAGGCTGATGCTCAGCCAACTGAGCTGCATAGGTCAAGGCTTTATTATCTCTTTAAACACCCTATCTCCATATGCAGTCACATTCTGGATATTAGGGGTTAGGGCTTTAACATGTGAACTTTGAGGGCGGTAAAATTTAGCCAAAACAGCTGGTAAGTGGCAGAGTCAGGATTCAAACCCAGTCCCCTGTCCCAGGGCCACACTCTGGGCTAGAACACCATGAACTTAGTGTGACCAGGAAAGGGTGAACAGGTTGATGTGAGTGGCTCTGGCCACAGTAGTGACCCTGATCCCAGGCAGAGAGCTCCCTGGGGGTTGCTCTCAGTTCCCAGGGCCTGGGAACAGCAGCACTCCTGCTCCAGCACCAGCTGGAGGAGGTTCCAGCTCAGGTGGCTGAGGAGACCAGTGGTACAAGTCAGAGATACACTGACTGGGCAGCCCAGGGTGGGGCAGGTGGAAGCAGCTACACCTAGGAGAAGGGGGGCGATTGAAAAGTGGGAAACAAAGTGATAGATTTGTGTAAAGGGGTAAAAGGGCAGACAAAAAAGCTGCCATCAGGAGGGACAGGCATGGTGTCAGAATCCTTCATGGCCAAGCCAAGTGCCTTAGTGAGATATAATTTATGTATCATACAATTGACCTCTTCAAAGGGAGCAGTCCAGTGGTTTTAGTATATTCAGCATTATGCAACAATCACCACAATCAATTGTAGAACAAGTCATCACTCATGAAAGAAACCCCACACCTGTTATGTCACTCCCAATTCTTCCCCAGTCCCACCCTGCCAACTGGCCCAAGGCAACCACACATCTACTTGTCTATATGCATTTCCCTGTTCTGGATATTTATATGAATGGACCATGCAGTGTGTGACTTTTGTGACTGGCTTCTTTGACTCAGCACAGTGTTTTCAAAGTTCATCCATGCTGGCCCATGTATCAGTACTTCATTCCTTTTTATGGCTGCATAGTATTCTGGGGCATGAATACATTCCTTTTTTTAATCCATTCATTAGGCACTGGCCAGTGGGGCAACTATGGATAATGCTGCTGTGAGCATTTAGGCACAGGTTTTTGTGTGGATGTGTATTTCTTTTCTCTTGAGTAGATACGTAGGCGTAGAACTTCTGGGTCATGTAGTAACTGTATGGTTAACATTTCATGGAAGATCCAGGCTGCTTTCCAAAATGGCCAGATAGTCCTGATTAGGCCAGAACTTTTCAAAATAAACACTGTGAGTGAAGTGTTTCAACAGGTATAGTCATACAAATATAGAGACTTCCTGTTAATTAAGCTAGGCAATAGGAGGGTCAAATAGTGAGAAGGAAGATTTAAGAACTTCCCCTTTGCAGATGTTTCCCACCCAAGTCTCCAACATAGGGTGCCTTAGTCTTTTCTATGTAAGCACAGGCTCGGGGTGGCCCTGAACAGATATGAAGAGAGAGTGCTCTTAAAGTATGAATTTGGGGGGAATTGGTGAGATATTCCAATATCCTCAAATGTTCTTTGCCAGTCTCTGAAATTTTATCTGCATGGGCACAGCCTTTCAGGCCATAATTAAAAATAAGGCTTAAAGACTTCTGGTCAAGGTGGTGGCATAGGTAAACACAGCTTGTCACCTGTCACAACCACATCAAAATTATGACTAAATTATAGAACAACCATCACTCAGAACTGTCAGAAATTGAGTTGAGTGGAAGTCTGACAACTATGAAATTAAAGAGACCACATCCATCCAGCCTAGTAGGAGAGGCAGAGATGTAGAATGGGCTAGTCCCACATCCATATGGGGTGGACAAAAATTTGGGAGGGAAATCTTGGGAAGTAGAAGTCCCAGCCCCAGATCAGGCCCTAGAGCCCAGAGTTCCAGTGCCAGAAAGATAAGTCCCTATAACTTCAGGCTGCAAAAACCAGTGGGAATTGAGCTGGTGGAAGAAACTTCTGGAGTCCCAAGCATTTCCTCTTAAAGAACCCATATACAGACTTACTTCCTCTGAGCTTCAGCACCAGGGTAGCAGCTTGAACGGCACCAGTGGCATACAGGGAGTAACTGAAGTATCTGGAATCAAAGCAAGAGCTAGGGGACAGCTTTCTGCCAGACAGAAAGGCAAGCAGGGGCCATTGTCCTTTTTCTGAACCCTCCCCCAACAGAGCCACAGAGCCAGCAGGCAGGTGCCACATCAGAGACTCCATCAACCTGGCTAACACTGTTTGCTGTGTCCTGGAGATCTCCCCAGGTTCTATCACATCCAACTTAGGGCTGTTAACAGTGGTTTTTTCATATGAGTGGTTGGTCTTGGCTCACAATTCATAACTTCCTAAATCCTCTCAAACAAGCAACAGCCAGCCTCAGTGAGTCCCTCTTGCTAAGTGGCCCCACGACTAGGACTAGCTGTAGAGAGCCTAGATTCACAGCTTGGCTTTGCCTGGGAATCTCCAAGCCCAACAAAAGTAACAGCCACCTCAGATTGCTTTACAGCTCAGGCAGGGTGGCTCTGGGCAAAATATAGATGGGAGCTGACTTAGGCCTGCACCACTGGGAAACCAGAGGGCCTGCACAACCAGTGGACAGCTACAGACCACATCGGAGCACCCTCACCCTGCCCCTGCACAGCTGATCCTCCATGGGGGCGAAGGTTGGTGGTCAGTTGTCAGAAACAGTCTTTGCAGCTGACTGGCCTGGACAAATCTCTCCCATTGACCTGCCAACAGCCACCAAGGCTCAACTAGAAGAGGAGGGTTTACTCAGCCCACATGATGGGCACACCTTCAGTACCCAGGTTGGGTGATAGGGCAGGCTGTGCCACTGAACCCTATAGGACACTTACTATGTTAGGCCACGCTACCAAGACAGGGTGTCATAGCAGCTCTACCTAATACATAGAAATAAACACAGGGAGGCTGCCAAAACAAGGAGACAAAGAAACATGGCCTAAATGAAAGAACAGATCAAAACTCCAGAAAAGAAATAAACAAAAGGGAGCTAAGCAATCTATCAGATGCAGAGTTCAAAACACTTGTTGTAAGGATGCTCAAGGAACTCAGCGAGGACCTCAACAGCATATAAAAGACCTAGTCAGAAATGAAGGATACACTAATTGAAATAAAGAACAATTTATAGGAAAACAACAGTAGAGTGAAGTTTGAGAATCAAATAAATAATTTGGAATATAAGGAAGCAAAAAACAACCAATCAGAACAACAAGAAGAAAAAAGAATCCAAAAAAATGAGAATAGTGTAAGCAGCCTCTGGGACAACTTCAAGGGTTCCAACATTTGCATCATAAGGGTGCCAGAAGGAGAAGAGAAAGGGCAAGAAATTTGAAATCTATTTGAAAAGTTAATGTAAAAAACTTCCCTAATTTGGTGAAGGAAATAGATATGCAAGTCCAGGAAGCACAGAGAGTCCCAAATGAGATGGATGCAAAGAGGCCCACTCCAAGACACATCATAGCTAAAGTGCCAAAGGTTAAAGATAAAGAGAGAATCTTAAGAGCAGCAAGAGAAGTGAGTCACCTAAAGTGGGGGGGGGGGGTGTTCCCATAAGGCTGTCAGCTGATTCCTCAAAAGAAACTTTGCAGGCTAGAAGAGATTGGCAAGAAATGTTCAAAGTCATGAAAAGCAGAGACCTCCAGCTAAGACTGCTCTACCCAGCAAAGCTATCATTTAGAATAGAAGGGCAGATAAAGAGCTTTCCAGACAAGAAAAAAACTGAAGTTCATCATCACCAAACCACTATTATATGAAATGTTAAAGGGACTTACTAAGAAAAAGAAGATCAAAATTATCAACAATAAAATGCTAATAAATACATATCTATCAACAATTGAATCTAAAAAACAAACTAAGCAAACAAGAAGAACAGAAAAGCAGGAACAGAATCCTGGATATGGAGAGCATTTTGATGGTTTCCAGATGGGAGTGGGGTGTGGGGGAATGGGTGAAGAGGTGAGGGGATTAAGAACAAAGAGGTAGCTACAGAAGAGCCAGGGGGATGTAGAGTACAGTATAGGAAATGGAGTAGCCAAAGAACTTACACACATGACCCATGGACAAGAACAGAGGTATGGGGATTGCCTAAGGCAGTGGGGGGTCCTGGGTGGAGGGGACCAAGGGGGAAAAATCAGAACAACTGTAACTGCATAGTCAATAAAATATAATTAAAAAAAGAAAGAAAGAAAGAAGGCTTAAAATGCAAACTCCTGGGGAGAGAGCTCATGCACTCAGGCAGTCTTTGAGCACTGGGAGCAGGCTTCCTCTGGGGGAGGGAAGAAGGAGGAGGTGGCAGGAGGCACACCTAGAAGCCATATTTGCTGGACCCACCATCAAGTGGGTGAAAGTCCGAGAAAAACCTTGCCGATAAACATGGCAGTCCCCAGACCATGGTGCCCAGCCAGGCCCACATCAGCTGCACCACCCAGAAAGGAGTTTTTCCTTTATTTCTTCCAATTCCCTTAAATTCTCAAAAAAAAAAAAAAAAAAAAAAACCCCAAACAAAACAAAACAACAACAAAAAAAAAACCCAACCCAATATTGGTGCCTAGGCCAAATACACCCCTTCTAAAACACAAACAAACAACCCTAATAAACAAGCAAAGTATTCTGATTCTGCTCCCCGCTAAACACACACACGTAGATGCGCACACACGCCAATCAGTTATTGCATGTCATTCCAGAAACCAAGTTGGGTTCTGGCAGATCTGATGTGAAAGTCGAATTCTGTCTCTGACCAGCTGTGCACCTTTGGAGGAATGAATTTCTCTCTCTGAGGTTCCTGTCCTCACCTCTACCGGCAGTGGAGATGCCACTGCCTGCCTCACAGGTTATCAGAGGATTCAGGGAGATGGTTGAAGCCAAGCAGCCAGCACAGTGCCCAGCAGACAGCAGCATCTCTTCTCTGGCTCAGGATCCATCTTTCTGCTCTGCCCCCATCTGTCCCATCATCTTGGATGCTGATGATTGCTGGGTAATTGGTACATGGTAACGCCTGGAGAACTGTGGGCCTATCTTATGTCTCTCACACTTTTTTAGTTTTCCTTCCTTGGGAAAGCCAATCCCCTTTGCCCACTTGGCTCCTGGTTGGGGCCGGCATCAGTCACATCCTAGACTAGGGATGGGCCTCGCTCCTCCGCCCTCCTGAGATGCCTGCTTGCAGGCAGAGAGCTGCTCTCCTGCTCTCCCACACGCTGCACTAATGAATAATGAAAGAATCCTCACACTCAAGCCCTTTCCTCTTAGCTCCCAGCCTCTGATATATTTGATCCTAGATAGCATAATTTTTCACCTAAATGTGAATGTATTTGCGAATTGATAGAAAATAATTCTGGCTCTGGTGATATAAAACAGGGCCGCCCCATCCTGGCTGCTATTTTGATTATGACTTAAATGGGTGAGGCCATCAATAATTATTTTATTGAACAGGCACATAAAAAATGATTCCGAGCTGAAGTCATTTCCCTGACGGAGCCTCTGTGGCACCGTGGGCAGTCGACCTTTATAGTGCTAAGCTTGCTGAGAAGCGCTGCAAGGGCTGTGTCCTCATCCTTTGTCACCTTCTTTGGGTTTTCCCAGGGCTCTGGTGGCAGGGGTGAGGCTGACATGCAGGCTGCAGTGGGAAGGAGGGTATCAGCCCCCTGCCATGGCACCATGGATTTACCACGGCATTTCCTGCAACATGGCATTTCTTCCTCAGTGCAAAATGATCAGTGTGACCCCCATTTAGGGGAGGAGGATAGTGACCCTCAGAGAAGTTGAGGCCACTGCAGAGGCACCCACTCAATTACGGGCCCCCTGGCTCCTAAGGAACGAAATAGCCAGAGCTAGTACATCTCTGAAGCTTCTTTTCATTGACAGTTCTACTCTCCCTAGCTGTGCTTTTTAGGGAGTGGGATGGCAGCACCTCTTTGTGAAACCAGCTCCCCATTGTACCCTTGCAGGGGAGAATCACTGGGTGCAGGCTGTTGGAGGAGAGATGTGGACCGAAGCCCCACTAATGCCCTGAGTGGCTCCTCCGCCTGGGCCCCTCACGTTACCACATGTGCACTGAATACCAGCCTTTTCTTTGTCTCTTGTGCTGAGCCCATGCTAGGTGCTGCACAGGGCCGGTCAGAACAACCCAAGGTCCAGGTGAGGAGACCCATCCTTGTCTGGGATAGCACAGGGTTCCCTGAACTTCATCCTTTTGTATTCTACCATGATTTCTAGCTTTATCTAAATACCACCTGTATTGTTACTTACTTGATGTACTTTCTTAAATCAACTAACATTTTTAACTTTGCCCCATCTGAGGCAATAAATGCATTAAAGCATTCTATTTTTCTAATGCACACTAAAAGTAAAAGTACAATTCAAATAAAGACTTGTGCATCCGGGTCACAGCAAGAACCACCCGGTAAGCCCCGGGGATCTGTGAGCCTGGGTGAAGTACTCGTTGGCAGAGCAGAGGTGAACTGGGAAGGGACAATGTGTCATCCGCCCGGGCTACCTCACCCCTCAGAAAACCAGCCTGGCCTTGAGCAGCAGAGCATAAGGCCCTCAAGATGGGCCACCTGACCTGGGTTTTGATGGGCCCTGTGAGCAAAGGCCTGGGGGGGGGGGGCAGTGTGTCACTATGTCTGCAGGGCCCCACCCACCCCAGGGTCCTGTGACTTGGGCAACCTCAGTGTCTGAGGCCCCCACACCCACTGATCTCCTTTGTCTTTCTGGGGCTGTAATCTGCTTTCTTACTGAACTGAAGCCACCTCCCTTCCACCCACCCACCCTCAACTTTCGCTCAGAATGGAGCCCAGCCTCCCCCTTGCAGCTCAGATCTGGGAAGACAAACAGGCCTTTGTGTTTTGAGGGCTTGCATTGCTAATCTCTACAGGGAAATGGCCGGAGGGGACAGAGAGAACAAACTGGGGAGCAGGGACTCAGAGGGACAAATATTCCAGAAATCTTAATGTCCTGGACTCCTGCCTGAAATTCCTCCTGGCCTCCAGAGAGTTTCATGTCCAAGTGAAGAGTCGATCAGGCCTCCCGGTTCATCTACCTGCCCCTAGCTCCACCCCTTCCCCTGTCCTCTGCAAATCTGTTTTTCTCAGAGGCCTGGTCTCAGGGGGCAAAGGCAGCCCAGACTTGGGGGCCCCCAGCTGGGATCACATGTGGAGCTAGGAGTGGCCAGCCTGAGCCGACATTTACTTGGGGTTGACCAAATCCTTGTGAACCTCCCCATTTTTGCAGAGACCAAGTGGCCTTCCTGAGACCATCATGTTCCTCCAGGACTTGAGTCAAACTCCAGGGCCTGAAGGTGCCAGGAAGGCAAGGTGGGGGCTATGGCCTACAAGAGGGCACATTCTCTCCGAAGGCACTGGAACAAAGTGAAAGAAATAGAAGCAGAGCGTGTGAAAGAAAACGCTTCTGTGGGCCATCTAGCCAATGTGTGACCCCAGGCTTGAGGACATAGGTATTTCGTAAAACGCTGAGTGGTGGAGAGTCAGAGCAAAGGCTGGGCTCCCTTTGGAAAGTCAGTGCAACACCCACGGCGGCACTGTACCCTCTTGGAATCCAGGGTCCCTCCACACCATCAGGCGGCTTTGTGCAAACAGAGAAAGGGTCCCTTGCTCTGAGGGGATGCAGACTGCGCCAGGATTCTTGGCTGCGTGAGTAGAACATGGCGCAGTCCAGCCCCCACAGATCCCCGTGCTGGGGCCCTGTGCTCCCAGGCAAGGCACCTGTGTCGCTGGCCAGGCCTGACTCCTGGAACTCCCAGTCAGGTACTCACGGCCTGCTCCTGTTCAAAGGACACAGCCTCCTACTGCCAACTGCAGGCAAAACCTAAAGTCAAAAAACAAACAAAACAAAATAAAACTGAAGTAGACTCAGCTTGTGACAGCCCCAGGTGTGTCTCAGAGCCACTGGCGGGGATGTCAGGAACCTGTGTCACTGTAGGCGCTGTGCTGAGCCCAGAGGTGTGGCGGCTGGGCAGAGTGGCCAGGCTCCTCTTCACTCCTAAGGCTGGTCACAGCCAGGACAGCCAGAGACAGGAGACAGTGCTGTCCATGCTGAGGCAGGTGCCGAAGGAGAGACCACTGTGAGGCCCACAGCTTCCCGGAGCCGTGCTCCTGGTCAGGAAGCCAGCCTTGGCTTAGCGCACACAGCACAGCTTCCTCACCGGGACTCACAGAGCCTCAGGTCTGGGCATGCAGGTGGCAGGCAGCCAGCCCTACCCGGCTCCCCCGTCAGGCCTGACGCAGGCGTGGCAGGTTTTCAGAGCAGGATCAATGAATTCACCCATCTTTCTAAGGCTGGGTGCTCTGAGAGGCTGGGCTTTTGCTCCCAGGCATAATTTAGCTAAATAACAGGCTTCAGAGGGACAGGCAAAAACACAAAAGACACATCTTCTCTGTGGTGGCCGTTTTGTCACTCCCTAGTTCTGTCTCCTTTTCCTCTCTCCCTGTCTTTGTGTGTCTCTCTTCTTCCGGTCCCCTCTTTTCTCCCTCTTGAGTCCCTTCTCTTTGTCTCCATCTGTTTCCTTCTTCATGTCTTTTCTTGCTTTTCTGCGGCTCTCTCCTTTCTCATCTCTTCTGGGGAGCTGAGAGATAGGACCAGGCCAGCTTGCTGGGGCCACCATCCCTGGCAACCATGGTCCCACAGGGACAACAACTTCTGTCCCATTCAGGGTGAGTGTGGCAGTGATGGAGTCACCACCCTCAAGCCTATGCTTTGGGCTTTCTGCTTCTCCAGGGACAGGGGCACTATGATGCGGTCACCTGCAGAGGCATGGAGCCCTGGGCCCCCAGGGAGTGGCCACATGTGAGAGTACCCTGTGGTCCCTGGTAGAGGGGCAGGGCCCTGTGCTAAGGGCTATACACATTAAACATCCTCACCACAGCCCTGTGAGACAAGCCCTGTCATTATCCCAGTTCCAGGGTGAGGGGGCTGAAAAGTGGGGAGGTGTCTTGACTTGCCTGTGGTCACACAGCCAGCACCAGGCCTGGTTGGGACCTGAACCCAGGTGCTCTGGCTCCAGAAGACACATTCCAAACCTCTCTGGTTTTCTGCCTTGCACAGCCCAATTCTCTGGACTGGCCAGAGACATTGGGCCAAACAGAACTCCTTCACACACCCCATTCCCAAACAGTCCTCCCTCTTGCCAGCTGACACATGATCCTCCAGTGTTGGAGATTCAATATTATATCCTCTGTTCAGATGTCAACCTTCAACATAGAGGATGAATCCCTCAGCCATAGCCTGATGGGAATTTGACAGAGAGGAAATACAAGGTTGATGACTCTGGGAGTCTGAAGGCTGCAGGTGCGGAGGGCGCTCTGCAGAGTGGAGCTGCTCAGACAGAGCCTTGTACCCGACCCCTCCCGGAGGACTGGCTCAAACAAGAGCTGGGCCCTGCCCCTGGAGCTCGGGGGTCAGTAAGCAAGGGTGCAGTTTGAGAGTTTGCGTTTCTAACATGTTCCCAGGTGGTGAGGGCTGTGGGGCTGGCTTGGGAACCCCACTTTGAGAACTGTTGACCTAGAGAAAGGGTCAGGTGGGTCAGCAGGGGTGGACATTTCCATCTTCACCAGAGGCCAAAATCAGACGAGGGAGGGGAGGTGGGGCCCCTGCAGGAGCCCATCTGCGGACACACAGGCCTCCCCGCACCACCCCCCGCCCCGGCCCCCGCCTTGGTGTGGAGCGCGCCGGGCGGCTGTGCGAGGCTGTGATGAATGGCCCTCATTCGAGCAGCGGCCTCACAGTGTGGAAAGCACCTCTGTACAGATCTATCGGGTTTTTATTAACTGTTTTACTGTCACGGTTTCAAAATCAATCAAACAGTGTTGCCCTCAGGGGACTCACTGGGGTTGGAGGGCCAGGGCTCCAGTCTAATGCAGCACAGGCTGGGCCCAGGGCCGCCCGGGGCCTCGGGTGGCCGGGGGCAGGCAGGGTGCCTGTGTCCGCCCCCACTCCGGGAACAGCAAGCTTTGTCCTCCCTCTGAACCAAAGCCTCAGCCCCAGGCCAGAGCTAACTCCACACATTTGTTGATCCTTGAACCAAACCCCAATATGAATTTCTCTTGTGAGCCACTTACCAAACCTATGTTCAGAACAAAACAGGGAGGGAATGAAAGACCCTTAGCAAACCAGTTTAAATCAGAAGAGAGTCTATAATTCCCCAACCTTAAACTCAAACAACCCTGGGACTTCAAAAAAGCCTTCGACCTTAACATGAGTCAGCATTTCAGTTGTTCCAGCTTCCTGTCTTAACACAAGCTAAGCCCAAGGTTTGAGCAGAGAAACGGTGCTTTGAGGCCCAGGGAGAGCAGGGCTTTCTGCGTTGAATCAGGCCGTCCCAGGGAAGCCCCGTCAGGCAGCGAAGGAAGCTGTGCTCCCCCATCCCACCCCGCCTCCTGGCCCAGCGCAGGAGGCACACTTGCCCTGGCCCCTCTGAAGCAAGATGTGGGGCCTCAGCCCCGGCTCACAGCTAAGCAGTAGGGTCCCAGACCTCTCTGTGACCCCGGCAATGGTGTCCCAGGCAGTGCAGCAAGCACCTGCAGCGACCCTGATCGGCGCCAAGCCCCCGCAGCAGAGGGAAGGAGGAAGGCCTCTCTGAAGGTGGGGCGGAGTCAGAGAGCAGGGGGCTCCTAACATCTTCACAGGCCTGCAGACCTGCCAGCCTTGCCAAAGAACTCATGTGAAAGAAACTGTGAGAACAGTGGGTAGGTGGGAAGTACGTTATAAAATGTGTGATTCCTTAGGCCTCGGGCCCAGCCCGGCCACCTAACTCTGGTGTCCGCACTTTTCTGATTCTTGAGTGGCACCAAAATGTGTCCTCATGGCTTAGAGTCTGGCTACTTGGATTCACTGTCGTTCCACTGTGGTCTCCCTTCCTACCCACTCCCTCCCTCCCTCCCTCCCTCCCTTCTGCGAGCTCTCTCTCCTCTTCAAATTCCTTCCACCCATACCCACACTACTTGCCTGGCTCCAGGAAGAGCCCTGCTCACAGGTGGAATGGGGCCTTGCTTCCATTTTGACTGAGAAGTGATGCTGGGGAGTATTATTCAGCCATGAAAAGGGATGAAGCACCGACACATGGATGAACCCCACAAACATCATGCTGAGTAAAGGAAGCCAGCCACTACAGTCACACATTTCATGATTTTACCCAAATGAAACGTCCAGAACAGGAAATCCATAGAGACAGAAAGATCAGCGGTCACCAGGGGCTGGGAGGTGAGGGAATGGGGAGTGACTGCTTAGCGGGTATGAGGTTTCCTTTGGGTTAATAAAAATGTTCTAGAACTAGATAGAGGTGATGGTTGCACAACATTATGAATGCACTAAATGCCACTGATCTGCACACTTAAAATGGTTAATTTTATGTAATGTGAATTTTACCTCAAACAAATGAAAAGAAGGCCTGCTTGTCCCCCTTTCTCCCACCGTTGCTCATTACCAAGGTGCCCTGTCCTGGCAGCTCCCTGAGCTTAGGGACAGTGTGCAGGGCTATTAGGCACTGATTCCAGAAGGCCTTGACTAAAAGCACCTGTAAGTATGGGGGGCTTCTGCAGAGAGCTTGACCTGGAAGGAAAGGGGAGATGGCAAAGGCATTTGAGTGGAAGCGGAAGCGGGGGCAGGAGGGGACCCCATCCCAAGGAAGGAAGAAATGAACACATGATGGGCTTCTGTGCTTCCAGGTCCCAGACTAGGCACTTTGCACACAGGGTCTCATCTGACTGCATCCTGAAAGCCCCCAGTTTGCAGCAGGGGAGGCTAGCTCAGCAAGAGGAAGCAGGTGCCCAAGGGTGTGTGGCCAGCAGGTGGTGGTCTGACTGGAGTCTGCGCTTCAGCCCTGGCTACCCACGCAGAGGGGCTCATGAGGAAGGGACCTTTGGAAACAGTGCTACTCTGGGTCGGGGCAGCCCCGCGGGCAGTGCTCCCACAGCCTGGCCTTGGCCTTAGCTCAAGCCTAGTTCTGTTCCTCTCTGCCCTTTATAACCCAACAGTGGAGTCCTCGGGCTGACCTGCCCAGCTGCATACCTAGAAACCCATCTTCCCGGTCTGCTCTCCAGGACTGACCCCAGAGGACGGGGCAGTGGTTGTTTCAGACATGTCAGCTGCCTCCTGCCACTGTGACACTGTTCGGCCAGAAGAGCTGGCAGTTTCATCAGGCCTCCTGTGATCAAAGGCAGATCAGAGGCTTGCTGTGTGGCAGACGCTGTGCTAGGTGTTAGCGATGCATCCATGCGCTCAGGGCCTTCCACCTTCTAGGCAGAAACAAACAATAAAGAGGAAGGAAGAGGTCACACAGATCTGCGCTGGATGGTGAAGAGAAACAGGAGGGATGGGGTGAGGACAGCACGGAGCGGGAAGGAAACAACGTTAGATGGCTCCTGGAAAGCTTTTTGGAGGAGGTGGCCTTTGTGCAGAGACCTGAATGAAACTCGGGAGAAGAGCATTCCAGGCAGAAGGAACAGTAGTTGTGTGGTCTCTGAATAGCCAACTTCCTTGAGGTTTAAAGAAGAGCAAGAAAGCCAGTGTGGCTGGAGCAGAGTGAGCAGGACCTAGGAGGGACCGGCCAAGGTACCTGCGGGGCAGGAGGAAAGGGGGTGGCTTTGTTCCCACCTGGCGGGAGCCTTTGGGGAGGTGAGCAGAGGAGTGGCACTGACACATCAGTCGACTTACTGTTGACAAGGACAGTGCCAGCAGCTGTGTGGACAGTAACTCGCAGGGTGAGAGGAGGAACAGGGACACGGCCCTGTCTCCTAGTCTCGGCTTCAATGCTCTGGGTCCTAGAGGGGCTGCAGCCTTGGAGGCTGTAAGAGAAGTAGCGGTGTGCGCAGCGATCGGAGCTGGGTGTGAAGCCCTGCTCGGCCACTTCGAGCTATGTGGCCTCGAGCAAGTCTCTTAACCTCTCTGTGCCTCTGCTTCCCCACTTGCAACGTTAAAAAATACTACCCCCCCCCATAAGGTTGTTGTTGTGGGAATTAAGTGGCAGAACGTAGTAAGCACACAGGGCGTGCTGTCAGTACCTCTGGAGCGCACGAAGGCTCTCGAGGAGAACGGTCAGCTAACTGAGCCCTGTTCCTTCTTCCCTGGGGAAGCAAAAGGATCATTAGCATATCTTTAAAGCCCCCTTCCAGCTTTAATGCCAGAATCATTTGAACCAATATCCCTGGCATACAAAATAAAAAGCAAAAGATTAAATACCGCCAACGCGTTTAATCTTTCCAGTGAGAGAATTTTGTCCGGTTCATGGATAAAGATTAGTGTTTTTATCTTTTTCTTTAGTCATACTAGTATCATTTGTTCACCTAGTAGATAAATCTAGTAAAGAATAAATTTCCACTTTAGTTTTATTTCATGAAAATTCCATCACTCCTGGATCTGTGTTTTATGCGTTGTTGGAAAAGAAGCCGCTGGAGGTGCTCAGGATGGCCTTTCAGATGGGGTTAGAATTCAGAAACCCAGACAGTGGAAATGAAGCCTGGTTGCTAGCCCAAGACTGAGCCAAATGAGTCTGATGATTTCTTTCCTTGCTCTAAGATCAGTGGGAGTTAATATGTAGATTTCCCTGAGGTCAGCCCCTAGGGACCACCAGGGACCACGGAGGGCCCCTAGTGGGTAGCTGGAGAAACACAGTTGCCACGGAGCTCACTGCTTCTCAAAGCTGTAGAGTCCCACGCTGGTCAGGCAGAAAAGAAGGCCGGGAACAGGAGGCTGACACCCTAGGCAGAGCAAGGTGGAGATGGAAGGAGAAAGGAACAAACCCATACCTTGCTTAGACTTTAGACCAGACACTGTGCTACATGTTTTTACATGTAGGAGCCAGAGGAGGAGAAAAGGCAGGATAGTAAACAGACAAGGGACACAGTTGTATGCTGGACCATAAATCAGTTAGGGTTTTCATAGCCCATTGAACACACCTAACCCCAATGGGTTGATGGATGGTTTCCATTCCACCTAGAGGAGATCACTAATGGCCTGACTTCAAGGTCTCTCCTTGGCCCTGAACTGATCAGCATGCGTGTGCCGGCCACTGGATGAACACAGATGAGGAAAGTGGGCCTGCCACACAGCTGGGAGAGGGATAGACACCCCAGGTGTTTCAGAGCCTCTTCTTCTCATCCAGAGAACAGACAGAACTTGATCAAAGCCAGCCTAAAGGCTCAGTTCTCCACCTCCCTGTGCCGTACCATGCTGACCAGTTTAGGACTCATGTGATCCTGGCAGGCTGGGGCCAGCTGCTGATTCCAGCACAATAGAGCATAACAGGGATGTGCTGCACCTTACGTTTCAGGTTCAGAAAAATCAATTGCCTAAGTATAGAAAGTGGGAGGTTGGTTTGCAGCCGGTCTTGTGTAAAGGGCCTGGGAGGAAGGCGGGGGAGGGTCTGTTGATCATAAGATCAATAGAAGCCTACAGTGTAACTCAGCCTCGAAGCAGGGAAGCCTCACCTCATGCACAGACAGTCTGGGCAGAACCCAGGGAATCACAGCCTTACTCTCCTCCTCAGTGCTAGTTGACCACTTCCTGAGATGTATTTATTCCTGGGTGTAACCAATTAAACAGCGTATTGAGGTTTTAAGACTATGGAGAGAATGGCTGAGCTGGCGAAGGGTCTGGGGGAGCCGGTCAGAGAACTTATTAAAGGATCAGAAATCCTTCACTGGAAAAAGGGGGAAGAATAAGGGATGTGACTAGGACTTCTGTTTACAAGGGGTTTGTGACAGGGTGAAGCAGAGGCAGGTCCAGAGTAGCCCCAGAGGGCAGACCTGGAGCTCAAAGCAGCACAGGGTGTGCCGTGGCTTACCAACTGTGTCCCATGGAATGCTAGGATGTTAAGGGGCAATTCCCTGAAGAGAAGGGGTCTGGAGGCAAATGAGAGGAGAAATATACACAGTCTGTCCAGAAGAAGTCCAGCCATTGTTAATACAATGAGAATAGTTTGCACGACATTGATGTAACTTGGCAGTCAAGGAGAGCGGACTGGAATGTGCATGTGTGAACGATGATGATTTCACTGTACTAGTCAGTGGGGTGGTAGATGACTTTGAGTGAGCATGTGTACTGTGTGGCCATTGCATTCAAAGTGACTGAGTAAGTAGAGCAACGAATCTGCATCCAATTTTGCATTAAGCTTCAACATTTCTCTGCGGAAACTATTCAGATGACTCAGAAGGCTGCAGCTATGGGCAACTGGTGGTTGGCAGCTTCATCATGACAATGTACCCACTCATACATCACATCTTGTTCATAGTTTTTTGGCAAAACATCAAATCACCCAGGTGACTCAGCCCCCCTATAGCCTAGATTTGGTGCCTGTGACTCTGGCTTTTCCCAAAACTAAAATCACCTTTGAAAGGGAAGAGGTTTCAGACTGTTGTTGATGAGATTCAGAAAAATACAATGGGGCAGCTGATGGCGACTGTGTGAGGTCCCAAGATGCCTACTTTGAAGAGGACTGATGTGTCAGTGTCCTACGTACAATGCTTCTTGAATCTTGTATCTACTTCGATAAATATTTCTATTTTTCATAGTATGTGGCTGGATACTTTCTGGACAGACTTTATCTATGTATCTATCTAAAATATCGAGCCCACTGTTGGAGATTCAAAGTACATCTTAACATTTAGACACATATCTATGTATTGTACATCACATGGCCATAGTCCAAAGGGACAAAAGGGCTTGACTTTGCCTGAGCCCCAAGAAAGCAGAGCCTGGGGGCAGAGAGTTCCTGTGCTCTGACTTTATCAGGAATCGCAGCCCTGGGAGACGGTTGGGGTGTGCAGAGAAGAGCCTAGGTGAGGGGCATTCTTCAGCTGGCTCAGCTGAGTGCAGCTGATTGCTGGATCCCAAGGGACCATCCCTGAAGAGATCGAATTTGACTGTCTCAGGGACAAGGGGGAAGAAACTCTGTCAGGTGTTGTCTCTGACTGGGTAAGGATTTGCTCCACAGAGTTAATCCTCCTGCATGTCTGCACCAGGCATTCACGGGCACTAGGTATGGTCCATGGCGGCAACATCAGCAGCGATGCCCCTGGGCTGGGGTGGGGGGGCCAAGAGGCAACATCATGAGCAGGAGGCAGAGGGGCACCTCTGTGTAGTGGGCTGGTGCCTGCGCAGAGCTGGTGGCTCCCTGAGGCTGGAACGCAGACAGGCAAGGCAGAAAGGGTCTGATGGCTGTGATACCAGGGGTGATGTTCCTGCAGTGGAAAGTCAATCTGCCTCCCTCTCCTTCCCACCTCCCAGGTCCCCCATCAGAGTGAATGTTGTTTTCTGGAAGTCTTCAAGGGACATTCTACGCATGGGCAAGCATGCATGCATATGTATGTAGGGTGAAGGTAATGCACACACTCACGTATTCTCATACAGATGGGAGCATAGGGTTACAACTGGCCCTTTTCCACATAACAGTATATCTTGGAGCTCTTTCCTTTTCAATACGTTTGAATGACTGCATAGTGCTTCCTCCTGTTGACATTCCAGAATTTCCTTAATTAGGATCCTATTGATGAGCTTTTTACAATGTTTCTAATCTCTTGCTATTAGTATCAACATGGCAGTGACTGTCCTTGTATGGGGACTAATTCTGCAGCCCTGGGGTTCGACTGTAAGGGGCAGCTGGGTCAAAGAGGACATGCGCTGTCGTCTGATAGATGTTGCCACACTACCTTCTCTAGACATTGTGCCAGCGTCACTCCCAATTGCAGTCGGGAGCACGCTCACGTCCCTCCACTGCAACGACTCCATGCACCATGGCGGTGCGATCTCGCCAATATGGTGGTGGGCAGGAGGTGGCGTGCAGTATGGTTTTAACTTTCATGTTTTAGGTTTATCACTGAGATTGAGTTTTTCATATATTTAAAAGCCATTTATGTTTTATTTTCTGTGAACTGTCTATATCTTTTGTGCATTTTTCTTGATTTAAATGTTTAATATAAAGTGGTTCAAGTATACAAAAAGATATACATGTGTATTCAGTGTATATACACATGTGTGTATTTTATGTGTGTGTGCACATATGTGTGTATATTTACACACAGTCAACCCTCTGTGTCCATGGGTGCATCATCCACAGATTAACCGACTGTGATAGACAGTGTTTGGGGGGAGTGATGTTGTGGCTGACAGGCACTGTGTACATGGCTCGGCCTGTACAGTACATAGAGCAGAGGACAATGGTTTTGTCTGAACCAAACATGCACCGACTTCTTTTCCTGTCATTATTCCCCAAACAATACAATTTCACAGCTATTTACATGCATTTACATTGTCTTAGGTATTATAAGTAATCTAGAAATGATTCAAAGTACAAGAGAAGACATGCATAGTTTGTATGCAAATACCATGATATTTTATACAAGGGGCTTGAGCATCTGAGGATTTTGGTAAACAAGGGAGTCCTGGAACCAACCCCCTCATGAATAATGAGGTATATATATATAAATTCATAAAATATATATGCATTTTTATTAATTATACTGAGCATACTTGGACTTCTGTAACTGATATTGTTTTATTCAACATCTTCGGCAATCTTCGGCACTGCCTGTGAAACTGTCCATGTTGGAAATAGCTGTGGTTTACTCATTTTTATGGCTATAAAATATGTTATTATATGAATATACCACAATTTATTTACCCTTTCTCCTGTTGATGGTTTTGTAAGTCACCTTCAAAATTTGGTTATTACTGCTGCTAGGAACATTCTGGTACACATTTCCTGGTGCGCAGGAGCAAAAAATATCCAGACTGAAATGTATGCCCAGGGCCGAATTGCTGGGTCATGGGGTGTATGCACTTTTAGAATACAAGAAAGTATAACTTTGCCCATCTGAAAAATGAATTACTGATTTCATTATTCATTGTAGGGGGTCTTTAAGCATGGAAGAAATTAGTACCATGTCTGCTAAGGGCATATTAAGGTTTAAATGCTCAGAAAAGTCCCTCAGTAAATAAAACCTGTGTAACTGAGCATTTCCCCAACTAAGTTGACCTTAAGCCCTCTTTCCCCACTGACTGTCTCCTAGGACTACTTGGGAAATGCAGGTGAAGCCATCACTTGGGGACCTGGTCAAACGAGATGCTGACATCTGGGCAATTTTCAACAGCGTGATAAGGGCCCCCTCTCCTCTGCCCAGGAGACCTTGAGGTTCTGAGGGGCAGAGCCTCATGAGAAGCTGGCCTGCCCTCCAGCCCACAGTGGACAGGCCCAACCTGACTGTGCACTCACTCCAAGTGAGGCCTGTGAGAACGATTCCTCCTCTCTTTACCCCGTAACCCGCTACCAAGCTGAGAGCAGGGACCTTTCTCAAGGGAAGACCAGCGGCCATCTGATTACAAAGCCGGTCCTTGTTTATTATGCAATGTCCTCTGGACTTGTTTACAGCCAATGCCCAAGACCCAGCTCTCCAGTAATCTTGGCACCAGCTTGTCCCTGGTCCCTCTGGCCACAGCCATTTGTCCCAGTCTGTCCCTCCCCTCTGGCTCGTGGTCTGGGTTGGCGTTTTTGACATGTGTGCCCTGGCTCTGTCATGACCAGGAACGGCAGTTCCGGGCCTTTCCCCTCTGGGCTCCGGGCACGCGGCACGCAATCAATGACCAGGGCAAGGATGGTGATGGCCACAGGCAGGCTCTGTGCTAAGGGTTTTTTGAGGATCATCCCATAGTACTGTCTAGAGCAACCCTATCAAGGTGCTGTTTGCATCACCCCCATTTTGCAAATGAAGAAATGGAGGCTGAGGGGAGTTTGGTCATTGGTCTAAGGCCACACAGTGGCTGAGTGGTGAGGGCAGGATTTGAACTCTAAAGCTGGGGCTCATACATGCCTCACCCTACACATCTGACCAGATGGATGATCCAGGAGGCCCACACACATAGGAATTGCTTCATGGTGACAATGACACAGGCCCAGGAAGCTGCAACTCAGCACTGTGAGGAAGCCTGTGGGAACAGGCAACCTTGGGTTGAGGAGGACCCCAGGCTTGTTCTTCTGCCCCTTCCCTTCTCCCCTGCTGCTAGCTGGGGTCACAGGCCCAGCCCAGAGCCATTTGAGGTTTAGGTGAGAAAACAGCCAGGTCCTGGTTTGCAGCCCTGGCTGTGTTGCTCTGGGTGAGCTGCAAGCAAACAGCTGTGACTCCAGTCCCCAAGGCTCCACACCCCCATTACCTGTGTCAACAGTCTTATTTTTAAAGCAGCAGAATCAAGGTGAAGGCTGGGGGTGGGTGGTGGGGAGGGAGAAACCAGGCCCTTATCAGCACTGGGGTCCTTGCATGTGTAACAACGTCATATAATTAACAGTGAAGATCATTTACATTGTCGCTTAGCTAATTTTCATAATGTTTTCTTTATTATCAGAGGAAGAAATTAACCCAAGAATTTATTTACATAGCAGCCTCAAACAGTAACAGCTTGCTAATTGCCTGTTAGGTGATTAATAAGCTTACAGCAGATGCTAATGCATCGTGGGCCCCCGTTTCAAAGGTGCTCTTGCCGCACGCTTGTGTTTTTGGCAGCTTAATTAGTGAAATAATTATGTACTTGTTGCTCTGTCTTTCGAGCAAATACTGTCAAATGCTTAAAAGATTAAAGTGAATTATATCCTGAGAACTCACAGCGCTTAAAGATGCCCGTTCTTGCTAACTCCTCTGCTAGTTCAAAAACAGAAGAGACTAAATAAGAGAGGGGGTCTAGCACGTTATCGGGGAGCCCTGATGATCCCGAGCCCCGCAGGCTTCTAAGTCCTGGCTTCTCCCCTCACTAACAGGGACCTTGAACCCTGCTTCACTTTTCCATCAATAAAAGGAGGGACAGATCATTGGCATGGGAAACAGGGAGGGGGAGGAGGGAGTTTAGCATCAGGGAAACTCAAGGGACTTAACAAGTAAATGCAGCGTGTGGGTCTTACTTGGATCCTGACTGGAACGAGCCAGGTGTAAAAAGTCGTCTTTGAGAAAACAGAGATATTCGACCCTGGACTGTATAGTAGATGACCTTCTATACAGAAGCCATCGTTGATTTTGTTGGATGTGTAATGGCACAGTGTGACATGAAAGAGGTCCACATACTGAAGTGTTTAGGGATGAAAGGAGATGATGTCTGCAATTTACTTTAAAGCACCCAGTGCCTCCTAAACACAGCAGTGGGTCTGTAGATTAACTAAGATTGCAAAATGTGAGTCCACATTGAAGCTGGATGGTGACGGGTACGTTGGGGAGCAATGCAACTACGTTTTCCACTTTTGTGTATGTTTGAAAATGTGCATAAGAGGAAGGTTAGAACACAGAAAGGAAGGGGGTGGGGGAGCTAGCAAGACATGGGCTTTACAGTCCAGCTGCCCCTGCTCAGGTCCAGCACGGCCACTTGGTGGCTGTGTGGCCTTGTGCAAGGACCTAAAACTTTTCTGTGCCTTGCTTTCCCATCCGTGACATGGAGGTCTACTCCCTGCAAGGGTTTACTGACAAAGCACATAGGTTTTAGCATAGCGCCAGGTACATGGGAAGCTTTCTCTTGTCTTGTTATCGTCACCAATACTGTTATGACGCAACCCTACTTTCGTTGCTCAGGACTAGGCCTTGCACTAGGCCTTCGTTCTTTCCAAGGCTGCAACCATGGCCCCTCCAGAACTTGATCACAATGTCCTGTCTTCCAGTGAAGTGTCCTCCTTCTCCTCCTGCTTCTGGCCAGACTCCCAGAAGCGTCTGCCCTAAGGGCCGCTTGCTGAACTTGCCCTGTACTTAATTGTCAGCATTTTACCTGGTGGAGACTTTTCCACTCTGAGGAAACTGTGTTCTGACCCTTAGGCCCCTCCCAGTCTCTGAAGCTGCACCCAACCTACCTGTCCCTTACAGTCCCTACCATTCTGTCCTGCTGCCTGAGGCCTGGGTCCATTCAGGATCCACTCTCTCAGAGTCATTGTACTTTTGCTGGTGAAATGTGCCTGGGCTTGATATGTCTTTGCCAGACCACTGACCCCTGGGTGGCTAGGCCTCAATTTTCTCATCTGTGGAATGAGAGGTTTGACCAACCCTCTAATGTGCAGCATTGACTCCAGAACACACGAAACGCCTGCAGTCCCAGTACCCAGAGTGGACCTTGACCCAGAGCAGGAGCTCAGCCAAGGTTCGGATATTGAGTGAATGAATGAACAAATCAATGAGAAATGGGTCTCCCTGCCCCTCCCTGCCTTGTCCAGTGATAGCGCTCTTCCTCCCACTCAACAGCCTAGGGTCCACATTCCTAATTCCCCTTCAATACCATGTACAGGGTTGCTGCCTGGGATTTGACTTGTGGGGAGGATGGTCCAGCCTCGAAGGTGGATTAAATCACAGCAGCACACTCAGCAGCCTTCCATCCGGTTCCTGTGCCCACTCGGATGTAATTCTAAGCATACACTCTGACAAAACAGGCCTATAGCTGTCTGAGCATAGGCTTGTTTCTGTCTGGGGCAGAAAAAGCAGATATTATAAGGTGTAGGGGAGGAAGCAAGGGAGATCCTCAAACATGTGCTCTCCAATGTTAACCACTTTCAGGGCTCACCTCCTCCAGGAAGCCTGCATGGTATCCTGATGCTTACAGAACCATCATGTTTTTATCTGGCACTTGGACCAGGAAATGTGAGCAGCAGTCTTGTTTTTTTGTCAGCTCAATAAAATTGCTGCTCTGCACGTAACTGGGCATAAAGTCAGAGAGGGCAGGAACCACCCTTTCTTTTTTCCGCACTGACACCCAGCCCTAGCCCATGGTCAAGCAAAGAACTCTACACACCCAAAATGTCACACAAGCGAGGAATTCCAGAAGACGGACTCCTCGGCTGAGCATTTGGAGGGGGGAAGTGAGGCCCAGGTAGTGTCACTGAGCCATGTGGGGCCCCAGTGAGTTCGGGAGCCAGGTTCTGATCATGCGTGGTCCACTGCTCTTTCCAGCAACCACCCCCCCCCCCCCGACCACGTTGCCCCGTGAAAATTGGTTGGGTGAAGGCAAGAGGGCACTAACATGGAAGCAGGGTCATGGAGACCTTGGCCAAGCGGCCTCCAGCCTGGGGCCTCCAGGGCTTGGGTGGAGCCAGATCAAGTCAGGAAGGAGGGGGTTCTGGGACAAGGGAATTTCAGTGCGAAAACTGAAAAAGTCCTTCAAAAGGCAGGATGAGTAGGTGGTTTGACGATGATGTTTCTGGAAAACAGCCCAACAGCCTTGGCCGGCTCCTCTCCTGCCTGCCCAGCTGTGGCTGAGCGAGTCACAGCTACGGAGCACCAGGCTCAAGGTGGGCAAGCTCTTTCTTCCTCTCCAGAATTTGACACATGAGTGGAGGCCTTGAGAAAAAACAACATGGGAAACAGTCCCTTCACAGGCAGAGCACAGGACAAGGAATCCACCAGCCCTGGCTGCTGAGGTCTTCAGGCAGCTCTGGGTGTGGCCTTTGTGAGGTCTGGAGCTCAGGTCTCCTTGGATCCTTCAGCCATTCCAGAGGCTTCCAACAAAACTGGTTTCTGCCCTTCCTACCTCCCCAAACTGATCGATCCCCTGATACACCCTGGTATTATACCAGCATCTCTCATTTTGGGCATTTCCCAGAGTTGCCCATTTTTCTTCATTCGTCCTAGTTTTTGATGATGGCCAGTCTGTGGCTCCAGGCAGAGACCATGTCTGTTTTGCCACCCATGGCCAGAACTTCGCACACTTTTAAAGCACTTACCATGTGCCAGTAGACAGGGAAAGAAGACTGAATGCATGCTTAAATTAGCCAGAGTAAGTTTCTGTTGCTGCCAACCAAATGGACCTTGAGTAATGAATGCCTTTCTTCTGAGGAGTAGCTCAGAGCCTCTCTCCTATGTTCACTTATTTGCTTATTTCACATCATGAATATTGAACGCCAATGACAAGGGAAATATAAATACAGTCTTTGCCCTTCAGCAGTGCTTCCCAAAGTTTAGAGCGCCAGAGGTGCCTGGAGGGCTCACCAGAACACAGTTTGCTGCTTCCCCCGCACCCTGGGGCGGGGAGCCCAGAGTGCTACCGGCCAACAGGTTCCTAGGCGATGCTGTGGCTTTGCTGGGGTTGGGGACCACACTTTCAGAGCCACTGCCCTACAGGACCTGAAAACCTCTCTGGGGGACAGGATCTTCTCAGAGTTATTATTTAAACGCATGGCAGAGAACAGAAGTATGTTTCTGAGGTTTTTTGGCTCCTCAGCATCGACTTCTCCTTCTTTTGATAAAAATACCCTGATTTCCTTTTGAGGATCTATGCCTCCTTCACCCTTAGGCCATGTGTTCCTGATAAGACTCTCACCTGGCTCCGGATGGAGCGAGTGTGTATCCCAAGAACATCCAATCAGGGAACTGGGTCCAACCAGTCACATGACTTACCTGTACACTCAAGTCAAATCCTAGGACCTTTGCTGGAACCTGTAAGAAGCAAGACTCTTTTTTTCTGCTGGACCAGAACAGCTTGTGGCCCTTTTGTCACAGTGAGGAAAAAGCCTCTGGAAATGGAGTCTGTGAAAGAAAGGCAGAGGAGAGGCATTGTTAAGGCCCGTGGAGCCAGTCATGCCAGAGGCCAGACATCCTCGGGCATGTCAGTTACGTGAGCCACTAAATCCCCCTTTCTGCATAAGTCATGTTTTTGGGTGGGGTTTTCTGACACATAATAAAAAGTTCCCCATTTGTGATAAAGTGCTCCAGGAATTTGAGGTGGGTCATGCTTTCTGGGTCAGGGAAGCTTTAGAGACGCTTCTGATAGCGGAGTGAAAGGAGAAGGCATTCTAGGTGTGTGGTTGGGAGAGTGGAGGGTATAAGCAAAGGTGTGTTAGAAAGGCAAAGTGCGGAGGCCCAGGCAGAGACCAGCAGGCTGGCCCTCTGTACTCAGTGAGAAGCCTCCAGAACTTGAGCCCAATCGGAAGAGGGTGTTTCATCCCCTGATGAGAAGGCACTTTGTCTTCCATGGTCCCCTTTCCCAGAAGAGGTCACCCCCGATGCCGGAGGTTCCCAGAGCCTGCTGGCCCCTTGGATTCAGACTTCCTGCCCAGACGGGGCAGCTGGGATGAGGTCATGACTGGGGAGAGTCTTTTATCCTCTTGCTAAGCTTTTTCTTTCAGTAGCAATTGCTGTCTTGCTTAATCTCAGAATTATCTGATTGTTACAGTCGAGTTTTCCACATTAGGCAGTGAGCCAACGAGTTACTTAACCTATAATTGCCCTTTAATGAAGCCCATCTTCAAAACTGAATCGTCAAAGGGAAACTTGTAAACACACAGCAAGGTCCAAGACCACGCTGGCTCAGACGTCGCAGCCAGGCCCTTGACTTCTCTCCGGCGTCAGCCACATTTGTCTGCATTACTGGAACTTGATTGCCGGCTGCCACCCAGAGCAGAGGGAGCCTGGTGCTTTGCGACAGTCGCCAGAAGTAGGTCAAGCCTTCCAAAAGCAAGCTTGAGGGGACTTGCTTTGGAGGCACACATTCTTTGCCAAGTGCACCCTCCTCCCCGACGCTCTGTGAGATGTGAAAGTAAAAGCTGACTTCGTGACTTGAACTTTGCAAAACCTAATCGACACCTATCTTCACGAAACCACATACTGGTGGGAATGTGCTAGTGAGTGGCCTGAGTTTGTGGAAAAAAATAGGGGAGTGAGGCTGACCTCAAAGAGTTCTTACTGTGGCCTCTGTCTAGGCTGGGCCTACACTGTGTCGCTCAGGTGTCTGCTCTCCGGGAACTTCTAGTCACATCTTAGAAGTCAGAGGTGAAGGCTCTGAGTCAAACATGCTCAGCTGCTTCGGGAAAACCAGGACCAGGGCAGATATTTATAGAACACCTAGCGAGTGTCTGGTGTCATGCTAGGCACTTTACATACTTTATCTCAACTAACTATCAGAGCAACTCTGATAAGTCTTATTATCCTTATTTTGTAAATGAAGGATGTGAGACCCAGAGAGGTTAAGTGACTTGACCAGTGCCACGCAGCATGCGGTTGTAGGAGGCAGGATTTAAACTCAGCTTTGTCTAATATCAAAGGCAGTCAATTCCAAGTTCCTTTGACACTTTGATGGCTCCCTTATCAACATAAAGCCAATGAGGGGTGCAGATAAGAACAATTGTGAACTCATGAATAAAACACCACACTGCTTGAGATTTCCTTCAAAAGTCGCAGCAGTGTGAAGGGGAAATGGGAGTACAGATGAAAAGACTGGTGTTGAGATGATAGGTATAAAAGCTGGCCAATGGGTAGGTACATAAAGTTCATTATACAATTTTGTCTGTATCTGAAATGTTTCATTATGAGAACTTTTAAAACTTCTAGCACTTACACCAGAAGTCAGTTGCCCTTCCCAGTACCCACATGACACTCTGGACATGTCTGCCACTGCCTTGCAGCCCACATGAGAGTTACCTGTCACCTTGTCTGTGGACCTTGAAGACCTTGAGCTCCATGAGAATGAGAGCAGTGTCTCTCTTATTCACCTAACAAGCTTTTTGTTTGTTTCTTTGTTTTTCTTTTTAGTATTTTGTTAAAAGTGAGGTGTCCTCACTTTCCCCCATTACTCTGCCCTGCCCTACCCACCCCCCACCTCCCAATTCAATCCTCCCTCCTTCCCCACACCCAGTTGTCTTTGTCCAGGGGTCCTTTCTTTATACATGGTAGGGAAGGGTCAAGCTGCCTAATAAGTTTTTACAGAATGAATACCTAAAAAACGAGTCCAGCGCACAGTAGGCATTCAATAAGTGTTTGGTGACTGAATAGAAAAGCCCGAGAACTGGGCCTTGAAGCCTGGCTGGGTTTTGATGGGCATGCTAGGCGGTTGTGGGAGTGGGGGAGGGGGGACACGGCTTCAGCAAACGCACAAGCAGCAAGCAAGCCAAGTTCAGAGGTGAGTGAAGGGGGAAGTCTGGCCACCGCCAAAACAATAGTCGCCAGTGATAACGCAAGCTGACATGCCCACTTTTTAATCATTTATATTGCACAGACATAGCACTGACAACATTTTTTTTCTTATCAGCACAGCAGGGTCAACCCCCCTGCCGTGGCTATGAAAAGTGAGGCTTTCGATTTCAGTCTCAGCTCATTAATTGAAGAAGTTGGCTAGCTAGTGTGCGCCTGGCGGAAGGCAGCTCCAAATGGATGTCGACACATTTTTGAGGACTGGAGGAAACAAAAGAAATCAATTAAGGAGGCAGCCTGGAGTTCCAGTTAGGAATCTGAATCCTGTCTGCCTTTTCTAACAGTCTCCATCGAAAAAGAGGGGAAAAAAACCTTCCTCCCAGAGGCCACCCCAAGACCAGGTGCCAGGTGGAAACCCAGAGGCCACCCCAAGACCAGGTGCCAGGTGGAAACGGGACTGGAAAGGCAAGGACAGGAGTCCAGGAGGTCTCGGCAGCAGGTTCCCCCAGCAGGCTGGGGCTGGGGCTGTGTCCTGAGGCTCCACCGGCTGCGTGGCGCCTGGTCTCCCGCCAGCCTTCCTGATGAAAACCACACTCCAGCTCAGCTCAGGTTGAGGCCCAAAGAAGGCCTGCAGGATGTCACACACCTTCAAAGGCCTTTCACGCACAGATGCACTTATTCCACTAAAGCACAAGCCACACAGGTGACGATGACAACACCACAAATGCCCGCAGCTTTTATAGTTGATAAAAGCTTTTGTGTCCTCGATCTCATCTCACCCTCTCAGCAACTCTGGGACAGAAGGAGAAATGGAGGGGGATCAGAAATTGCCCAATGTGCCACAGTGCGGGGCGGGGACCCGCCATGCTTCCCTTCAGTGTGGGCATGTGGTCATTGCCAGGCCTAAGTACTTGGACCAGGTGCGGCCTGGGCCTCCTGTCCCCGTTCATGGCCTGCCTGGCACTTGCCATCGTGGACACTCAGATGAGGTTTAAGAGGGTCTCCCTGTTGTTCTGTTGCCTCCTACAAATACTGGTGATTCCCATTGTTCCTGGAAACAGCGATGATTTCCATCTTCCGGGCCTGTCTCTACCTCAGTTCTTCAAATTATTTTGTGTCTCTGGAATATTAACAAGCCCGGGAGGACTGAAGCAAGAGATTTCTCTTAGGAGAGGCACAATGAACATCAATGTGTCTGGTATAGTAATTCCTTTTGTCATAGCACTTTAAATTTCTCAAAGGGCTTTTGCATTTGTTGTCTAATTTGCAACAAGCAGAAACCCGTGAGCTGTCTAGAATGATAATGAGTAGCTTCTTCCTTGAAGAGGAGGAAACAGGTGCAGAGCAGCTCTGTGTCTTGTCCAACATCTTGCTCTCTGCCCTGTTCACTTTCTGAAGTTTGAAAGCCATTAACTCAATCTTTGCCCTTACTTTTAAAATGAGAATCTCAGAGAGGAGGGCTGGGAGGAAGTCTTACCCCTATTTTTAACATGTGAATTTTATTATAAAGTAGTAATTGTTACAAATGTTTAAATACTTTATTGCCTCTTTTGTTCTTCATTCTCTGTGTTTCTGAAAATGTAAGTTTAGGATTTTATTCCCTCTGAAGCAAAATATGAAGTTTTGGACCTCTTGACTACGTACAAGTGGGGCGTGGGGCTGGGCGGGGTGGGGCCGGGAGGGGTGGAGGGAGCTTGTCCTCCCTTTGCTGTGTGTCTGCACAAGTCCTCTTCAGCAGAGGGGAGGGTGGCCCACACAGGGGACCCGGTGTGCTCCAAGTTCACGATTACTATGCATTCGCTCTATCATCTTGTAGCCATAGTTAATCTGCTTTTCCCACTAGGCGGTAAGCATCCTGTGTTGACAGGAAGGAAAAGGGCCATATTTTGGATTTTAGGGGGAAAAACAAGATTCTGGCCATAGTGAGGTTGAGGGGAGGGTGAGGTGGGAGTTCACCAGAGCGGCAACCTATCAGGACTTGACAGCAATGACCCAGGAGAAGGGAGTAAACCTGAAATAAAAGCAAAAGCCAGAGAGGTCAAAAGCGGGAGACAGATTTCTGGGCCTTTCAGGATGTGGGATCTGTGTGAGTTTATGTAGGGAGATAGATGGTAAGAAACACAAGAAAAAAAAAACATCATGAATGAAGAAAACCATGATGGTTTAGTTCTGAATGGACTGAGACTCAGGTGCTGGCGGGTCTGGACGACAGATGTACCACTGGGCAGGTGGTGGCCTCTGGGTGGTTCTTGAAACCGCTGTGAAATCCTGGTCCCTTAGCCTGCTGGTGGGCTGAGCCTCTGCCTCTGGGACTTGCTAGCTGGCTCTCCAGTGGTCTTGAATGACCCAGACTACTTGACCTCCTCATTTTTCATGTTCTCTTTGCCTTCTACCTTATACCTGCGGAGAGACTCCCTGAGGCTACGTGAATCTCATTCAATAGCCCCTTGTGAAGCATCAAAGAGACAGTGAGAGAAGCCAGAAAATGTGTTTGCTGAACTTGGTTCAGCCAATAACTACTATGTGACATTGGGCAGATCACTATTCCTCTCTGAGGGTCACTTTTCCCAAACTTGAGTAGTAAAGTGGCTAAGTTCTGATGCTGGTAGTGTCAGAGTAGCTTGTGTTGGATAACTCTCCCCCAAAACACAATTTTAATATAAGAACAAAATATTTTTTAAAAAAACCCAAGTTTTGAAAGCATTGGAGAGCTGCCAGTATCAGGGAGAAAATGCAGTGGGACTGACCCTTGGAAGAGGATAACCCCACAGGGTACAAAGATGTGATTCATGTTTATACATGCTATCTCCCCTGAGTATGCTGCGCCCTGTCTGCGCTGTACGAGGTAGTCAGAACTCAAGTAGGAAAGCAGTATGACTGATCTTGGGTGTCCCGGGTGGCAACTCAAGTCTGCCAGAGGAGCTAGGGCCAAGGAGAGAAATCCTGGACAGGAGAGGGCTCTGAGAGGAAAGCCCCAAATCTGCATGTAAGCTGCTTTCAAACCCTGACTGACCCCCAAACCAGGCATCCATGGGGGTGACAGCAAGAAGCCCAGTGGCAGCATCAACTTCTAGTCTGTAGAAGATGAACAGAGATTTCAGGTGTCGACCATATGCAGCTGCAGACGTAGAATTTGGAATTTGAGTCCCACCAAGTTAGCAGAATAAAATCTATGCCCCAGAACTAAAGGACTCACCTAGACTAAGGTAAAGCAAATATTACATGCCTTAAGAAAGCACCAAGTCCAACCTCTACAACTTCAAAATGATCATCCAGTAATAATATACCTGTCAGCCGGAGGGGGGGGGGAACATTCTTCAGAAGAAGATAACAGAATCTAGAGTTTCTGTCAGGTATTATGTCCAGTATAAATTTGACGGAAAAATAAGAGGATATTATGAATAGCATTATGCTATCAAATTTGATCACTTAGGTGAAATGGACAAATTATTTGGTTGATACAACTTAACCAAAACTAACACAAAAAGAGACAAAAAAAATTGAACAGCTCTATATTTATTGAAGAGATTTACTTTATTATAAACAATCTTCTAGCAGAGAAAACTCCAGTCTCTGATGGTCTCACTCATTAACTGCATTATAAGTTTTAGGGAAAAATAATTCAATCTCACACAAATTCAGAAAATAGAGGAAGAGGAAATACTTTCCGGCTCATTTTATGTGCCTAACATAATTCTGCTACCCAAATTGACAAAGACAGAGAAGAGAAAATTACAGATTGTTATAGACTGAAAGTTTGTGTCCCCTCAAAACTCAAGTGTTGAAACCCTAACCCTAATGTGGTGGCGTTAGGGTGTGAGCACGTGGGAGATGGCTAGCTCATGAGGGTGGAGCCCCAATGAATGGGATTAGTGCCCTTATGATGGGGACGCAGAGAGCAGTCTCCTGCCATGCCAGGGCACAGTGAGGAGGTGGCTGCCATCTCTGGACCAGGAAGTGGGTTCTCACTAGACAGCAGATGGGCCAGGACCTTACTCTTGGACTCCCCGGGCTCCAGAACTGTGAGAAATAAATGTTTGCTGTTTAAGCCACCCACTCTCTGGTGTTTTTTCTACAGCAGTCTTAACGGATTAAGACACAGATGAGTATTTTTCATGAACACAGATATAAAACTTTGGCAAAGTATTCACAAAATGAATCTAGCAACATATAACTCATGGACAGTTGGGGTTTGTCCCAGAAATGCAAGGTTGGCTTAACATTTGAAAAAACAAACAATGTAATTTACATAGTATTAAGAGAATAAAAGAGAAAAACTATATGATCATCTCCATAAATCCAAATGAGCATTTGGCAAACTTCAACATTCATTCACAACAACAAAAAAAAAATCTCAGAAAACTAGGAATAGAGGATAACTTTTTCAATTTCATAAAGAATATCTATAAAGAACTCACTCTGAAAAATAAGTAATGTAAAATATTAAATGCTTCCCTCTTCAGATGAAAATAAGGCATGTTTCTGTCTATTCTTGCCACTTGTATTTGGCATTGTATCAGCATTCACAGACAGTGCTGTAAGGTAGAAATAAATAAATCAATGCCATTAAAATGTGAACAGGAGACTTCCTGCCAAGATGGAGGCGTAGGTGGACATGCTGTGCCTCCTCTCACAACCAAGATTAAGGACAACAAAAATATAGAACCAAAAAAAAAAAAACCCAACAACCAGGACAGAAAGAAAATTGAATTGTACCCAAGTCAACAACGATTCACCCAGACCAGTAAGAGGGCAGAAAGAAAATTGAATTGTACCCAAGTCCAACAATGATTCACCCAGACCAGTAAGAGGGGTGGAATCCATGCCCTGCGGAGTCAGGTCACTGCAGGATAAGAAGGTGGCTGGTGGTCCCAGGCGCACAGTCACCCCAGGCGCACAGGCGGCGGTTGCCAGTTGCCGAATGCAAGGAGGCCAAGCGGGGCGAACAACACGGTGGACCACAGATACACATTCACACACAGATAAACCAGGTGAAAATGGACAGCAAGACAGACTGTGCAATGCAGGGCCCCAGCTCCGGGAAGTAAAGCCTAAAAGCACCCATTGAAAATACTTGTAGGGGCTGAGGTTCTGGGAGGAAGTCCCAGCCTCACAGGAGAGTTCATTGGGGAGACCCACGGGGTCCTTTCCATGCAGGCCCACCCACACAGAAATCAGCACCAGAAGGGCCCAACTTGCATGGGGAAAGTGGCTGAAGGGACTGGAATCTGTGAGAAAGCACGGAGCAAGCGCCATTGTTCCCTCTTGGACCCCGCCCCCACATCCAGCATCACAACCCAGCAACTGGGCTGCCCCACCCTGGTGAATGCCTAAGGCTCCGCCCCTCGCTATGTAACAGCCCCTACCAGACAAAAACAAAAACAAACAAACAAACAAAAAACAAGAATGGCACAAACGGGAGAACGGATTGGGGTCCTGGAGCTAATTCATCTGAGCGACTAGGAGGTGGTCAACCTATCAGATGCAGAGTTCAAAGCTCTGGTGATTAGGAAGCTCACAGAATTGGTTGATTTCAGTCGCAAATTAGATGAACAAATGAAGGCTACAATAAGTGAAATGAAGAAAAACGCACAGGGAACCAATAGTGATGGGAGGAAAACTGGGACTCAAATCAATGCAGTGGACCAGAAGGAAGAAAGAAACAACCAAACAGAAAAGAAGGAAGAAACAAGAATTCAAAAAAATGAGGAGAGGCTTAGGAACCTCCAGGACATCTTTAAACATCCCAACATTCGAATTATAGGGGTACCAGAAGGCGAAGAGGAAGAGCAACAAGTGGAAAACTTATCTGAACAAATAATAAAGGAGAACTTCCCCAATCTGGCAAAGGAAATAGACTTCCAGGAAGCCCAGGAAGCTCAGAGAGTCCCAAAGAAGTTGGACCAAGGAGGAACACACCAAGGCACAGCATAATTACATTAGCCAAGGTTAAAATGAGGGAGAGAATTCTAGAAGAAGCAAGGGATAAAGGCAGAGTCACCTACGATGGAGTTCCCATCAGACTGTTGGCTGATTTCTCAAAAGAGACCTTACAGGCCAGAAGGGGCTGAAAAGAAGTATTCCAAGTCATGAGAGGCAAGGACCTACATCCAAGATTGCTCTATCCAGCAAAGCTGTCATTTAGAATGGAAGGGCAGATAAAGCACTTCTCCGATAAGGTCAAGTTCAAGGAGTTCATCATCACCAAGCCCTTATTATATGAAATGTTAAAGGAACTTATCTAAGAAAAAGATGATCAAAAGTATGACAGTAAAAAGACAGCAAACTCACAGATATTAACAACCACACCTAAAACAAAAGCAAACTAAGAAAACAACTAGACCAGGAGCAGGAACACAGAAATGGAGATCACACGGACAGTTTGCAACAGGGGAGTGGGAGGAGGAGAGGGGGGGAAAGGTACAGAGAATAAGTAGCACAGATGGTGGGTAGAAAATAGACAGGGGAAGGGCAAGAATAGTGTGGGAAAAGTAGAAGCTAAAGAACTTATGACACATGGACATGAACTAAAGGGGGGAATGTGGGTGGGAGGGGGTGTGCAGGGTGGAGGGAAATGATGGGGGAGAAATGGGACAACTGCAATAGCATAATCAATAAAATATAATTTTAAAATGTGAACAGAACTATCTTTATAGATAACATGAATTTTTAGGTAGAACTTCCTAAAGAATTTACAAAGCAGCTCCTAGAACTAATATGTGAATTTAGCAAGACCACAAGATATAAGATCTTTATACAAAAACTTATTGCATTTTTATATATTAGCAGAAAAATGGAAAATAAAATTTTCAAAAGTTCTTTTACATGAATATCCAAAATCACAAAATACTTAGGAATAAATTTAACAAAATATGAACAATATTTGTTATAAAAATGACAAAACTTTGCTGAAAGACATTTAAAAAGATTTTTATAAGTGATGAGATATTCCGTGTTAGTGAAACTTAATATTGTTAAGATGTCAATTCTTCTCAAATTTATCTATACATCAAAGCAACCCAATCAGAATCTCACCAAATGTTTTTGAAGAAAATGACAAAAAATGTGATATTAAGAGTTATTATGAAAAAGCAAAGATCTATAATAGTGAAAATGTTATTGATAGAGAAAGGTGAGTTTAGAGAACTTAGGGTCACCCCATCAAGAGTTTCTACAAAGCTAAATCAAGACAGTGTGGCATTGGCAAAAGAAAAGATAGATAAACAGAAGGGACTAGAAAGACCAGAAATAGACCCTATATATGTTGAATTATTTTTTAACCCAGGTGCCAAAGCAATTTCATGGAGCAAAGAAAGTCTTTAGAGCAAATATTAAACAACTGTATAATATGCTAAGTGAAATAAGCCAGGAGGTGAAAGACAAATACCATATGATCTCACCTTTAACAGGAACCTAATCAACAGAACAAAAAAACAAGCATAATATAACCAAAGACACTGAGATTGAGAACAAGAGAGGAGAGGGATAGGAATATCCAGGGAAAAGGGGAAGGGATTAGAGCAACAAGTATGAAAGACACATGGACAAAAGCTGGGGGGGGCGTGGAAATGGGAGAGAGCTGGAGAGGGCTGGGGCGGAGGGACGGGATGGGAGTAGAAGACAGAAAACTGTATAAGAACAACAATTAAAATAAAATTTTTTAAAAAAGTATATGTTAAAAATAAACTTACACCTCTAACTCTCTCCACACACAAACATTAATTTGAGATCTATTATGGTCATAAAAGTAAAAGTAAAATTTAAAACTACACAGTTTATAAAAGAAAATATAGGAGAAAATGTTTGTGACCTTGGGGTATATGACTAGCAAATAATCACAGAAAACTATGCTGAACATTATTGGTCATCAGGGAAATGCACTTTAAGACCCCAGTGAGCTACTACTGGACACACCAGAATTTGAACGAAAAAGGCAGGCAATGCAAAGTGTTGGTGGGGACGAGGAGCAGCTGGAGCCCTCACACATCGCTGGGGAGAGCGTAAAATGGTGCGATCACTCTAATCATCAATTTCTTGTCAATTTAAATATTTGCCTTCTTTGACCCAGCAATTCCACTTCTAGGTATTTACCCAAAAGAAATGAAGACACCTATGCACACAACAGCTTGCCCATGAATGTTCATTGCAGCTTTTTTCACAATAGCCCAGAACTGGAAACAGAAATACCCATGAACAGAGACACTAGATGAAGAAATGGTGAAATGTTTATATGCTGGAATGGGAGTCAGCAAGAACTGGATGCATTTCATAGACGTTATGTTACGTGAAAACAATACACAAAAGAACAATATGGTATGATTTCTTTTCTATGAAATTCTAGAAGAGGCCACACTCCAGTTGCTGATAGGCATCAGAAGAGCAGTGTCTTTGGGTGGGTACACAAAAGAACTTCCTGGGGCAGTGGCAAGTTTGTATCTTGGTTGACATGGTATATATGTTTACCAGAAGTCACTGAGTTACATACTAAAGATGGGTGCATTTCACTGTATGTAAATTTTGCTTCAGTTAAAAACAAAATAAAACAAAAACTGCAGAACAACAAAAGAAGTTTAAAAAAAGTCGTTAGGATGCTGACATTCCAGGCCTTGAGCGCACAGGCCTTGGCCGGGTCTCCCCGGGACCTGCAGCCCGTGTCAAGGCTTTTCCCTCTGCTGAGCTGGGGCTGAGGAAGCAAAGGCTCAACGGACTGGCAACCCAGGGAGTGAGCCTGTCTCCAGTTTCCAGAATAAGTCACTTGAGCTCAAGAAACACCTATAAATTAATCCTGAAGTCTGCGTGAGCCCATCAGCGTTACATGCTGGTTGTGTGTCCTTGTGCATGCATGGGTGTGCATGTTTTATCTTAAGTTTCCTCCCTCTCCCTCTGCTGCCATGGCCTTCAGAAAGAATAACAACTCCCCTGGGATGGTGTGTGAGGCCCTATTAGAGGATAAGTTGTCTGGCCAACCTGGGCAGCAGGTAAAGGAAAGTTTCCTGGAGGGCCGCTCCACCAGTAGGGTTTAGAAGCACTGATAGGTTCTTACAGCCTTTCTGTCCGAGGGGTGGGAGGAGGCTGATGAGCTGGGAAAGATAAACAAACAGAGTCACCGAGTGAGATGGCTACACAAACCCGGTTCAGCCCTTTCGGGAAACCCCTGTCCTCCTGAGGACCAGCCACACCTTTGCACAGCCTCCCTTTGAGCTTGCCCTTGCTCGCAAATCATGGATGATGCGTCCACAGGACAAGAGAGGAGGGGACCAAGAAGGAGAGGAGAACCAAGGAGATGGACCAAGACAGAAAATAAGGGGGAGGGATGTTTAAATAAACAGAAAAAAATGGGGGGGGGGGATCGAGGCATTTGATAGATTAACAACAATTTCATTGTTTTGTAGAGGGTCTGGGGTGTTTTTAAATGCCCACATCTTTCAGCCTGTGGTGGGCTGGCTGGGCATGGGCACCTCCTTTTATAGATGGGGAAACTGAGCCTGGAAAGATTAGGGCACTTGCTCAAGTAGTGAAAAGAAGCAGAGTGGAGACTGACCAGTTTGGGGCCCTGCAGACCTCCTCACCTCACTCCTGTTCCCTGGGCACTCTCTCCCCAGCGCTTGCTCCCCTGAATCCAGATGGGAAAGCTGCTCACAGGGCGTTGCCTGGTGCAAGGTGAGGGAGCCTAGCTGCCAGCCCCAGGCCTTTTTAGGAAATGTAGCTCTCATGAAACACTCAGCTTTGATGGGAAGGAAAGAAGTGGGTCTACTAATTAAAGGTTATTTAGAATTTTTTTAGCTTTAAAAACAGAGTAGATATGTTTAATTTGGGCTGACCACAGTCACTGGGCATTTCCACGAAGTTCAGGGTTCTGTGTGCGGAGTCTCTGACTCTGAAAGATCTTTGGATGTTTTTTTTTCCTCTTTTTGGTTTTGTTTTGATTTTGTTGTTGTTGTTGTTGTTATTGTTGTCTAAAATATACACACCCTCTGGAGTTGAATGCTTTGACTGCTTTGATGCAAGGGAAGTCAACCCTGGGATTCTAAAGTTAGACAGAAAGGAGTTGACATTGGCAAGAACTAAACCACAATCCTCAGAAGCCTCTGCCACTGGGCCCAGGTCCAAGGCCTGTGTGGTCAGCATCGTGTCATTATGTTCTCTGGAGAAAAGTAGAGACCCAAGACCTCTGGTTACACTGCCACTGGCTCCCTGCCTCTGGACAGGGCCGCAGCCAGGGACTCCATGCCAAGGAGCTGTGGTCAGCCCTGCTCAGCCAGGGGGACAGGAGGACCCGCTGTATCTGAAATCCTGTGGGAAGGCCAGAGTGACTCTAGTGTGCCTCCCAATCTTTTCCCTAAGAGAGGATGCACCTCTTCTCCAGAAGCCATGCTGTAAAGGCACCTGTGGTTTTAGCTCATCCAGCAGCCTGCCCTTATTTGCTTCTCCCAACAGAACTTGCCTTCCTAGAGGGAACTCTTTCCATGAGGAGTGGCTGGGGCTAATCCTGCCTTTTCCTTGGCCACAATGACCCAGGCCTAACCAATCAGAATACCCCCATGTAACCACGGTGATTGGATCCCTCAAGGCACATGACTCAAACCAGGCCAATCAGAAGTCTCTCCGCCATCAGCTCTGGGTTTGCTAAACTGCCAGGGGGCTTCCAATATCCATTTGCCTGTGACGTGAAGAAAGCCCATCTGAGAGAGAGAGAAAGAGACAGAGCGTGCGCACGCGAGGGAGTGCCAATGCCATCATTTGGTTTTCTAGATGCAGCCATGCCTGAAGGCAGTTACTTCTATGACCCAACAGATTCCCCCACCCCTTTTTTTTCTATAATGACTTTGGATTCTATTCCTGCAACCTGCAACTGAACAAAAGCCAAGTAATCTGTTTCTTGCTCATCTTTGCTTCTCTAATACCCAGCATACAGGGGCAGGCCTGTGAAATGAATGTCTGAACTTCCTTAGGTGGCAAGAAAATGGAGCTGGGATAGGGGAGGAAAGTCCATAGCCCAGAACCTAGGAGGTCCTGCTGAGCACTTTACACAAATTATTTCCATGGGTAATTTCATCACAACCTTGCAGTATTAGGACTATTATCTCCACTTGGACAATGGGCAAAGTGAGGAAGAAAGGGCTCCTAGACCCAGGATAGAGCATATGCCTTCAATGTGGGAACTTCTCTGACACCTCAGGAGGTGGGCCCACAGGAGCAGACTGAGACTAGAACCCCTAGGTGACCTGTGTCCTGGCTCCTGGCCCCTGGCCCTCGAGGGGAACCACAATTGTAGGTCCTTTGTTCCAGGTCCCTGTCGCCCCTTGGGTGTTAGGAGGATGTATATTGCCAGATAATGAGCACTGCAGAAGTAGAAATGTATCTCTAAGACTCCAGAGTTCCCCCACCATCAGCTTTTCCCCACCACCTAATGCCTCTTCTCAGCCAACTGACACATCCAGGCTGAATCCCCAAGTTCACACCGCCAATTTCATCTGCTGACTGGATCTAACGCAGGGGCCAAGTGAACTTTTGCTGAGTAGAAGCATGGGTTCTGGGGTCCAGATGTGTCATGGTCCCTACGCATTAGGAAGCTATGCACAGAGAGCAGCCCATAGCTGACAGAACCTGACAGGGGGTCTGCAGTGGCTATGAACTCTGTTTGCATTTTCATTGGGAATTAAATGACATAAAATGGTAGAATAGGAAAGTCATCTAGCCCAGGCAGGGAAAACAGCCGGTATGCCTGCTGACCTGCCCCCAGCCATGCTGTCAGACTCGAGGGAGCCAGTGCTACAGGAGGCAGCCCCTTTCCTCGTGAGCCCAGGCGCTCCCTCCAATCCTTGCCACACGGCTCTGTGGACAGTCCCCGTGATTGGTAGGAGAAGGGTCATAGGTCAAGCTTGCTTGCCCTCAGACCTAGGTCAAGACTCTCATTTTGCAGTTGTGAAATGGAAAAGAGAGGTGAGAGAACTTTTCCAAGGTCACATAGCCCAGCCAGAAGTTGAAACCAGATCTTTTGATTTGGTCAAGTCCACCATTCTTTTCTTCTGCATGTGCTGACTCAGTACCGTTAACAGATGGTAAGATGCCAATCCTCTTCAAGCTATATACATACTCAACAGAAAAATAAATCAACCAAATTGATGATGGAGCTTGGTGATGTAGAAAGAGCATTCAGCTGAAATTTTACCTTTGGCCTGACTGTAAACTAGCTGTGTGACCTTGGGCAAGTCAATTCACCTCTCTGGGCCTCCATTTCTTCAACTGTAAATTATGAGGGCAAGGTGATCTTCTTAGTCTCTAAGATACTTTCAAATACTAATAATCTATGATTTCATGTGATCTACATTGTACCAGGGATTTTTTTTTTTTTTTTTTTTTGGCTATAAAGAAACCGAAGAAAAGAAACAGTTATGTAATATAAGAAGTTGGTCTTTTATTTGTATAATTAAGGGCCAAGAAGTGTGGCATTTCAGAGAAGGGATTTCTGAATAGGTAGGGCAGCTTTCTTGTGGAGAAGAGAATTAAACTTGGCCTTGCAGGATGGCTAGATGGATGGAGGAAATGGCATGACACGCAATAAGAGGAAAATAAGAGAAGGCAGGAAGAGAAATGCAGGGCATATTTAGAAGCAGCCCGACCAGGCTGGAGTAGAGGGTGGCGGGAGTCCTAGGAAAGTACTGGAGAGTCAGGGATGAGAATGGAGTCCATGGGGGCTGACGCCAGTGCTGTGGGAAGTGTGGGGGTGCAGCCCTAGCCTCTATAGTAGTCCCCACAGGGAGGTCCGGGATAATCTTGCTTCACTAAGCCACACACTTTGGTGCAAGTGACACAAATTCAACTCAACCTGACTTGACTGGAACAGCTGATTTGTTAACTCACATGACCAAACAGCCCAAGTGCGGACTTCGATTCTACAGCTGAATCCTGGGGCTCAAAAAGCTCCTAGGGATTTTGCCCTTTTCCACTTTTTACTTTCTTCTGTGTTGGCCTCCTTCCCAGGCAGGCTTTTTCAAACTGGTAGCAAGCAGTGCCCAGAAGCTCCCAACTTACCTTTTGCCACTTAACCAGACCAGTGGGAAGGGAGCTCCTTATTCTGTCAATTTCTGCGGAAGTGCTAAGGTTGTTGCTCTTTGGTCTAGATTTGATCATGTTCCCATCACTGAACCAATCACCAGCCAGGGGCTGGATGGAATACTCTGATTGGCCAGGCCTGGGTCACATGCCCATCTCTAAGGCTATGGAGTGGATTCTGTCCCAAAGGAAACTTGGAAACCAGTAAGGAGACAGAAATGCTTGTTCCTAGAGAAAAATCATAATGCTGTTGTCAAGAGAAGGAATGGATGGATCCTGGTCAGGCAAACCCCACGGGTGTCCAGTGCCAAGAGTGTTTCATAAGGCTCCGTGTGGACAGATAGGAGATGTCTTCAAGACCAAGTGAGACCTAACAGCGATTCCTCACTCAGCCTGTAAATTCCGATGCCCAGATCTAAACCCGCTGGGCCTCAGCATGAGTTTTGAGAGGCAGAGATGGGGTGCAGGACATGGGGAGCCTCTGGGCAGGCCCATCTTTCTTAAATTAATACTTCTTGGAGAGATTCAGCAGCAGGAGAGGAATTTGTTAAATTACATAAACATTATTGTGACCCATAAAATTCAATGAATCTCTGCCTGTTTACCCGGGGCTGGCTTTAATGTTTGCACAGTGTAATTTGATGTGTCAATTTGCTCTCAAATAAAAAACATCTGGTCGTCTGACATGGCAGAGAGACTGGAGAGCTGATGTTCACAACCAGCTAAAAGTCCCAATCAAGATGATGCTTAAGGAGGAAGAAAGGCCAGGGACTGAGAGAAGGCAGCCAGTGTCATTAGGACCCATTCCTGGCCCAGTGACAAGCCTCTGTTTGTGAGTTTGTAGGATCAGTAAATTTTATCCTAATTAGAATTAAGAAAATCCGAGAAGAGCACATACCATTTTTAACTGGCACCCATTGTGCAATTAAATTTCCTGCGGCTGTCCCTGCCAATATTGACATTCACGTTATTGGATTTTTAACAATCTTATTATTTTGTAATTGAGAAGAGCAGGAAGAAAATTACACTTTCCTACGTAGATGATCTTCTCAGCTAACACACCCCTTTCTACAGCAGTCGGAGGGGTAAGCTCTCTCCTTACAGACCCCCTGGGGGTGAGCGGGCTGAGGGAGGGGAGAGGCGAGACTCACGTGGCTTTCCCAGTGAGGTCATGAATCACAGTTCCACTCATTTCTGCACACAGAGGAGGAGCTTGGCAGGCAGGTCCAGAGCTGGAGGCACTGATCTACATAGAACAGGGTAAGGGAAGCCAAGTTTTGAGATTTTTCAAGCCCTCACCTACCATTGGGGTGCTGCTCATCCATTTTGACTGCTGATCCCCCACCCAGAGCTGGAGGCAGAGGTGGCCCCGAGGGACCTGCGGTGCTGGGAGGCTTTGTCCATGTCCCTCTTCTGTGCCTCTTTCTTTCCCAGCACCCAAGCCCAGGCCAGGCTGAAGGAGACTGGCAGGGATGGTTTCTACTCCCCTGTTCCTCACTCCCAATAAATGTTTGAGACGTCCTGATGAAAAAGAGCTCGGCCTGGAGCCCAGGCAGCCACCCCGCTGGAAGAAGCCAAGCCTGCTTTCCTGGCCATGGAATGACGGGGTCAGAGCAAGTTCAGGTTTGGCTTTAATTGAGTAGAAGATAGTTCTTCCTTAAGGGAGCCCTGAAATAACGCTTCAGCTGAGCAGAATGACTTCCCTTATTGTCAGAGGGGATTAGTTGGGCTGGTGTGTAAATAAAAAGTGATCCTTCATCCCCTCTAGGACAAACAAGCCATATTTCCTTGAGATCACCAGGGACTGGGCTTGCTCTAATCAAGTCCTTGACATTTCGCTAAGACTCCAGGATTACATGTTTTCTATGATTGAGCCTTCGGTAATTACCCATTTTCCTAAACCATTGCTATTTTCCAAATCTAAAACGTTTTAGGGAAGTGGGAAAATGAGATATCTTTTCCACAGGGTGGAGAGGAGAGGCGGGTCAGGGATGGGGTGGCAGAAAGGACTGGGGTCTTTGAGGCTGACACAACACAGGAGGCACTCAGGAACCTCAGACAGTCGTTCTAATTTTTCCCTCCTTCCATTCATTTGGGGAAGAGCAATACTGAAGCCCTTGCCAGATGCCAGACACTGTGCTAGCTGCCGGGTACAGAGCTGAATGCAACCTGTCCCTGCCTGCCCCAGGGAGCCCCTCAGTCCAGTGGGAGAGACAAGCATGTAGGCTAATAATTCCAACCAAATGCCCCCAAAAGTACTGTTAATGTCATAAAACCCAAAGTAAACAGCAAAAACCAAAAACCAAAGAGAAACCAAACTTTGTCTGAAGAGGACAAGGAAGGCTGCACAGAGCAGGTGACTTGGGGTCGTGCAGAATGAGTCGGAGTCGGCCATGATAATAGAGTGATGACAAAGACAGTCACCCCAAAATGCCAGGTGCTATTCTAAGGGCCCTACATGTATGAACTCATTGAGTCCCCACGAGAACTTCCTGAGGCAGATGCTATTTTTACCCCCATTTTTAGATGGGATAAAAAGCCCAGAGAGAGGAATGCCACCCCCGGACAAGGGAACAGCATACGGGAAGGCGCACTTGTGAAATAGTGGGACATGTTTACGGACAGTGGGGAGGAGTTTCTCTGACAGGTGTGGGGAAGTGACCAGCTCAGATCAGCTCTTAGGAGAATGACAGGGTGGCAGAGGAGTCAGAGTGGGAAGAACCAGAGACCGGTGATAAAAAGCGTGCTGTGATTCTCGCAAAAAATAAGACTCTCCTCCAAATTTCACCCACTGTGGGATCTTAGCATCTCCCCACCCCAACTTGGTACTGGCTCCTGTGGGAGGAGCTGAACACAGTCCATCCAGCTGAGAGCATCAAAACAGGACTTATAACTCCCCTTCCTCATCCACCCCCGTCTGCATGAGCAGGTGATGGATCAAACCCAAGGGATTTGTCCCAGTGCTGTGAGTGGAACCACCCTTCCCTCTCCCGCCAGAAAGCCCTGCGCAGTGGGACGAAAGACCCCACCCAGCCCTGACTGGACACCAGGAGAGGCAGTGTGGGAAGGTGTCTGCTGCTCCGACGTACTGTGGCCACGTAGAGGAAGTGTCGTTGCCTGGTGGGGGGTGGGGGGGGTTGTTGCTTCCACATTCTTGAATGATCTTTATTTATATCTCTTCCTCTTGAACAATCGTACACACACACACACACACACACACACACACACACACACACACACATCCTGCAGCTTGTGTCCACTCCAGACACAGATGACAAGAAGTCTTGGAAACACAGCCTAAAGAAACACTAAGCAAACTGCTCCCCAAACGAGCCTGTCTGGTGTCCTGACCTTTGTAAGCTCCTCTGAAGAACTTGGGAATGCACATTTACAGTGGGAGGGAAGAGAGCCAATGCCTGCCCGAGGGTCGCGGAGTCAGAAGGGAGCTAAGAGTTATCTTCCTAGCCTCATACTCACTATAGGAGTATCCTCTGTAGAATCCCAGCAGATGGCCTCTCGTTGAATGCCTCCAGGGATGGGAAGGAAAAGAAAGCTCCTCTGAAAAAAGCTCCTTCCATGGACCTGATCACTGGAAAGTTCTGATATGGAACAGAATTGCCTCCCAGTTACTTTGCCTGTTGGTTTTGGATGGGCCTCCAGAGCCTCACAGCTTGAGTCTCTTATTTCCCAAGACAGCCTTTGGAAGGCTGGAACTCAGTCTCCCTGTCTGCCTTCCACCATCACTTCTTCCTCCATTCCTTTATAGATTCCTTGAAGGACCTCATTTGTGAGTGCCTCCTCACCACTGAGTTCACCTCCCCTCGTCACGCCCGCACATCCCAGTCGATCAACGTCCATCTTCAAATGCGGCCCCTCCCCCAGCCCATCACAGCTTTGCAGCTGAGTACTTTCTATGACCTGAGCTCTGCCACACTGGGTGCTGTTCTAGTTCTTCCTCAATGCTCAGAACAGCCCTGAGAAGTAGGTACTCTTCTTGTTGCACAGGTATAGAAACTTGGTTTTCTGACATAGAACTGAAAATAAGGAAATAAGCAAAACAAGGCTTCCAGGAGCTTGAAGCAGAGGTCAGAGAGTTGGCCAGAGTTTTATCGACTCTTACTTTGCATTTATTGCTGCAAGATTCATTTAGTATCAGGGGAGCTGATTTTAAATCCTGGCTCAGCCACTTTCTGGCTGTGTGACCTTGGGCTAGTTATTTAACTTCTCTAAGCCTAGGCTGACCAACTCATCCTGGTTTGTCTGGGACTGTCCTGGTTTTACGATGCCAAGTTCCACATCCTGGGGTCCACTCGGTCCCAGGCAAACTGGGGTGGTTGGTCACCCTATGATGCCACTTTTCTGGTTTTTGAGATAGTAATAATAATAACTTACCCTCAGTGTGGTCATGACAATTAACTGAGATAATACATGTGAAAGACCCAGCACTGTAACAGGGAATCCCCAAAACTGGAACTTATTTGTAAAAAAAACTGTGTATTTATTCTTACATGCTTAAACTTCAGCCACCTTCAAAGTACTGTCCATCTGATGCAATACACCTACCAAGACTTTTCTCCCACTGCTCAAAACAGTTTTTGAACTCATCAGTTTTGATGCCTTTTAGTGCTTCTGCTGTTTTTTATTTTACCTCTTCCACATCAGCAGAATATTTCCCTCTGAGGACTTTTTTCACTCTAGGAAACAAAAAAAAAAATTGCTCAGGGAAATATTGGGTGAATAGGGAGGGCGGGGCAAGGGAGTCATGCAGTTTTGGTCAAAAACTGCTGGACACTCAGTACAGTATGGGCAGGTGTGCTTGTAAATTCACTGAAGCCAAATGCAGCCTCTCATGACAACACCAGCTGGCACACTGACACAGATGGGTTCCTAGAACACTTATGTAGTAGAGGAGAAGCCTGTACTATAAGGGGCCCACCCTCCAGAAGATAATTCCAGTTTTTTGGGATCCCCTCTTGTATGCCTGGCATATAGCAGATACTCAGTTTATGTTTTGTTTAATACGAAAGCCTGGTTAACTATGGCAAACTAGAAAGAAGTAGAGGCCTGAGGCATGACCATAAGTAGTTTAACTGAACATTTTTTTAAAACATGGGAACTAAACAGGGACCCTCAATAGAGGGTCTCAGGTTCTCTGCCATGTAAATATCCCCGTGTGGTTCAATTAGGCATGGAAATGTTAACCTTGAATGTGACTGGAGCTGACAAAAGACAAAGCTAAATTTTACGCTGTTTGATAAGGCAGGGTAGGGTGGAGTGCATTGTGGGATAAGTGCCACGCAAAATCTGACAAAGTCTTGGGCTCTTCAAGAGTGAGCATTCAGCCAGTATGGCAGAGGGAAAGGGCACCGAAAGGGTCCCAGGAGAGCCTGAATCTGCAGTTCACTCATGGGTGACTGTGAACAAATCGTGCTCACAGTTCCAGCCCTGCCTCCTCATCTGTAAAATGGGGAAGAGAAAGTAGACAAGGTCTAACGGAGATGCAGCAGAGTGGAGCAGTCAGCAGCGTGGATCCACCAGCCACTGGCTGTGTGACCTTGGGCTAGCTGTCCCACCCCTCTGTGTCCTGAGTGCTCAGTAGGTAGGTATGCATTAGCGCTTGTTACCATTCCTTCTGGGTGGGAGACTATCTGATAAAGTCCCTCAGTCCCCCCAGCCCCATCACCAAGGGTTAATGCAGCATGAGGGTTAGGATGTTATTGTACATTTCCTTTCCCTCCTCAAGGCGACTCATCACTCAGCTGGCTCATGCTGAACTTGAGGCAGACTAAAACCTCCTGATCTTTTTTATGTGAATTGCAGTCAAGCCAGGTCTCCCTCATCCTGTTCTTGTGCAATTGAGTTTTGGAACCTGAACTCAAGACATTAGATTTATTGATGTTAAATTTCATCTGGTTGCTTTTGACCCAGCATTCTCGACTGTCGAGATCATCTTGAACCTTAATTCTCTCATTCCCTCCAGCTTTGAGTCATCTGCAAATTTGATGCACATGCTTTCCATGTCTTCATCCAAATTGTTGGCTTAAAAGAGCCATTTATATAGATAAAAATAGAGATGGAGATATAGGCTGCTATGCAGATCAAGAGAGGACCTTGTGTGTGAGGCTGAACTTGGGGATGTTATCTTACGGGAAGTGGGGGCTCGTGGCTCTTAACCAGCATTTAAGCCTTTGCTCTGTATACTCTCATATATGCACTTATATCTTGCTCCTGGATCCCAGAACATTCTCAGTGATGACAAGGGGAGTTTACCCCTTAGCCACCCTCACTGTGGCCTCTTCTAAACTACCAAATCCACAGGGACGGTCTGAATCCCTTCCTGTCTGCACCAGATGCAGCCCCAAGGCCAAGTCCCAGTCTTCTCCCTTCTCATTGCTTCTCAAACTCAGACCATCCGACCTCAGGGCCTTGCCAAATACCTGCTGTTAATCCAAGAAATCAATTCTCGCTCAAAGGTCATGGACCACAATGTCTTAATGTGCTGCTCGCTCAGATGTTTCCATTTTAACAGGGGCCGTCAGTGTCTGAACCATAAGGTCAGAGCTATGGTGCATGTCGTTGGCTTTGAGCTCAGTCCAGGGCCCGAGGGCCTCCCACATCACAGCATGGGGTGCCCGGCTGCCCAAAGGTGTGACTGCAACGCACCATGCAAAGGTTCAGGGCACTCTGTTCAAGATGGCAGAAAAAGGTGAAAAAAAAAATTCTACAAGTCATTCCAATCAAAACTGATTTAAAATAACAAAAAACACAACAATTTCTTTTTCTCCAGGTAATTTGGCAACTCTCTGGTATTGTACAAACCAGGTGGCCACTGGTTGCAGGGCTTTGCAAAACCCATGCCCACTCCACACCCAGAGACCAGCTGTGGACACCTGGCTGGGTGCCTTCCAACCCCAGGACAGCCCTTGGGCTCAACGAACTCAAGTCAATCCTGCTTTGATGTCCTTGGTACCAGAACCTTCCTGTCTTACCCACAGGGAAGAGTCTGATGATAATGAAGATGATGATGATGATGTCGACAATGAAAGAAGTATAGTTACTTCTTACTGAGTGCCTGCTGTGTGCCAGGCATTGGGCTAGAGCCTCCAAACAAACTATAGGTCATGTTTTCAATAAACTCAGGAAGCTGATCTTTATTATTCTTACTTTACAGAGGAATAAATTCAGGCCCACAGAGATAAAGTAAATTGCCTGTGGCCATAAAAATAGCAGATTGAAATTTGAATCCTGGTCTCTCTGATTCCAAAGTTCACTGTATCCATCGCTCTGTTTTTCCTGTAGTTTTCAAAGAACTCATCCTCTCCTCTTTTGAGCCAAATTACCCTATGAGGAGGAGAGAAAGCCGTGCTTACAGAGCCCTGCCCATCACTGGGCAAGTCTGGTGACCAGATCCCACACTGCTGGGGCCCAGCAAGCCTGGGACCCTACCCTGTGCTTGGGGTAGTGTGAGTTCAGTCATTCCTATAGCATTACCCCTAGGGTCTGGGGACAGCCTAGTGATGCCCAGGCTCGGGAAGCCTTCTTTACTCTGGGAAAAGTAGGGGCAGAGGGTGGTCTTAAGGAGAAAGCTTAGTGGATGCATAATGGTTAAGCATATAGGTTCCAGTGTGGTGGCTCCAGAGTTCATTACCTGTTTAACTTGAGTGGGTTATTTATCATACCTTCCTGAGCCACCATTTCCCCATTTCTAAATGGGGATGGATAATAGTGCTTCAGTGAAACATGAGAGTTTAGTGAGACAATTTACATAAAGCCATTAGCACAGTCCAGGGACATGTTAAGTGCCTGATGTGTTCTCGCTATTATCACTATTATTTTTTCACCTACATCACTAGAATGGCCTATGTTTGTCAATGTTCCCATGAGTTGCTCATCCCACATGGAGGCATCCTTTGTCCCCACTGTACAGATGGAGAAACTGGGTGCTGACCTGGAAACGACCTGGCCAAGGTGACCTGAGAGGTAGTGGGCAGAGCCAGGCCTCAAGCCTCTGACATCATGGCAGCTTCCTGCCCCCGTCTTACTGCAGTTCCTTGTCTTCCCTCGGAGGCCAGATCTGCCTTTCCAGCACTTCTCAAACTTTAACATGTGTCTCAGTCACGGGGGTCTTGTTAACCTACAGGTTCTCTCTTAGGCAGGCCTGAGGCTCTGCATTTTCTGCAATCCCCCAAGTGATGTGGCTCCTGCTGAACCAAGTACCTCATTTTGCAAAGGAGGGGCTATTCCCTTCAGCTGGTAGGGGACCCTGGAGCAGCCTCAGAGAAACAAGCAGCCAGTCCCAGGGCCTCTAGGACAAGGTGTTGCTGGAGCCTTGAAGGCAGCTTCGAGCTGTCACCCGATGGGAAGGGTCTTTGGGTCCCACAGTGTTTCCCAAGCAGCTCCTTGAGGGAAGGTGCGAAGGGGGATGGGTGTTATGAGCCCTCCCAGCAGGGTATCTAGGCTGGGACTACCCTTCTGTTCATGCTCTTCCTCCTGCTTCCTTCTGGCTGCTTCTATCAGGACCTGACAGTTACAGCAAAACGCTCTTATTCTCCTACACCCAGCCCAACTCTGTGACTAGGCGTGAGCACCAGCAGCCTGCAGGGAGGGAGCTGACATCTGTCTTCGTTGAAGTTCCCCATGTAAATCCAGCTCGGCTTCTCCCTGCACCTTCAGCCTTTCATGAATGAGGGGGCTCTGAACAGAGAGAGGCTTACACTTCTCTGGGGACACACAGCGTTATTAATGCAGGTGCTAGATGGAAAATGTTCTGTCTCATCAGCGGGAAAAGTGAGCTGGAGTTAACAAAACATAAAATAAATGAACAGGCAGAAGGGAGGGAAAGGCAGCTTTCTCCATTACGCCTCAGAGGCCTGCCCCTCCCCTTGCACCAGTGTTTCAAACCAGCGCCTACCCCAGAGGTTTGTCCAGCTCAGCAAAGCAAGAGCACCTGGGGGCCACGAACACCGCTGCCATCAGGCCCCATGCGCAGACACCTCTCTGTAATTGGCCCAGGGTGCGGCCTGTGGACATTGGGTTTTTAAATCCACCCCCCTCACCCCCAGTGATTCTGATGTGCAGCCCAATGGAGTACTGGAGGTCTGATCTTTGTTTCTGTGGGAAGCCTTCCCTGATTAGTTTAGGCCCATGAAGGCACAATAGAAACAGCTTATGGATATGTTTTACAGTTTGGCCATCCCTGTTACATCTGCACAGTTGGATGGGAGCAGAAACCCCAAGTCAGTGTCCCTTGGTCAGGAAATGCACAAAGGGATATAAAATGTACCTTCTCATTTCTTTAAGCTCAGCTCCCATACAAGCAAGAATACGCAGCTGCTGAGCACCACTGAATCAATTCTCTCAGTCATTTAACCAGCATATATGGGGCCCCTGTTATGGGCAAAGGGTTATGGGAGAGTCAAAGGCTTATATGATGCAGACTCTGCTCTTATCGAACTAGTGCCTAATAAGAATAGTTTAGACAAGACCATATATGACAATAATGAAACAAAACCTAGAGGTGATGGGCTGTGGTATAGGGAAAGAGAGGTAAAGAAAACTTATTTTGACACTTGGTCCCAGCTGACTTATCTCCATTATGTCATTCAAGGTTGATGACAACCCTAAAAAGGTGAAGGTATTACTCCCACTTGGCATATAAAGAAACTGAGACTCAGAGAAGTCAGTGGCTTGCTCATTGTCACACAACCAGTGTGTGTTGAAGTCTGACTCTAACTGGGAAGTGAGAACATGGTTCTGCAAGAGGGTGAAGAATGACTCCGGCCAGGGGATCTCAGAGAGCCTGAAGGAGGACCCAGGAACTCACAAACACTCCATCACTGAGGTGACTTGCATAGAAGGGCCACGCCAGAGGAGGCAGCATCAGGGGACAGCATGTTCCAGGTGAGGCTGGAGAGGTGCAGAAGGCCAAGGCCAGGCTGGTGGGGAAGAGGAAGGAGAAGGGCTTCCCCAAGGATAGAAGTTAAGAGCGTAAGTGAAGGTGAAGCAGGGGACAGATGGCAGAGTGGAAGACTTCAGATCAGCAACGACTGAGGAAAACAGGCATGGGGAGCATGAGAGTCTGGCCACTTTAGGAAGGTGGATCCTCTCCCAGCATATTTGGCTTAGGTGATAGCAGACTATAGTCTCTGCAGACACAGGGCCCGGCTGAGGGTCCATGCCCAAATCACTCAGTGATACCCTGGGCAGGCTGAATGGATTCGGTGAGGAGCCACTGATTCTGTTTTTCTGACACTTATCTCCATTTGTCACCAGTTGGCTGTAATATTCATAGTTTCTGAACATTTACCATGGGCAGGCATGAACCCAGGTGATTTCTTTCTGTCCTAGAAGAGATTATTTCTGGGAAGTTAAGGGAATGGAACTAATCTTCAAAGATCAGGATGGTGGAGGTGGTAGTGGTGGTGGAGGTGGGGGTGACGGTGGTGATGACAGTGGTGGTTATGCTTGAATGACTGATGCCCAGATGGCTGTATTTCTAGCCTTTCTCCTGACTCACACTTTCGGTCCCTCAGTGTCATCCCCACTTGTGTCTTGCAGGCCTCTCACTCCAAATGTCCACATCGAAACCCTTTTCCTTCTCTCATTTCCATCTGCCCAACCTGTTCCTCCTTGCTATAACCCCTGACTTGGGGAGCAGCCCCACAGGGCAGCCAGCCATCTGAGCTGGATGCCCAGGAGCCAGTCAGGACTCCTCAACATCCCCTCCATTCAGTTGATGGCCAAGTCCTGATCATTTGGCCTCTTAAATCTCTTTTGAAGCCCACCATCTCCTCTCCAACTCCCCTGCTCCTGCTCTACTTGATGCCACATCACTCTTTCCCATGCACTATGGGAAGAACATACTGACAGACCTCTGAGCACCATCTGGCCGTTCTCTAGGCTACCTTTCATCTCACTGCCAAAGCCAACCTTCCCTGGGACAGAGTCAACAATGCTGAGGCTAAACCCAATCTCTGGCTTGCAGAGAAAGAGCATGGCATTGATGGCAGGCACACACCAGGCCCTATCCAGCTACATGGCTCCAGCCCCATGACACCGCATCTTTCTGCTTCTGCCTTGCAGATTCATGCCTCTTTTCCTTGGCTCATACCAGTCCTTTTGTCTTGAACACCTTTCTTTTCTTCTCTGATGGCTATAGTCCTTGCCAGCTCCTGTGAAGCCCTCCACTTCCCCCCACCTCAGTGGGCAGAGTTGGTCTTTCCCTGTGTTGTGCACTCAGCTACAACCTGAAGTTTTGCTTGCCCCACTGTCCTGCAACCCTTTGTTTATTCATCTGCCTCCTCTACTGTGCCATGAGCTTCTCCAGGGAAAGGGAGCTGCTTTTCCCATCTCTGAATCCTGAGGATTTAGCACAGGTAAATACAAGGTACTTCCTGAATTAGAGACCTGAATCTCAGATATCTGTGTGGTACCTATGCAGTAGGTACTGTATCTATGCAGAGAAAAACTATGCAGAGAACTCTATCTCCCATCATTTCATTTGGTTCTCATTATCTTCATGCAGGGTTGCAGGTGACATTTACATTGTTTTTAATGATGAGACACTGAGATCCAGCATAAAAAGTGAAGAGACTTGTTCATGGTTGCCCAGGAAGATAGTGTAGTGACCAGTGGTCTAGGTCTCACTGTCTTGACTCCTGCATGGAAACTGTGTTGATTTCACACCAAGACCTTCATTTCCTTTCTCTCTAAGAGACTCTTGTGGCTGAGAAGTGACTCAAGAATTCAATACCTGCCCACTCTCAGCACGGGGCACCCATGTCTGGGAGGGAACAACAGTTTTGGATTTCCAGGTAAAGACAGAGATTGAAGAAAAGACACAGGAGTCATAAAATTTTGGAATCTGGAAAGCAAATGGACAAGTAGTAACCAGTATAGCAGGAAATAAATTAAAGACTCCTAAGCTGCTATTGGGAAAACTGAGAACCAACTTGACAGCAGAACTGTCAAAGGCCTCAGGAACTGACTTCAGGTCAAGATGGAGGCATAAGTAAACACACTTCACCTCCTCACACAACTACAGAAGAAATTACAACTAGACTTCAAAAACAAATATCACTCAGAACCATCAGAAAATTGAGCTGTATGAAAGTCTGACAACCAAGGATTTAAAGAAACTACATTCATCCAGACGAATAGGAGGAGTGGAGATGCAGAGATGGGCGGAGAAGCACAGAGATGCAGTGTGGTGCAGAGAGGTGGTGGGAGCAGAACAGGTGGTTGCCACATTCATGTGTGGTGGATAAAAATCAGGGGGGATACTTGGGAGTGAAGGATCCCAGACACAGGCCAAACCACACAGCCCATGGTTCCATGACAGGAAGATAAATCCCCATAACTTCTGGCTGTAAAAACCAGTGGGGGTCAGAGTGGCAGAAGAAACTGCTGGATTTTCAGGAGACTCCTCTTAAATGGACTTACAACTTATACAGACCCACCACATCTGGGATTCAGCAACAGAGCAACAGCTGGAAGGGCACCAGTTGCATACAGGGAGAAAGTGAAGTGATTGGAAACAGGGTGAGTGCCAGGCAGAGGCAATGTCCCTCTCCTAGCCCTCCTCCACATTGAACCACAAAGTGGTGAAGTGGTTTGCCCTGCCCTAGAGATTACCTAAGGCTCCACCCCACATAATTTACAGGTGCCTTTTCTACAATAGGCCATGCTACTAATATAGGAAGTCAAAGAATCTCTACCTAAAACACAAAAGCAAACACAGGGAGGCTGCCAAATTGAGGAGGCAAAGAAATATGGCCAAAATGAAAGAACAGAACAAAACCCCAGAAAAATAACTAAACGAAATGGGGATAGCCAACCTATTGGATGCAGTGTTCAAAACACTGGTCATCAGAATGCTCAAATAACTCACTGAGTATGACAACAGCATAAAAAAAACTCAGGCAGAAATGAATCTTACATTCAGTGAAATAAAGAAAAATCTACAAGGAACCAACAATGGAGGGGATGAAGCTGAGATTCAAATCAATGATTTGGAACATAAGGAAGAATTAAGCATTGAATCAGAACATCAAGAAGAAAAGAGAATTTTTTTTTAAAAATGGATAAACTAAGGAGCCTCTGGGACATCTGAAGACGCATCAACATCCAAATCATAAGTATGCCAGAAGGAGAAGAGGAAGAGCAAGAAATTGAAAATGTATTTGAAAAAATAACAAAAGAAAACTTTCAGCATTTGTTGAAGGAAATAGACATACAGGTCCAGGAAGCACAGAGAGTCCTAAACAAGTTGAACTCAAGCAGGACCACACCAAGACACATCATAATTAAAGTGCCAAAGTTTAAAGATAAAGAGAGAATCTTAAAAACAGCAAGAGAAAAGGAGACAGTTACCTACAAAGGAGTTCCTGTAAGACTGTCAGCTGATTTCTCAAAAGAAACTCTGTAAGCAAGAAGGGACTGACAAGAAGTATTCAAGGTGATGAAAAAGCAAGGACCTACAACCTAGATTACTCTATCCAGCAAAGCTATGATTTGGAATGGAAGGGCAGATAAAGTGCTTCCCAGACAAGGTAAAGCTAAAGGAGTTTGTCATTACCAACCATCATTACATGAAATGTTAAAGGTACTTATTTAAGAAAAAGAAGATCAAAACTATGAACAATGAAACAGCAACAGATTCACAACTATCAACAACTGAATCCAAAAAGCAAACTAAGCAAACAACAAGAAGAGGAAAAGAATCGTAAATATAGAGATCATTTAGAGGGCTGTCAGCTGGAAGTGGGCAGGGGGGAATGGGGGACAATGTGCAGGGATTAAGAAGCATAATTGGTAGGTAAAAAATAGGCAGGGGGATGTTGAGAATGTTAGAGTAAATGGAGAATTCAAAGAACTTATATGCATGACCCATGGACATTTACAAATTGGGAGGATTGCTGGAGGGAATGGGGTTACCAGGAGGAGGGGGCAAAGGAAGAAAACTTGGGACAACTTTAATAGCAGAATAAATAAAATATATTTAATAAAATAATAATAAATAAATAATAAAAATAAATAAATTTTTTAAAAAGCCTTGGGAACTGTCAGCATCAGGAATTTCTGGAAGCAAATAAAGGGAAGGGGCAAAAATAAGGGTTATTGAATGGAAGCATTTACTCAGAGGCACTCAGAACCCCAAATCCTCACCTCTGTTCCTTATGGTGCGGCAACTGTCCATTTCTTTTCATGACCAAAGCCTGTAGATAAGTGGGAACCTGTGCACCAAGAAGAGGAATATGAGGCACAGCTGAGGGGGGAGGTCTGCACTGAATACAGGGAAGAAGAGAACATGTATGTGATTAATGCTGGGGTTCCCTAGCCATCTTCTCCCAACTGCTTGCAGGAAGTTTCACCTGGATTTACACCCTCCAGAGAACATGCTGGAAGGCCCTTCTTTGGGGCAAATGAGTAGCCCAGGGAGAAGGACCCACAGAATTCAAAAATTTACTCCTGTATATGTTGGTCACAAAACTCATAAAGGTTATAGAAACCAAGGAAAGTGGGGGTGAACTGAGAAAGAGGAATACATGAAACAGGCAGATGCATAGGGAATCCTCAACATGCTGATTATGGAAGCACCCAGGATGACAGATATGAGCTAGGCAGAGGTGATGGCCAGTCCCAGTTGGAGGAAAACAGAAAACTCATGAAGCACTTGTTCACAGAGATGAAACGGACAGAAAATGAGTGTCCATTAGATAACTCTTGTTAAATAGCTGTTGGCCATTTTGAACGTCGAGTTAATAAATTAATAGGAAATTATACAAACAACAGAAAAAACAAAAGCAATTATCAACTCCAAAGAAAACAAAAGGTGTTAGGAAAAGGGAAAGGATCCTGGTTTACTGGGTGAGCCAGCTCTACGTAGTAGCAGTAGGAAGGTCATAATAATGTCAACACGGCTATGGAACTAAGCAAACTGACCATGTGACTGCATTGGGAGGGTGGATACGAGGACGTGTGTGTGTGTGTATCAGGGCATGTGTGTGAGCCAGGACCCACTGTTCCAACATGGAGTCAATAAACGATGCCTAATACAGAAGTATCAAGAAGTAGCAACCCGAGCGTGTTATATAGAGAAATGGAGGTGAGTATTAGATGAGTCCATTTTAAAAGCTGCAAGTACTTTTCTATGAGGGAGGTAGGCTGGTGAATGCTGTTTTCCTTAACAAACTTTGTAGAACTGGATGACTTTTTAAATTACATGATTTTATCACTTTAATATTTTTTAAATGGTAAAGTAAATACTTAACAAAAGAAAAAACAGCAGAGGTGGAAAGGAAGCTTGACTTGAGGTAGTGAACATACAATATAATATACAGACGATGTATTACAGAATTGTACCCCTGAAACCTATATAATTTTATTAACCAACATTACCCCAATAAACTCAGTTAAACTTAAAAAATAGGAACATGGGCATCAGAATCTGACATCATCACCTCTTAACTGTGTGGCCATAGACAAGTTGAGAAATCTCCCTGAGCCTCGGTTTTCTCATCTGTAAAATGGGAACAATAGCATAGACTGCACATGATGGCTGAGAAGCTAAAATGTTTGTAATATCTAAAGTTCAAGGCACTAGTGTGCCCTCAACAGCTGTTTATTTGGTATCAATCAAAGCAGGACAATGTCTGTCTCCTCCTTTTTGCCTAATAACCAGAGGTAGTTTTCATTTGTTACTTTGTTGTTGTTTATCATACCGGTTAACCTCACCCTTTTCTGAGATGAATGCAGGAAGTGGAAATTCACACAATCATAGTGAGGAGTAAAGCAGAGGGAAAGTCAGTCTTTCCCCTTCAAACCTCATAAACACATCATCAAGTTCACATCTTGTTTCAGCCTCTAACGCTGTGGCTCCCCAACCCCACCCCCCCACAGCCACTTTCATTGCCAGCCTCACAGCTCCCTCTCCTTTGGTGATCTCCTTCCTCCAGCAGAGCCCTCCTTCCTTCTCTGCCCTTGGAGACCATTACACTTTCAAACCTCAAGCCTAGAGGTGGAGGCCCGAGCCAGCAAGTGCAGCCTGGCTGAGGGGTCCTGGGAAAAGGGCTGTGGTTTCCACCTGGACCTTTAGGTCTGCCCCTGGCTCAGCTGAAACTGCATCACATCAAGTCTGCTGCCCCATCCCTTTCCCAAATTTTGGCCACACATTGGTAGTTACTTTCCAGCATCTCCACCTTGATTTCCCCTGGTGCGTGAGTGGACACTGAGCTCATCACTCACCTCCCCAACCACTTCTTTCCCTGTGATTTGTCATCCTGTTCTTGACAACTAGAAGATCATGGTGCTGTTCAGCGAAAGATGAAATACCAGGGAGCTTACTCATATTGAGTCTGAGTGCAGATAGATATTTGATAGACAACTGGGCCCAATGGTCTGCACATCAGGACAGAGGCCCGTGGGTGGCAGGAGGGAGACCTGAGAGTCTTCAGACAAAGAAACTAACAGAAGGCTTGGACGGGGAGCAGGCAGCACAGCAAGATGGATCGTGAGTGCAGTGAGGGAGGGCAGAGCGCTGAAGCTCGAACCCTAGGGACACCTCACATTAGAGCTGGGTACAGGAAGAGGAACCCACCAGGGAGCCTCAGAAGAGGCTCCCACAGGGACAGCAGGAAACATCCTTCAAGGGCACACACAGCCTTGAGAGCCAAACCAGAAAAAGCATCTTGAGAAGGGGGAAGTGGTCAACCATCTTGAGTGCTGCAGGGAGATCAGGTGAGATAGGGAGTGAATCATGATGGTGTCATGGAGGCCACGATGACCTTGATGAGGGAAGTCCCTGGGGTGGTGGTGGGGAGCCAGACCACACTGAGTGAAAGAGTGAGAGGGAGGCGAGGAAGTGGAGACAGTGAAAATAAATAATTCTTCCAAGAAAGGTGGCTGAGAAGGAAAGAAGAGTGACAGTCTGATGGCCTTCGGAGGTTTAAAGGCCACTGGGAGGAGCCAAAAGAAGGGAGTCTGAAGTGGTGGAGACCATCTCTGATCCGAGGGAGGTATGAGGGTATGGTTCCCAGCACAGAAAGATGGAGCTGATATAGACAGGGTGAACCACGGTACAGACAAGCCACTGGGAAGGGGCAGGACTCGGTGGGGTTCCCTGCAGCAGGCCAATCTTTAAATGAATTTTCCAAGGCTAGTGTTTATCAGGCACCTAAAGCTACCTCACTAGCACTGCTCTAGGTGCTTTATGCACATTTCTAATACTCTGGGAATCTCTGGGAAGTAAGGACCACTACATTCATTTCACCTGTGAGAAAACTGAGCCAGAGAGAAGTATCAAATCCATGGTCACATGACCAGGGAGTGCCTTCCAAGTTGCTAACCCAACTCAGAGGAATTCCCCAAAGCACTCACCCCCCACAGCTCTCTGCTACCATGAACTTTGAATTAGTCAAGTACAACTGCATGAACTCTTGCTTCTGCTCAGAATACTGTGGTCCCTTGCCTGCCCCGCAGAAGCAGACTCAGCCTTCAGACTTTCCCATCTTCCCTGGCCAAGCTTCCTTACCCCATGTTCCCACACCTATCCGCACCTCTTTATGTGACTGTGTTGGGTTGGAATGATCTTTTTTTTTTCTCTCTCTCTACTCCATCCCTGCCTCCAACACTGCACTGTGAGTACCTCTTGGGTAAGAGCTCTGCCTTATCTGTCTTATCTATTCCCAGCTCCTAGAAAACTGCCCAGGACATAGTAGGGCCTCCAAAACAATCTGTCAGATGAGTAAATGAAAGCATTCTTTTAAAGCCAATAAGGGCAAATTAAGCATTATAATAAATTATGAGGAAGGAATATTGCAATCATATACCTGACAAAGGACTTGTATCTAATGTATAATGAACTCTCCAAACTCAACAGTAAGAAAGAAAACAATCCAATTAGCAAGTGAGCAAAAACCACAAAGGAACATTTCACCAACAAAGATGTGTGGATGGCAGATAAGCACATGAAAATATGTCCAACATCATTAGCCACAAAGTAAATACAAATTACAGCCACCAAGAGCTGTCACTACACTAATCGGACTGGCCAAAATAAAAATACTGACAAAGCAGGTGCTGGTGAGGATGCAGAGAAATCGGATCAACTGGACACTGCTGAGGGGAACGTTAAATGGTACGGCCACTCTGGAAAAGTTTGGTAGTTCCTTAAAAGTCTGAACGTACACTACCTTGTGCCCCAGCAATCACACTCCTGGGCACTTAGCCCAAGAGAAATGAAGATATGTCCACACCAAAACCTGTACGTGACTGTTTTTAGAAGCTTATTCGTAGTAGCCCCAAACTGGAAACAACCAGAATATCTTCAACAGATAAATGGTTAAACAAACTTGGGACATCCATACAATGGAATAATATTCAGCAATAAAAGTAAACAAAATATTGAGATGCATACAAATTGATGACTCTCAAGGACATTAGCCAAACACAATAAATACATAAACAAATCCAACCTCAAAAGTCACATACTGTACTAGTCCATTTATATAACATTCTTGAAATGACAAAAGTACAGGGAACCAATTAGTGGTTGCCAGGGATTAGGAGTGGTTGGCAGGAAGGGGAGCTGTGACTGTGAGAAAGCAGTACAAGAGAGATCTCCGTGGTGTTGAAATAGTTCTGAATCTTGGTGGTGGTGGTTACACGAATTTACACATGTGATCAAATGACAGAACTATACAGAAACATTGCACCAATGTCATTTTCCTGCCTTTGACATTGCACTATAGTTATGTAAGATATACTCGTAACCATTGAGAGAAACAGGTGGATGGGACATGGAACCTCATTGTAGTGTCTTTGCAACCTCTTGGGAATCTATACTTATTTCAAAACAAATTCTTAAAAAAATTTTTTTTTATTTATTTACTCTTAGGGAAAGAGGAAGGGTGGGAGAGAGGGAGAAAAACATCAACTTGTGGTTGCCTCCTGTGCGCCCCCTGCTGGAGGTCTGGCCCGCAACCCAGGCATGTGACCTGACTGGGAACCTAACCGACAACCCCCTGGTTCACAGGCCAGCACTCAATCCATTGAGCTACGCCAGCCAGCTCAAAATAAATTCTTATAATAAATGAGCTAATTAATTATAGTCCTAGATTATAACCCACAGTAAAAGAAGAATCCCTGAGTCTATGCTGGTATAAATGAATGAATGAATAAATGGGAAAGATCTTACTTAAGAAGGATTCCAACTAACAAATGTAGAAGGAATGCTGAAATTAGAAAACCACCTTTTGACAAACACCATGGCAATAACTGTTTCAGGCAGCAGCCATGAGTGGATGTTAAAATGGGTGGGCACAAGTATCATGAGAAACAAAATATTCATGTGGTCTCAAACTGTCTTCTCACATGGCACTTACCATCTCACAAAGGGAAGGAGACTAACTCCACAGTGAGGGAGCCTGGCAGACCCCACCTTAACCAGTGATCAAGGTCAACAGCACAGGGAGGGGACCTATCATCATCATCTTGTCCTTCCTGACCTGCCCCACAGGGAAGGACAGCATCACACCAGCGGCAGCCTGCCAGCAGCGCATAACCTGAATCTAATCTAGACGAAGCTCACGGGGCAAACCCATATTGAGGGGCACCTGCAAAACAATGGGCTGATTCTCTTCAAAAATGTGAAGGTCATGAAAAACAAAGAAAGGCCAAGAAACTGTTCCCAATTAAAGGAGACTAAAGAGACTCAGCGACCACATGCACGTGGGATCCTGGACTGGACCTCGACTCTGAAAAAGGATGTTAGTGAGATGACGATGAAACTGAATAAAGTCTCTAGGTTAGATGCTGTTGTAGAAAGGTTAGTTTCCTGATTTGACAACTGTACTGTGGTTATAGAAGACAACGTCTTTTTAAGTAAAGACATGCTAAAGTATTTAGATACAAAGATCTCTAAATTTACTCTCAAATGCTTCAAAAAAGTCATTTGATATATACACACAGATGTGTGTGCATGCATATATATACATATGTGTACAGTTCATATACATGCATATATATGTAGAGAAAAATATATAGGAAATAAACAAATGTGGTGAAATGTCAGTGTTGGGAATTTCTTTGTATTATTTTTGCAATATTTTTAAAAATCCAAAAGTATTTTTATGAAGTTTAAAAAAATAGTAGGACTTTTCACATATAAAGATTGCTGTTACTCTTCTATTTGGTAATTCAAAATGACTGCATTTTTATTTCCTCAAGGAGATCACATTCAGGCGGCCCTCCCCTGCATTAGGGTGCTCCTGGACATTGCCAGCTGGGGTGGGGATTAGAGGAGGCAGCGCAGTGGTATGCCCCACCCGCCTCCTCAGTGCGGCCATGGCCTTGCAAGGCCAGCCCTGGTTCCTCAGGAATGGGTGAAGGAGATCTTTCTGTGAAGCCTGATCTCTCCTAAATTTTCTCTTTCTCCTTCCTGGAGGAAGTAAGGGCCCAGTTGGACAAGGGAAAATTGTATAGAAAGGAAGGGTTCCCTTGCTCTCTGGGGTGCCATGGGGGCCCCGGCCAGAGTTGGGACAGGTGTGTGGGACCACCTTTAGTTCTACTCCTCAGAGGAAGCCAACAGAGCCCTGAGATGGACCAGGGCTCTCCGCCTCCCAGGCCTATACTCTTTGTATCATACAGCTCAGGACTGAAAAGTCTGATTTCCACTCTGCTTTGACGAGCTGGGTGTCCATGAACAAATCTCTTGATAGCTCTAGGTCTCACTCTCCTGGCCCATCAGATGGGTCAATCTCTCTTGCCTTGCTTCTCTTGGAGCTAGCCTAGGAATGCCTGAAGGACAGAGGGACTGATTCTCTGGAAACATGAAATGAAGTATTTTGGACTTTCAGTGGGCAGGGCTCTGAGCTGGGAACACAGAAGTTCCACAGATGTAGGAGATCACTTTGGCTGGCCTCTCAGATGGGCAAACCATCCATTTATGCATTCATCTTTCCATTCTGAGTTCTCCTTCCTTCCTTCCTTCCTTCCAACATCTATCACCCATCCATCTATTCCACATCCATCCATTTATCTTTTCATTCTGTCATTTTTTATCCAGCTAGCCAGAGAGCTAGCCAACATCCATCCATCCATCATTTATTATCCATCCTTTTGCTCATTCACTAAACATTATGTGGAGCACTAGTTGGTGCCAGACACTGGGATACATTCTGAGGATTAAATGATGAATGAAACAAATTCACAGTGACAGCTCACAGTCTAGGAGAGCAGAGTACCTAACCTGAAACAATGTACTAAGAGCATCTGTGATGAATATACAAGGTGCAATTGGAACTTGAAGAAGGGGTTTAGAATGGTAGGGGCAGCACTGTTAAACATAGTCACCAAAAAAAAGGAAAGCTGGATAGGATAGCAAAAGAACATGTTACAGACCAAGAGGCAGCATCTGTACATTTAAAGCAACAGTGTGGCCTGGGTGGGGGTGGGGTAGGTCCAGTTGGAGAGCAGACTGTGAGGAGGGTGGTACAGCTGGTAAAGCAGCCAGAGGTGGAGCAGGTAGGACCATAGGGACTGCCAAAGACAGCATGCATCTGACCATCCCAGCAGTGCTAGCCCAAGTCAGCCTTCTGGCCCTGGAGGAGGAGAGCTTGGCTCCAAATCCTCCATGGCAATCCAGAGTAAAACTGCTCAGCCTGTGGTGTCTGAGGGATTGGAGGCCCAGACTGCTCAGCTCCAAGTGGGAAAGTGGGGTTGGCAGGGAAGCTGCCAAGGCCACCAGGTCAGAGTTGAGATGGAGCTGGCCAGGGAGGGCGGTGCCCGGGATTCGAGTGGCCTGCTTAGAATTCTTGGTGGTTCCCTATCCCTGCTCAGTTTGATGGCTGTGGCCAGGAGGGGCCCATGCCCCAGGAAACTGGGTGTTGGCTCAGTTTCTCACTGGCTTCCTAGTTGTGTGAGAGAGGCAATTCATTTCACTTCCCAGCCTTGGTTCCCCATCTCTGAAATGAAATGGCTGAAACAAAACAGCCTCTAGGCCTGTCCCTGCTCTGAAACTCACCATCTCTGGGACTCCCCCTCACAGGCAGACATAACTTGTGCCCTGGGTCTTTTCCTGCACAGATGGCCCAGGTGCTGACCATCCCACCGTTAAGTGTCTTGACACCCTTTCTTGTTTTGTGCTTCCCTCCTGGGCCCTCAGATCTGGGGAATGGTGATATCTTCAGCCTTGAGCCACAACCCGCCAGTTCCATTCTGTATGTGGCCCTGCTGCAGCTCTTGCTCCCCAGCACCCTGCGGGTGTGGTGTGAGGAGCTGAGCAGACCAAGACACTGGGGTTTGCTGGGCCAGAGGCTCCTGGGGCATATTAGGAAGTGCTTGCATTCCGAGGGGTGAGGACTCCAAGGGAGGAAGTAAGGACATTCACGGTGAGACTGCCAGAGATACACTTTGTTGATCACACAGTTGTTCTGCCTGGGGGCCTAGGGGCATGGGTTTGCAGATTTCAGCTTGATCTCTTGGAGTTTATTTTAAACCTAGCTACCGCCTACCGCAGCAAATGAAAGTTACACAAATCCTCCTTCGGTAGCTAATGAAACATTCATCACTGCCACCCACCTGTCCACCCACCTGCAAAGCCTCCTGTCTCTCACCTCATAACCACTGCATCTTCTGGCCATGAGTTCTCACGGCTGAGCCAGCCACCCTGCAAGGTACTCCGAGAGGTACCCAACTATAGCTGGTTTCCATTTGAATGTGCCCTGTGGAGCTTCTTGTTGCGTCCAGAGCTGTGGGCTTCCTCCCATCTATTTTCTTTTCCAGCTTTCTCCAGGCAAGGCCTCAGGCAGTCACCTACACAGACAGGCAGTGACAGCAGGGACTCTGACCAGATCTTCCCAGGCATGGGGACCCTGACCCTTCCTGTGTCGCATCTACCCCATTCCTGGGAAGCAAGCCGCAGTCACAGCAACAACAGTGGTTTGTGGTTACTGAGACTCAGGCCAGCCAGCGTCTGAGTCTTTCCCAGGTACTCTTTGCTCTCTCCAACCTGTGTTCATTATTCCCGGCGGTTAGTATTACATGTTAACCTGGCCAGGCTGCAGTACTCAGCTACTCAATTCCACACTAATCTAGGTGTTACTGTGAAGGCATTTTATAGATGTGATTAACATCTACAGTCAATTGACTCTAAGTAAAGGAGATCCCCCTCCATAATCTGGGTGGGCCCAATTCAATGAGTTGGAACCTCCTTAAGAGGGAAATGGAGGTTTCCCTGCAGAAGGTATTCTGCCTCTGGACTGCAGAATCAACTCCTGCCCAAGAGTTTTGAGCCTGCCTTGCAGATTTCAGACTTGCCAACCCCTGGCAACCATGTAAGCCAATTCCTTTATACAGAATCTCCAGCTGGGTCTGTTTCTATGGTAGAACCCTGGCTACACAGTGTCTAACAGCAGCTGGGCCAATGTCACACAATTGGTAAGTAGGGGGAGCCTGGGTTCAAACGTAGGCAGCCCAATTTCTGAGCATGGCCTCTTAACCTCTAGACCATACTATTCTACTGATACTGATAATGGGTCTAAGAATGCAATGTGCCTTTTACTGAAAAGACTCAGAAAGGTTAGGTAAGTCGCCCAAAGTCACACAGCTTATAAGCAGACGCGCTGACGTTGCAGCTCAGGCCTGTCGGACTCCAGCGCGCTTGCCACTGTGCTCAGTGGTGTGCTGGCGAGAGAGTAACAACTGGCCTCGCAGGGACAAAAGCACTCATCCATGTCCACGTACGCAGATTTCATTATGAATTTTATTATTATAGCGATTTGTAACATGATTTATAAATAATAATAAAATATGCAGTACTCCTTATTATAAATTCCATCGTGTCCATTGATCCTTACAGAATGCCTTCATTGATATTTCCTTGTCTTTTATCCATAGCCAAATTGTTATAATTGACAAATGAGTGTAGTTCCTACATGAATGCTAGTTTATATTCTCATTTATATTAATAAGTTAGATTCAAGTGAAACAATGAAGATATTTGGTGAATTTCATTTGTTCAGCAATGAAATGAACAACTTTTTTGCTGAATTGAATAATAGCTTTTGAGTACTAAAAGAATGTGTCCACGTTTTTGGTGCTATTCATAATGTAATGGCTATAGATATAACACATTTTAAAATTTAATCTACATGGTTAACATTTTCACCATCATTTTCTTAAGTCCAAACAATCACCAAAATAATAGTCAAGCCCTGTTGGGCAGCATTTGCCAACTTCTGTGGTGTAAACATTTTCCCCATGGCTGGTTTCAAACTACCAGCATCAGTTCCTGAGGAAGGTTTGCCCTTGCACACTGGCACATAGCACTTCCATGCACAGACAGTTCATGGGAATAACCTCAAGGGCACAGACAATTGTAAGCTGTAATAAGGCAAATAGGAAATAATGAGATTTTAGTATTCATTAGCTTGGTATGAACGATGTAATTGATAATGATGTAAACGATATAATTCATTTAATTGTAAGGAGTGTCGCTTAGTGACGAAGATGCTATTGTTGGCAGTAGTGGGTGGAGATTGTCTGTGAGACATCCAGACAAGGAAATGGCCTTCTGATCCACCCATCCCAGGACATCCAGAGGGATCTTTTTAATGCGCTATTCTACTCATGTCATTTCTTTGCTAATGACCCTCTGATCACTTTCTACTGCCCAGGAACCAATTCCAGACCCCTTGCAGTGCACAGGTCCTTCATGATCTTGTTCCTGACAACCTTGCAACCTTGGCCCTAGATGTGTGTGCTCTCCTTCTCCAGTGCTCTCATCCTCCCTGACCTTGCCCAGTTGTCTCCTCTACCTGGAATGCTCTTCTACATCCTCTGTCTGGAAAACATCCTTTAAAAAGCAATCAAGGGCCATCTCCTTTGTGAGGTCATCCTTGATCTCCAGCAGGCTGTTTGTTACTCCCTCCCCAGGAGGACCTCTTATGCATCTGTCTTATTATCAGTATTCATTTCCATATTTGCCCCTGCATCAACTGGGCTCTTGAGGATGGGGACCATAGCTCATCCATCTTTGTAATGTCCACAGCATCCAGATCAGTACCTAGCACTGGTCAAGTGCTCAGAAAAAGTTAATTGATCACATGCATATGAAAGAGATACTCAGACCATGTTTCCAAATGCCCAAGAATTCCACAGAGATATCTTTGAGTGCACCACAAGGCAGATGAGTGAGCTCAGTGGGTGGAGCTCCAAAAGTCAAAACAAGGTGTTATAAAGGAGGAATCAGTGAAAGAGAAAGAGGTCCTAGACATTAAAATTATTGTTGTCAAAAGTTGTAAAAATTGGTTGAAAGGCTGGAATGCAAAGGGAAGGAAATCTTCTAGAACACTGAGCAAATCACATAAAATATGAGAGAAAAATATTTAAACAGAGAATTTAACATTCAGCTACTAGTAGGAGTTCCAGAGCAAGAAAAGAAAGAAGGTGGGGGAGAGAGAATTATCAGAGCAATAAGAACATTTTAAAAAATCCCCAGAGACAAAAAAGGACAGAGAGGTTAAGTGACTTTACTAGAAACCCAAAATGGCAAAGTACAATGTTTGACCCTGGCAGTCTTATGCCAGAGACTGGGATTTTAGCCTCTTCACTACATTCCCTCTGTAAGTGCTAAATGTAAATGGTTTTGAACCTGGAATTCTATTTACAGCCAAACTATCAGTCAAGAGTGAAGGCAAGAAATGCCTCATTTGCAGACATTCAAGGATTCAGAAATTCCTTCCCACCTGCCTTTCTGAGAAGTTACTTCTGGGATACAAGTTACTGGATTATGTATCCCAGCAAAACAACTTGGAAACTGTGAAGCATAAAATTTTGGGATCAAAGTAGTAGAATTAATCCAGAGATCTAATGTGAAGGAAGTCCAGGATGGCTGGCAAGCAGCTAGCCTAGGAAACCCTCCAAACAAACCTTCAGAGAATCAGGGGTTCTCTCTCCTCCATGTAGAATGAAATCAGAAAGAAGAAAGGACTAGGTTCCTAGCAATATACAAAAGGAGGCTAGAAAAGTTTAGGAATATGATGAAGAGGCATGTGTTTCTCTTACTGAAACAAACAAAACAATAGGAAACAGCAAGAGGTAGGGATAAAGAAAAAATTTCAACAAATTTGAGGCTCAAATAGGAGGCAAACTAAATTTTAACAGTATTTGGAAGACTTAGTCAAGAATAAGAAAGGCAAATTCTCTGAATGCCAATGTTAGAAGCGTTTTCCTGTGTGAGGTTCGAGGAAAATAATATTGTAACCGTAGAGAAGGAGCTGCAATCCCACATGGCCCCTGCTTGGCTCACAGGGAACAGAGTTGCACCGTCAATACAATGTGAACACTGAGCCTTGGGCTTTTTATAGACAAAATGGAAAAGCTTTAATGATGACTACAAAACAAGCAAATGCCATCAACTTTGACAAGATAAAAATAAAGATAAAAGAGATGAAAAATGGGAGGTAGAAAACAGAGAAAAAAAATAGGGATGGTAATATCCTCATCTTACCCAATGATCCAAGCAACAGGGATTACAAATAAACAGAGACACGGAAATAGGGATGGGACTGGCTGCACTTGGGAAGAGGAAGAGAGCTGAGGATGGGCATGTGTAGGAAGCCTCATCCATCAGGGCCAGGCATTAACAGAGACTTAGCTTGACCAGATACTGTGCCCAAGACAGCCCCATTGCACATCTGTTGTCCTGGGTAATGTTTAGTTCTGCTACTTTTTCCTGTTTGGAGGATTAATGATATGCCACTTTATATAACATTGATAAATCAGAAGTATCAGCATAAACACATGACATGGAGAAACCACTAGGGAGAGTACAATGAAAACTGTTCACAGTGATGTCTCATGAGGGTTGGGGGAGGCAAAATACATTTGTCAAAATTCATCCAACCATGCTTTTTAATGTGTGCATCTTATGTATGCAAATCATATGTCATAAATTTGAGTAAACCTAATACAGTGACCTTTGGGAGTGGCAGGGGTGAGTGAGAAGCCATCTCGTATTATTTGATTTTGTTAAAACAGTATGCATTTTGACTTCTTGCCAAGATGGAGGCTTAGGTAGATACACTTTGCCTCCTCACACAATCAAAAGAAGGACAACAAATTTAAAAACAAAAAATAAGTAGAACTGTCAGAAAATTGAACAGTATGGAAGTCTGACAACCAAGGAGTTAGAGAAGAAACATTTATCCAGACTGGTAGGAGGGGTGGAGATGGGCAGCTGGGTGGAGAAGACACAGCAAGGTGGTGGCTAGCAGAGCAGGCAGTCCCACATTTGTGTGCAGATAAACTGGGAGGAAGAACTGGGGAGCGAGACAGACCACACAACCCAGGGTTCCAGTGTGGGGAAATAAAGCCTCAAAACCTCTGATGGAAAACACCTGTAGGAGTTGAGGCAGCAGGAGAAACTCCCAGCCTCATAGGAGAGTTCATTGGAGAGACCCACAGGGTCCTAGAATGTACACAAAACCACCCTCTCAGGAATCAGCACCAGAAGTGTTCAATTTGCTTGTGGATAGTGGGGGAAGTGACTAAAATCTGTCAGAGATCAGAGAAAGCACATTGTTCCCTCTCAGACCCCTTCCCCACATACAGCGTCACAACACAGCAAAGTGGGTTGCTCCGCCCTGGCGAATACCTAAGGCTCCACCACTTACTACGTAACAGGCGCCAAGACAAAAAGAAATACTGCCCAAATGAAAGAACAAATCAAAGCTCCAGAAAAAATACAGCTAAATGATGAAGAGATAGCCAACCTATCAGATGCAGAATTCAAAACACTGGTAATCAGGATGCTCACAGAAATGGTTGAGTATGGTCATAAAATAGAGGAAAAAGTGAGGGCTATGAAAAGTGAAATAAAGGAAAATGAACAGGGAACCAACAATGAAGGGAAGGAAACCAGGACTAAAATCAACGGTTTGGAGCAGAAGGAAGAAATAAACATTCAACCAGAACAGACTGAAGAAATAAAAATTCAAAAAAATTAGGAGGGACTTAGGAACCTCCAGGAAAACTTTAGACATTACGACATCTGAATCATAGAGGTACCAGAAGGACAACAGGAAGAGCAAGAAATTGAAAATATAATGAAGGAGAATTTCCCTAATCTGGCAAAAGAAGTAGACTTCTAGGAAGTCCAAGAAGCTCAGAAAGTCCCAAAGAAATTGGACCCAAGGAAGCACATACCAAGGCACATCATAATTACATTACCCAAGATTAAAGATGAAGAGAGAATCTTAAAAGCAACCAGAGAAAAGGAGACAGTTCCCTACAAAGGAGTTCCCATCAGACTGTCAGCTGATTTCTAAAAAGAAACCTTATAGGCAAGAAGGGGCTGGAAACAAGTATTCAAAGTCATGAAAGGCAAGGACCCACATCTAAGATTACTCTATCCAGCAAAGCTATCATTTAGAATGGAAGGGCAGATAAAGTGCTTCCCAGGTAAGGTCAAGTTAAAGGAATTTGTCATCACCACCTTTACTATATGAAATGTTAAAGGAACTTATCTAAGAAAAAGAAGATGATCAACACTATGAACAGTAAAATGACAACAGACTCACAACTATCAACAACTGAACCTAAACAAAAACAAACTAAGCAAATAACTAGAACAGGAACAGAATCACAGAAATGGAAATCACATGGAGGGTTATCAACAGGGAGGTGGAGGGAGAGAATGGGGGGAAAAGGTACAGAAAATAAGAAGCATAAATGGTAGGTACAAAATAGACAGGGGGAGGTTAAGAATAGTATGGAAAATATAGAAGCCAAAGAACTTATATGTATGACCCATAGACATGAGCTAAGGTGAGGGAATGATGGTGGGAGCAGGGTACAGGGTGGAGGGGAATAAATGGGAGAAAAAATGGGACAACTGTAAAGCATAATCAAATATATTTTTTAAAGTATGCATTTTTACTGTAAGAGGATTCTTAAAAATTGATGTCAAAAGTTGTTTTGATAAATAGAGTTTGGACTGGGGGTGCTAGACGATGCCTAAGGCTGTTACTGGCTTGGGCTCCCCAAGGTTTTAGTCCAGAAAAGGGGAGCAGGGTGTTTCCTCTGGGGCCCTCTTTACTGTCCTGGACAAAAGGGAAATGGAGGAATTAGTTGCTGATTCTCATTAGATTTGCCTGGGGAGCTGAAAAGTTACCAAGCTTGGGACCCACTCCCAAGGGATTCTGATTTAATTGTTTTCTTATAAGCCTCCTTGGTGGTTCTAATGGGCAGCCAGGCTACAGAGCATGAATTTGGTGAGGGAGCCCTGGGCTCCAAGCAGGGAAAAATTCAAGATGGCAGATCGTGCCTGAACTGCAGCTTGGGTGAGGGGCGAGTCACCTAATCACACCCTCCTTTGCAGGTGAGAAATCGTGATCTGTGGCTTTGAAAGAGAGTGTCTTGCTCAAGATGAGGTGCCACCTTAGTGCCTAGCTGAGTCTAGAACATGCCCCAGAAGAGCAACGACCAGACAGACATGGGAATCCTAGCCACGTGCTCCATTCTCCAGATCCCTAAGCCATTCTGCTTACACACAACTAGCAGTTCTCTTTGATAAATACTGACCACAAACAACGAGAGGGCAGGAGAGAGCTTGACTCTTCTTCCACAGCCTCAGACCAAACACAGTGATAGGGAGGCACAGGCAGAGTCGAGTCCCAGACCTCCAGAGAGCCAGACAGCCCCGTGAGCCCAGTGCAGGCCTGGCGCTCTGTCCTTTCAGGTGTTCTGATAGCATCACCCATGAAAGTTCCTCCTGAGTCAAAGGTGGCATTAGTAATGATCTGCTATGTTTCCAGTCACAGACAGGCAGACAAGAATCTGCCGGATCAGGAGCTACTTACTCACAGGACCACTTCAGAACTAAGTCTAGGGGTCCTTTCCTGGGCTCACTGCATTCTTATACTTCCTTTGGGTTGGAAATGTCCCCAATATATTCTAGCTAACTTACATGTCACCAATACCAATGTACCAATTGAAACCCCTTTGGAACACCCATTGCACTAATTAACAAAACTTTATTATTGATCAGAGATAAAGGTAAGGGATGTCACTTATAGCCACTGCCTCTGAAGATGAATTTCCAATTGAAGCAACTGATAATTCCTAGTGTAGAGATTAAAACTAATCAATGGACATGTTTTTATCTTCCTGCCCCAAATGAAGTATTTTAGAATGCATAATTAACCCCAGCCGCAGCCAAGGCAACTCAGATTCTGTAGGCCTCTGAATTTCTGCTCTGCCATTTGGGCCAGCACTGCCCTGAGGCCTGGTGTGGCCACCTGCTAATTCCCAAGCAGAGCACTGAAGGCACTGGATTACCCAGAAGTCAGCTCATCAAGATCTGGAGAAGCTATCTGGGCCCAGGCTTGCTGGACAGCAGAAGTGGTCTCGCAACTGCGTGACAGGAAATTCTGAAAGACTAAAATGGGGTGAGAAGAGAGCAAGAAAGGGGAAGAAAAGAGCAAGATAACTGGGTTTCCTGCCCAGTATACCCTGAGCTTTTTTTCCCCTCAGACTTTTATTATCTGAGCTATGTTACAATGCTGGAAGTTGTAGAAAACTGATAGTGAGTAAGTGATTCTTGTCCATAGCAATGCAAGTCAGGCACAGCGCCATGCAGGTGATTGCTGCGGTGTGGATGTTTGTGTCAGGTTCACATCTATTTGTAAATTCAATTCATATTCCCGATGACCTATATATGTATCTAATTTTTGCATTTTCCTTTGAAATAATTGTAAAATCTTAGTGGTTTCCTCATTAATTAACGAGCTACAAAATCTTTGACCCAGATTCATTTTGTATTTGTATGAAAGTCATGATTGTACCTGCTTTTAAATTTCCATATGTGCATACAAATCACCTGGAGATCTTGCCAAAGTGCAGATTCAGATTCCAGGTCTGGGGGCCCTGGGGGTCTGCATTTGTAACATGTACCCCTGCTGTCCTCCATGGATGCCACCAAAATGTTAAACTGCTCTTGTGATGATTTGCTTCCAAACACCCTAGTGAGAGAATGGGTATGTGAATAAGTTAATTATTATCTCAACCTCGTTTTGGTTAGTCAGCATAGGGAATGTTAGAGATTTTCTTCTCTTCTTTTTTCTCGTTGGTCTGAGTACAGCTCTGGTGGAATAGGACCCACTGTACTTGCAGTAACAAGGTATCAGAAGCCGGCCAGCTCCTGGCCCTGGGTCCCACCACTTTCCCAGAGTTTCACCATCTCACCCACAAAGCAAACCCCACAGGTATGCAGGGCCCTTCTGTGCATGACCACAGATAGCGGTTAGGGAAGTTGTCTGTAGTCACTGCCTCTGAAGATGACTTTGCAATTGGGGACACTGACCTGACTACAAGGAGGGTTCCATAGAGCGATGGTTAGCCCTCTGCACTAACGGTAGAGATGAAAACCAACCAATGCACACATTTTTATCTCACATGCCTCCAGTACTGGACTAACCCTGTGAAGGGGGCTAGAGGAGTGGGGTGGGGGCAGCTATTAGCCCAAACAGCTTTCCTGCTCAGGCTGGGCTTGGTCACCTCCTGCTGCAGGGACTGCAGCCCACTCACAGCTGCCGTGGTGCTCCCACCTGTCAGAGACGGATTGCAGGAGGGTATCCTGGGAGCCCCTCTGTAGACGGGGCTGTGTGCTGGGAAGCTTCCCAGGCTCCACTGCTAGGGCACGAGGGCACCTGCCCTCACCCCAACTGACTTTCAGCCACACAGGCTTGCAGGGAATCCTGGCAGAATAACTTTTAGGGCAAGTCTGAGCCGGCATACATCCGCAGCCTCCGCTCCTGGGGCAGCCACCGTGTGCCTTACGGCAGTGTGCCAGGCTCCATCCCCTGTGGGCCTGTCCTGCGGGAGATCTGGAGAAAAGTGTGCTCACTTTTGCACCTCACTGAGCCTGGAGAGAATCGATGAGGGAAAAGTCAGTCTCTCAGCCTCTATTTAGGGCAGGAGAACCAAAATGCAGGGCGGAGTGTGGGCTTCACAGGGCTGGCGCGAAGCCTCCCGCTGTCCAGTTCTTTGGTGAGACACATCCTCTCTCCAAGCCTCGGTCTCTTCGCCTGTCCTATGAAGACAACTGTCAGAAGGTAGACTCATGGTGAGGCTGAGAGGACAGGATGTGGGTAGCACTCTGGCAGAGCTCCTGCCCCTCTCTGCCTGACGGGCGTTTTCTCCTCATTCAGAGGCCTCCGTGAGCACGGCCCTGCCCTCCCACCTTTGCCCTGCTTTACCATGTGGTAGCACTTGTCGCTGAGATCACTTATGTGTTTGTGTTTACTTCCTCCTATCTGCCTGCGTGCCCCGCCAGGGCAGGGACGTCGTCTGTCTGTTCTCGGCTGTCTCCTGCTCCGACATCTGTGCTGCACAGAGAAGGCACTTGGAGAACCGCTCTTGTGTGGATGAAGGTATCAGCACCATGCCTGGCACTTGGTGGCTCCCAAAAAACACGAGTTCTTTCCCAGGACACTTGGCACACCCAGCAGCTTCCTCCCCGTCTTGTCTTCCTTTCACCCCAAGTCCAGCCTCAAGGCACATCTTCTACTCTCTGCCAAAGCAAACAGACTGAGTTTCCTCACTGTTCGTAATGGTTTTGTACTTTCCCAATAGGCCCAAGCCTGACCTCAAGGTTTCAGTTGCAGGTCACTCTCTCCCTCATGGCTCTCAGGGTCACAAAGGAGAAGGACTGTGGGAAAGAAGCAGTGGGAAAGAGACGCTTTGTGGGCACAGCCTGCAGAGCACCTGCCTGCGCGGCGGCACCTGGGACATCAATGTTTTCTCCCCATATATCAGGTGAGGAAACTGAGGTCTGTGTAGTTAAAGGTCTTGCCCAGGCATCCAGTGAGGAGGGAAGCAACTAGTGTTTGAGATCAGGTTATCTCACTTACAGTCAAGTCCTCACACTGGCTGGAAACAGAAAGGTCTGAAGGAAGAAGGAAGAGGTCGGATCAGCTGTTACGGAGCTGAATCCTTCTGGGTGTGATTTAGCCAGATAAACCGCAACACAGGAGGCCCCTGGGGCCTGGGACGAATCACTCCTTTGGCTATTGAAGGCCTCTCCTTAATGCAAGGATCCCTTAGTCACTCTGCACAGCTTATAGAACAAAGCCCAAGGCCCTTAGCAGGACACTGAAGGCCTCTGTGATCACAACACTGCCTGTCTTTCCAGAATTATACTCCCCCACCCCAGGCTACGCTCCAGCTTCTTTAACAGTGCCCGCATGTGCCTGTATTCTCCACCCCCTGCCCTGGCGTTTGCTCCCTGCCTGGCAGGCCTGTCAAAGTCTATCCGGCCTGGAAGGTTCCGTGCCAAACCTGACCCTAGAGTCCCTTCATTTCATTCTTGCAGAAGCCCTATGAAGCAGGTTCTATACCTCTCCCCATATTACAGATGAGAAAACTGAGGATGGATGTTAAGTGTCTGATCTTGGAGTCATACAGTGAAACTGGGAACTGGAGTTATCTGAGTGTCTCCGTCTTACTTCCTAATAATCCCTCGGGAAGTGACTAAAGGAGGTGGCTCCTTCTGGGGGTGGAGGTTCTGGGGTGGTCCCCTGGGCCCCGTGTACTTGTCCCCTGCCTTTGACAAGCAGGAGGTACCAGACCGTATTTTCTGGTTCATCCTTGCTCCTACCCTGGTGAGCAGAATCCTCCTAGCAGGGGAAAAGTTGGTGTTCATTTCTGTTTATGGGTTGCAGGGCTTGGGCGAGTAGTTAGGGAGCCATTTGAGTCACCCTCTGCTCCCGTAGGTTTGGTCAGAGCAGATGCTGCCACCTCCCATGGTGGAGCTGCCTGTCCACGCCTTCTTTCCAGGGCCACTGCAGCCTGTGTGTCCACCCTGCTTCCTGGCTCTCCTCCCTCCTTCTTCCTTTCTCACTCACCCTTGACCTCTAAAAGGTTGGGAACTTTATCTTCAAGCACCGCTCTGCCCCTCTCTCCCTCTTCTTCTCCCCGCCCCTCAACCCTGCACTGGCTTTGTCTTCAGCTTTCCAGAACTATCTTTCCCCACCATGGGCTACACAGAATCTGCCTTCCCACCAGGATTATCTTTAAAGATCTCCTGCAGCCTCGTTTGGACTCACTCTCCTACCCTTCTCAGCAGATCTTTCAACTTCACAGGACAATACTTAACTCGGAGGAATGTGTTGATAATGTTGGAATTTCAGACATCTGGAGTCAGACTGGTAAGCAGCATCTGGCCTTCAAGGGCTCTAGCAGGCCAGGAGTTTGGCATGTTTAGGAGGCTGTAGATTTATTCTCTGTACCTAAAGGCTGAAGAAGGCATGTCTTCTTAGCAGCATGCAGTTACAGCTTCTTCTCAGCTCATGGAAAACTCCTGGGACTGATGGATGGGCTTTGGCCGGGCCCTCACTGGAGCCTGATGACTTGGGCTGAGCAGAGAGGTCTCAGGCATTTGGAGAGTCATGCCTTCTCTCCCCTGCTGGCAGGCTCTCCATGCCAGCAGTTGGCAGAGGAGCAGGCACCTTGGTAACTAAAACTGTGTAGCAGGGGCAACAGTCACATACTGTCAGGGGCCAGCAAACGCAGAGAGAGTGTACGCAGCCTGGAGTGATCCAGGGAGTGGTAGGGCCTGGGGCACTGGAGAGTCCTGGCTTTGCCTAATGCAACTCAAGGGAAAACATGTTCTGGCCCTCTTGGGCTGACTGCCAACCTCTGCTAACCCATCACAGGTTCCAAAGCTCTTTTCTATGTGCTTTCATTGAATTATCATCTCCTGCCTTCCTTATAGAAATTATCCACGCTTGGCAAATAAGGAAACTGGACATTAACAAGGTTAAGATGTCTCCTGGACTCATTTCAGGTGGTGATTTACGGGAGGTGGCTTGAAGATAGGCGAAGAGAGGTCTCTGCCCCCAATTTCCCACCCATCATCAGGTCTGGAGGTTGAAATACAAGTATCCAAGTCAGCCATTAATATCGTGCTCTGTGCTGACTCCAGATTTTCATTCAAAATGTGTCTCCTGCCCCTTCCCCCATATGCCGGCTCCCTCCCACCTATTCGAGCACATCCTGTTGCTTAGTCACCACGGTGACAGAAGACACAGAGGGGCTTGCAGTGGGGATTGGGCACAGAGGGCCGAGGCATGTGGCCCCTAGGAGGAGCCCAGAACTCTGGGGAAGTCTGGGGAAGTCTGGGAAGGCTTCCTAGAGGGGGTGTCACCAGGCAGTGAAGAGGTATTTCCCAAAGTAAGAATGGCAGGTGCAAGGGCCCAGCGCAGGCATTAGAGTCATGGAGCATCCGAGAGGTCCAGGAGGTGGGTGTGTCTGGTGCCGCAGAGAAAGGACAGGGGATTACATTTGGAAGTAGATTGCAGGCCAAGGTGAGTGTTCAAATTCTATCCCATAGCAACAGGCCTTGAAGGAGGTAAGGGGCTGGTTGCTTTAAATTTTTTCACTAAAAAATTTTAATAGGTTTGAAGTTCAAAAAGCATGAAAGTATATAGTGAAAAGTTTCCTTCAGCCCCATCCAGCCACCGAGGTCCCCTCTGTGCCCTTCCAGGGGTATTTTATTCTGTGCTTTTATGAACTGATCTCTCCCCACCCCTTCTCTCTCATCTCTCTTTACATTTTTAACCCCAAAGATAGCAAACTCTTTATTCATCTCTGCACCTTGATTTTTTTCACTTTAAGACTGTATCTTGGTGATCTCTTTCGCATGGCTGTGTCATGTTGCATGGTTAAGAGGAGTTGTGTTTTATTTAACCAGCCCCTATTGGCAGATGTTTTGGTTTTTTCTAATCTTTATCTCTTATAATAAATAATCTTGTACATTTATAATAACTTCCATATGTAAATACATCTATAGAAAAATATGTCAGAAGTGGAATCACTGAGGCAAAGGAGATACACATTTTTATTTGCATTAAATTGTTTAAAATTGAAGTTTAACCTACAAAAAGTAAAGTGTACAACTGAACAAATTTTTCAAGTTATACACGTGCGTAACCTGCACCCAGATGCAGTATTGGTTCCGGTGGGCACTTCCAGCCCCACCTCTCATGCGGTGTCTATCAGCAGCCACCCCCCAAGGTCATGTGCTCATCTGACCTCTATCACCACAGATTGGCTTTGCCTATTTCTCAGTTTTGTGTAAATGGAATTATAAAGGATATACTCTTGTGCCTGGTTTCTTTTGTTGAACATGGTATCATGTCGTTGTGCTTAGCTGTAGCTCTTTCTTTTTCGTTGCCGGTTGTCTTCCACTGTACGAATGCATCACAGTATCTTTACCCATTCCACTATCAATGGGCACGTGGGCTGCTTTCAGTATCGGGCTATTATTAATAATGTTGCTATATACAATCTTCTGAGGGACACTATAAAATTCATGTCCATTGGTTTTGTGCCTAGGACTGGAATTGGTGTGTACATTCTAAATTTCGATGGATGCTGTCAAACTGCCCCCACTGAGGTGGTACAGTGCTATGGAGAGCCCGTTCTCCTGTCCTGTGTGGAGGTAAGTGCTCAGCTCAGCACAGGGTCTGGCACAGAGTCCACACTCCTTATGCCTGGGCAGCCCCCAGCCCCAGAAGTCATAGGAGAATGCTTCGTGAGCCCTAAAGTTCTACTCGGAGCAAGAGATTATGATTTGCCAATGTGCCTCACTGGAAAGATCAGGTGGGAGAGAGGAGTCGGGGAACCCATTTCTACCCCCAGGGAAACCTCTGGGACTAGAGTTAATGGTAATAACCCTCCACTTATGGAGCTCTGGCCTCTCTGAAGCACTTTGACTGGCACCAGTGGGTTCTTGGCCCTGGCTCATAGGACATCCTGGGGAACTTTCCAGAAATACCAATGCCAGGGCCCCAGCCCCATGATACTTATTTCATTATCCCAGGTGCAGCCAAGGATTGGTATTTTATAAGCTCCCCAGATAATTCCAGTGTGGAGCCAGGGAGCACTGTCAAATATCATCCTCTGAAATGGAAGAAACTGATAAGGTGCTGGGGGAAGGGGTTATGGACCGGTATTTCTAGTGTAACAGTAACACTGTCCCCCTGCCAGGAGCAGTGCTGGAGCCTCATGGTCCTCGTCTCAGTGGCTACTGTCTGAGAGTGGCCATAAGGCCGTCGTTCCCAGGGGTCCGTCGTTCCCAGGGTCTGGATGAGGAGATGGGCTGAGGTGTGGAGTGCCTCCCGGGCCACCCAGCTGGTCAGTGGCAGCCCTGGGCCCACACATGCTCCTGCCTGCCTTTAAGTCCTGATTCCCATTATGTACAGAGAAAAGACTGGAAGGAAATATAGCAAAATGTTATGGGTAATGTTTTCTTCCATATACTTTTCTGCAATTTTCAAGTCAGCATGTATTATGCAATAATCTCAAGCAAATAAAAGTCCTTTCAAGTTGAAGTGAATAGCTTTGCCATTTTCTAGAGGAGTAAACTGGGGTCAACAGCACCCAACGTGACAGAACTGGGGGCACGCCTGTCACCCAAGCCCCATACAGTGCTTGAGACCTCTCAGGAGGTGAAGCCAGAATAATCTTTACTTATCTATAAGATGCAGCTCTAGAAAGGTGCGAGGAAATGTCCCAAAGACAAAATTCTTCCATTGTTTTAATTTGATTATATATGCTTTTGCAGAATAACCAGAAAATGCATAAAAATAAAAATAAAGCAAAATAACCCAAAATCTCGCTACCCAGATGTGAACAGTGGGGAAACTTGGACCCTATTCTCTCGGACAAGTCTCATGCAGATCCAAGTGAGCATCGTTTTTTGTCCGTGGGTAATGCTGTACACACGTACTTTTGCAACCTTCTTTTTTTAAATTAAATAATATATCATGAGCATGTCAATGAACAGATCCCCACCAGTCTTGCAATGGCTGCATAGTCTACAATGGGCATGTATGTTGTTCCTAACATATCTTGTTCTAATTATGTTGGAAAAGAACATTCCAACATGGCTTTTTGAAAAACTCTGGAGTGAAGTTTTGTGTTTGTTTTGTTTTGCTTTGTTTTTACAGAGTGAACAGTGGTTAAACCAGGGTATAAGGACATGAGAATATATGTGTAAATGTGGGCCTTCATGGGTTGCATTTGATTAATTAATTTAAAGAGTATTGACCCCACAGAGAACTTATCAAACCTCTCTCTCTCTCTCTCTCTCTCTCTCTCTCTCTCTCTCTCTCTCACAGACACACACACACACCATTTGCAGGTGAGCTGTGGCTGCACAGCCCCCTTGATCAGAGCTACCTGATGAGGCCATGAGACCAACAGCAAGATCAGGTGTTGTGTGCCAGTTTGGGCTGTGAGCCCACTGTTTATACTTAACAAATGCCTGTGGGCAATCACACACACGCACGTGCACACACATTCACCAGACAACCTCATTCTCTCTGCACACCAGGTGCTGGTGCGGCAACAGGACTGCATGTCCAGAGGCAGGCAAAATTGAGTGGCTGAGGGCATTAAGTCCTTGATTAAACTGACTGTTCATCTGAAGGGTCAATTAACCCAGCTAATATTCTGAGCCAGCCCAGCAGGTCCGTCCCCATCAAAGGACATATTGAGCAGATAATAAAGTGGCTGCATCACCTTTATGGAAGAGAATAAGACTCTGGCCCCCTCACCCAAGGGCCACTGCCCAGGTCAAGCTGCAGCCATGGACACTTCAAAGCAAGGAGACTCCAAATCTATCCAGCCAGCCTGGGGTTCTGTGAGTTTGAGTTTGTGCGTGGAAGAGGATATCTCTTCTGCAGAAGTTCTCTCTCGCAGATGAAATAGCTTCCCCTCTGCTTCACTGTTTAGTCTACCAATGATGCCTGGTGCCTCATCAGCCACCTTGTGATTATGTGGGGACCTCACTGAGTGCCTTACCTCTGGGACTTTCAGTATGTCACAGCTTTCTTACTGAGCCAGTGGTACAGTTCCTGATTTCAAGCAACAGAAAGCATCCTAACTGATAAAAATGGGTCCTTCCCATCACTTTTCAGCTCCCTAGTGGGGTGAAGATGCGGAAGGGAAGACATAAGGAAGAATCTTCCTCCCCCTTCTCTTTCAAAGCCTGACACCAGGCACAGGGTAAGGTGCACCCTACAGCATACATGTTGGTCCCAGGTGTTTGAATCCCAGGAGGCTGAACCCAACACCCGCACTTGCTCTGGCCCTAGGGGCCTGGCAACACAGGTGACTATGCTGGGGAACCAGGGAAAGAGAGCCTGGCCCCAGGGAGCTACTTAGGTTAGATAGGGCCCGAGTAATTACCAGCCAGTTGTCAAGTTTGGCCAGAGATCCCACGCTCTGGGGGAGAGCAAGAATGGGCAGGAGCAGAAGTGGTGGGCAGCTTGGTGGGCAGCTCCTAAAGGAACATGTAGAACTATCCCCCAGGACAGAGAAACATGTCTTCATGCTGGGTATTGTGCCATGGACTTTGCATGGCTTACCAGCACCCTCTTCACCACACCTCCGAGGTGGACCATTAACCCACTGCCAGACAGGGCCAGCGGGGTTAAGTAGTTTGTCCAAAGGCACACACTGAGGAGGATGAAGTCAGGATTAAAATATAAGATTGTATAACTCGAAAGCTCTTAACCACCCTTTCTAAGCTTACATGTTCATCGGTACAGCCAGCCGGCCAGCCATCATCCATTGTTCCGTTCACCTTTCAAATATTATCAGATTGTCTGTCCCTCCCTTGCCAGGCACAGTGCCAGGTGCCAAGATTAGAGCGATGACAGCCCTGGACCTGCCTTCTCAGCACACTGAGTGGGCAGAGGCACCCTTGGCTAGGGCTGATGACCACATTAGGCTGAGGGTCAGTCTCCTCACAGCGCCCAGGAAGGGTTTATTTATGAAGACAGCTCCTCAGTTTTGACAGCCTTCGCAGTGCTCTGGCCGTGAGGTCACAGGCCCTGCGTGGGGTCGGCGTCTCGGCCCCGTGCACACATTGCTGGTGCAACTGTGGGCAACGCAGTTCCTCTCTCTGGGGCCCCAGTCTCCTCATCTACAGAGTTGGGGTAACATGTCTACATGATTTTGGCAGGGGGGTTGGGAGCCCAAAAGGAGTTCTTGTCTTAGGGAGCTTGGTAGGCTTCAACGTTCTAAGCAAATACCAAGCAATAAATGCACTTGCCCTGCGTTTGAGGAAGAGACCTCTGCTTTTGAGGTGGCCAGCAAGTCTCAGATTAGAATAACCTTTAAAAGCTTTTTAATATGTTTTAGACTTGTCCTGGCACACACACTTCTGGGACCCCTGGGGCCTCATGTGTGCCCACGTGATAGGCACCCCCGGGGGGAAGGGGCTGAGGCCTGGGTGGCTCTACAGGCTGAGGTGGCACAGTGACTCAGATGCCCTCACTCTGGTCCAGGGCCCTGCCCAACACTACTGGCCATGCCAGAAAAGTGACTGCCTACTCTTGGTTCAGATCTTTTGGGGGTTGTCTCACCAGGAGGGGGTCAGAGATGAGCATGTTTTCTTCTAGATGTAAAGGAGTGAGTGTGACCCCCTGGTGGCTCTGGGGTGGAGCACCATGCCAGGTGAGGAGAAAAGCTGAGTTTGTGCAGCAGCATCACTCACAGCAAAGGGCCACCCTGTGCCCAGCCCGGGGCCCAAAGCCTGTGTCCTTCACCTTCTGCCAGGTGGCGTTTCTGCTAAGTGCTCCTCCTGTGAGAAGCCACATGAGGGGTCATCTTCTAGGAGGCTTTCTTGGGAAGCCTCTGCACCTTCCTGCTTCAGAATTGCTCTTGGCCTTGGAGGAGACATTCACAGTGGGCTTCGCAGAGAGCAACAAGGTCTTTATTGAAGCCCCACCTGACGTCTGGGAGCTCAGACAGGTTCTTTGGCTTGAAGATGCCTGACAGTTCCTTTCTGAAAGGCAATGACAGAGGAAGCCCCTGCTCTGTGTCACTTGTTAATGTGACCCCAGGACCTTAGCATCTCACCTGCTGGTTTCCCAGGAACTAAAACAAAGGGATCAGGGTGAGAGAGGAAAGAATGTGAGAATAGGTTGTATTGAAACTTAAGCCTTAGAGTTAAAAATATAAAGCCCAGAATAAGTGTTCCTTCACTTTTCTATAAAATAAATCCTCTCTCTCTCTCTCTCTCTCTCTCTCTCACTCACACACACACACACACACACACACACACACACACACACACACACCTCTTAGCTATAAGTAATAAGCAACTTGGAATGAGTGTCCAGGCAGGTTCCATGTACATGTGGTGGAAGTGTATGAACATATGTCTCTTTACACATGTGTACACATGTATCTGTGTGGGTACTTGTATGTACACATCTCTATAAATGGGTGATGCAAATGAAGGCTTTCCCACACCTGTGAGTCGATGCAGACACGCTTTCGTGCAGACTCGTGCTCCCAGTATCTGGGAGTGCGCCTGAGGGGAAGAGGGCTGTCTGGGGCCCATGCTGCCGTGTCAGGGGGTGCGCAGGCACAGACACCTCATGGGCAGGGGTGGGGCCTGCTCAGCACCAGGGTCAGGTGCACAGGAGCCTGCTCCTCTGGTCAATAAGAAGTTTGAAACAGTCTTACATTCCTAAAAGGGGAACTTCCTATTGTTTACAGAGTCTATGGACTCCTGGGCTGACAAACCCCATATTTAAAGGCTGAAAATACCAATTTTATAATAAGGTAAAGGCTGGTTTTCAGATACCTCTATTGAAGGCATTTACAAATGATTTATTGATTAAATGGGATGGAAAAGAAAATCACACCCTAAAACCTCATGTCACTGTGATTTACCTGCTACTAAGGTTTAGGATATCCTGAGAAAGAATTATGGCTTGAAAATGTAGAAATAAACATTTCAATACCAAAGAATCAACAAACTACACCACAACTGAGACACAAAGCAACCTGGAGGCCTCAGATGTCCAAGGAGCTTTGCGTCTGCCTGTCTGTGCGTATGTGAGTATGCATGCACGCATGTTGCCTATGAGCCTGTGTGTGCTGTGTATGCATGCCTACGTGTGTATCTTTATATGTGCAACTGCCTTGTCTGTGCATCTTATGTACATGTGTATACCACGCGTGCCTCTGCATGTACAAGTGTGTGCATGTGTGTACATGTCTATATGTTGTGTGTGCATATGCCATATTTGTCTCTGTGGATGCATGTGTGTGTTTGTCTCTGTGTGAGAGCATGGGTCTGTGTATTTTTGTGTATCTCTATGTGTTCATGTGTGTCTGTACATGTGTGTGTTGCATGTCTCTCTGTATGTCTATGAGTATGTGTAGTAAATGTGTGTCTGTGTGTTCATGTGTGTAGCTGAGTGAGTGTGTGTGACCCTGGATATACCCCCCGTGACTGGACTGCAGTTCCCATAATTACAGTTTGAGGCACGAGAGCAACAGGATCTCTGGGTTTCTGGTGGGCACTGTCTGCCCAGATCTACTGTTGGAGCCTGAGGGGACCAATCTTCCTCACCCTCCTCTGGAAACTCACCCACTGGCCTGTCAGCCTCCCTGCTCCCAAATGCTTGTGTAAGTCCTTCTCATGCCCACACACTGTCTCATCCGCCACAGAGGACTTAGCCCTTCGTCTCTCTTGCAAGCTTAGCCACCTCTGGCCTTTATACTGGGTGACCTTGGAGAGCCCCTCCCCCTCTCTGGACCGAAGGCAGGAGAATGAGGTAGTGAGAAACGCCTCTGGCTTTGACATTCTCAATATGCGGGCTTCCTGCCCCCAGTGAGCAGGTGGGAGCTGGGACATGGTCCAGGGAATGTCACACACACTCCTCTCCCATCCAGACTGCACACTCCTCCAGGGCAGGGACAAGCATGTCAGTGTCCCTGCACCAGCACAGGGCTTGGCCCTGGGTGGGGAGTGGCAGCATGAATAGGAAGAGGCAAGGCTGAATTAGCCAAACCAGTGCCTCTAGAGCCTCCCCACCCTGCAACCTCCATGCCCCAGATTTAGGACTCAGAGCTCTCTCTCACTTGCTCGCTCTCGCTCTCTCTCTTTCTTACCTTGCCTGCGCCACAGAGCCACCTGGGAGCATTCAGAAGCAATGAAGCCTAGGCCTTCTCAGACCGAATGAATCAGAATCTCTGAGCAGAGGTCCAGCCACCTGCATCATCCATGTTCCCAGATCACTCCAACACACAGTGAAGGTTGAGAACGGCTGCCCTAGTGGCCAGAGACTCTCCAGGTGCTCTTGACAGATTCAGCCTCACAGAGACCAAATTAAAGGTCTTCAGCCATGATTTTGCTTCTAAGTTTCCTGTTGAATTCATAAAATACAAATTTCACAACTGCCCCAAATGTTTCTAATTATAGTGGTCTGGCCTGGACCTGGAAATTTGCACTTAAGTCTGCTCCGAGGCCCCTGGTGCTGATGTAGGTGGTCCTTGGTCCTCCAACCCTGCAGCAGGAGGCTTCCATGGCAGAGCTTGTAAGAATGTCACAGTGTGAATGTCCCAAGCTGCTTTAGAATAAACACCACCAGTGGTAGGAATCCCTTGCTTGCTGCTGCCCCCTCCTCCTCAACTTTCAGGCATTCTCCAAAGCCAGTCTGATTCTGTTCCTGCCTTGGTTCAGTGGCTGTGGTGATGACACCTTGATCCCTAGTGCAGCCTGTGAAGACCTGGGGCACCTGGCTGGGTCCTCATCTTGAGCCACCTCCCATGGCTGTTAAGCCTCTATCTGTGCATGTCTCTCTGCTCAGCGCAATCTTGCCTATCTCCCCACCTGGCTGAGCTAACACCCCCCCTCACTGCTCAGCAGTCTCCAGACCCCAAATTGGTCCAAGTCACCAGTTACCCTTCCCAGAGCTCCTAGAGCCCCAGGCATGAGTCCTGGCTCCTCCACCAAACCACGCCCTTCAAGAGGGCAGGAACTGGACCAGTGGTGCTCACTACTCCCCATAGTAATCCCATGTCTGCCCAGGGCCTGCCCTGTAATAGGTGCTCAATAAATATTTGCAGAATGAATAAATGACATAACACAAACACACTCTTCTTCGGTCTCAGTGATTCTTACCCAGAATAGGTTTTCCAGCCTCACTGAGCAAGCAGGCAGGGAATGTATGACTGAGGCTGCTGTGAAAATGCAGCACAGCAGCTATATCCTGCCTGCGGGAGCGCACACGTGTGGATGTACACAGACGTGTGCGTGGTAGTTAGAGGCTGCAGTCAGGTTGAACTCAGAGTCCCCATCCTGGCCCATGGCCTTTACCCGACAATCACGCAATGACCGCTGGGAGTTAGGTGTTCTCCCTGGAACATGGGCCTCCTCCAGGTGCCACAGGGTATGAAAGCTCAGAGCCTGAGTGCCCAGGGTACAGGGACAAGGGCACCTCAGTTGCCTGGGGTTTGACCAGAGAAGGGTTTGGGAGTAGTAGTAAGAGCATAGCTCTGGAGTGGGTTCAAATCCAGGCCCTGTTTTTTCCTCACCAGCTTTGACCTTAGACCAGATCCTTACTGTCCTCCTCTGCCCAGAATAACACAGATGACCAGCCACCTTGGGGTACTGATTGGTAGGGCTGGCTGGTGATGCAGCGTGCTTTGCTCTCACCTTTTCAAAGGAAATCTTTTCTCAAACATCTGTCTCCTCCTCTTGATCACCCAGCACTGCCGAGCACAGGGCATGGCATGTAGTCAGTGCTTAATAAAATCTAGTTGACTTGATTCAACACCTGGCCCAGAGACTGGCACATACTAGGAACTCAATCATTCCTTTTCCCTCCTGGATGCGATGCTGACCTGAGACTCAGGGAGACGGGGATCACAGCCCAGCTGTGTGTGTCGCTGTCCCTGTGACCTTGAACAAACACATACCCTTTTTCCAGGCCTCAGCTTCTTCCCAGGTCAGAGGAATGGGCTGAACCTTCCATATTAAGTTTTGCCTTGTTTGAGAAGATCCTGCCCAGGAGCGTGAGGGCCTGGCTGTGTCCCGGGGGAGGGGGCAGCACAGATCTGGTGTGTTCCTGGCCCGAAGGAACGGGAGCAGTGTTCCTTCTTACCTGCCGATAATAGAATGCACTCCTTCCATTGAGCTGTTTCCTTCTTTTGCCCTAAGCTATGAGGAGTAGATTGGATGGAAATTATCAAGCCTTCTCATCTAAAATAAATATTCTTGAAATGGAGCAAGTTATAAATAAGCAAGCAGCAATCTCCTGTGTTATGAATATATAATTTCCATCTTTAATAGCTGACTCGGCCCCAGGGACTAGCTGAAAATGGCCTGTCTGGTCCTGATATTTTATGTTTCTTTAAAAAGGCCTACAGACGTTCGTTTCTCAGTCCTTGGAGAGTTGAGTCTCTGGGGGAAATAATGAGAGTTGAAAGTCATAGTGAGCCCATGTATGAATGGCAGGCACTTTATTTTCAAAAAATCCCAGAAAAGGCAAAGGCTCACACAGAATCAGAGAGTGAAGGCTGGGAGGGGCAGCTGAGCTTGTCCCACCCTGTCACCCTACAGAGAGGCAAAACGACTGACCCAAAGTCACACGGCAATGAACTACATTCTGGAAGTCTTGAATGCAGGCCTGTCTGATTCGCCAAGCTGTTGGTTGGCTCTTTCTTTCAAGAGGCTGAAGACAGAGGCAGAGGACTCCCGATTCTGGAGTCCACAGAATCTTTCGGGGTGACCGACAGGAGGTACGCCTCCAGTGGTGGCCCGAGCTCTGGGTAAGGGCAGTTGCCTTGGCTTTTCTCAGTGAGGCCTTCTGGGCCAGTCTGCATCTCAGCCCGGCACGCAGGCCCTGACACCCTCCGTTCTCCTTTGGCAGGCCGATGCTCAGAGATTAGTGTCGATACACAGCACTCCTGCCTGACGAGCAGCCTGGTGTCGTGATGACAATGGGCTGTGGGGCCTCGCAGACCCCAACTGCCCTTTCCAGCTCTGTGATACCGAATGAGCCATTCTTAGTCTCCATGTCTTCATCTGTCAAATGGGAATGAGATAATGTGTGTAAATCACCAGGATGAGGTCCGACAGGAACCAGGTGCTGTGACTCCCATCCGTCCTTCCAAGCCTGCAAGCTCTCCCTCCCCAGTCCACACACTGCTCTGGAACTGTCCCTCCCTGAGACCCCCTGGTTTGGATGAGCCTGACAATTTTGTGTTAATTCATCTCATCTACAGGGAGAACGACCCTTCTCCAGAGCCCCACGGTCTCCTCCTTGGTCCCCAGCAGCATCCGGCACAGGGCCAGCCACACTGTGGGTGACAATTCAAGACATACTGAGTAAGCGCCTACTAAGTGCCTGGTGCCAGCTGTAATGACAGCTACCAGTAATCAGGCAGCAACTCTGTTATACTCAGAAATGCACTCACTCATTTTATGCTCAGCACAACACCGCAGGGTGAGCATCGCCATCCCCATTTTAAAGATGAGCAAAAAGAGCTTTGCTAAGATGATTAAGGAACTTGCCCTAAGTGACATGGCTAGGCACGGCAGGGGTAGCCAACCTAACACGGAACCTCTTTTCCCTCTTCTCCCTCTTCTCTGTTGCCTTCTTGCAGGATGACCTGCTTTTTCCAGGATTAGAGCAAAACTGGAAAATGAATGAATTCGGCAGCAGGGCCCCTCATGGCGAGAGCGGGGGTGGGTGGGGAGATATTAATGCCTGTGCAGCGTGCGTCTTCAAATGTAAATGTCCTCTCCTGTGGGTCCCGAGGTACGCTCGTAATTATGAGGCAGCATCTAAGTTCTGATTTTGATGGCATTAGCTTAATGGGTTTATTTATTTATTTTTTTTTTTGAGCCGTTTAATTACTAATCAGTGCTGCCTTGCAAGCTAATGTGAAATGTGCACTTTGCATCTGGGGACAAGGGCCTTCCTCAGTGGGCAGCTGAGAAGCCTGACAGGGGCCAGATGCTGGCCCAGGTGAGTCCCCCTCCTTGAGAGGTTCCCCCACTCCAGTCCCCAGACCTCTCTGCCATTTGCCCCTTGACCCTGAAATCGTAAAATTGTCAATTGGCTAGCCTGGCCCCTTCTCCTTCCTTCACCAAAGGGGAAACCAAGGCCCAAGAGGCACCAGGGGTTATAATGACTGGAATCTGTGGGGCTTCTTTCTTACTTGCTAGTTGATTTCTAGCACATCTATTCATTTGCTTTCCTAATTTCAATAGTCAAAAACTTTCCAATGCTAAATCCTCATTTTCTGAAGCTAATTCAGGTCTCATTTTCATTAATAACTTGACAACAATCATGCAGTGGAAATTTTTCCCAAGTTGAAAAAAGAGCTAAGGCTGGGATATCAGGATGTCTCCTGGCTCCTGCTGTGTGTCTCTGGACATGCTGAGCCACCTCTCTGGTCTGTGGTTTTCCTCCACAGTCAAGTGCAGGGAAGGAGTTATTCAGTATTTTTCCAAACACTATGCTATAAACCACTCTGTAAAACAGAGAATGCCACAAGATATAAATATTTGTTATTTAGAAAAAAACATTTTTGAAAGGTTACATGCTCTAATTAGTTTGGGCAATGCTGGGTTTCAGTTAATCAAGTAATGAGACCGAGCCCTGGTGAGCGGGGCTGCTCATGGCTCCCGTCCTTGCCACCAGTGGCTGTGGAGAGAGCTGGCTCACACCCACAGGCTGCATTGTCCTGCCTTCCTGGTTGTTAAATGTCTCCCTAGGAGCAGACATCAACGTGAGACCCCAAGAACTGCCTGCTATGTGCCTATTATCATAAGTCCTTTCATATACCTTTTCCTCAGACATTGTCCCCCTGACCTTCCTATTTTCTTCCTTTCTGGCCCCTGACCAAACAGCCAGACCATTACCATTACCATTGGGTCCTCGGTTCTGGAACTTAATTCATTCTGCAAGTCTGTTCAAAAGGCGATTTGTTCGAAAATTCATTTGTTTGAAACATAATCATGCCCTATCAGCATGAAAGGCTTGTTAGGTCAAGAACCAAAGTTTTATTCAACAACGGAGGCATTTTTTTCCCGCGAACAACTTGGTCAAGATCCGAATTGTTGGAGATGGAGACGTTCTCGAACCACAATTTGCACATGCTTCTCTCAAGTCACTTTTCCTTGCAGCTCTGTTCACCCAGGGGACTTCCTTGCACAGATGTCCCTTTGGGCCATCCGGATTGGGTGTGTAACACAGCACAGTCTGTCTCGAAGTCGTGATGACACATCACATTGACCCATCGGTGAGACGGGCCCTGTTTTCTCCGTCTCCATCAGATGATCAGAGAGAGCCTCTACCCGTCAAACCATAGATGTTCTTTGACAGAAATCAGCGTACTCTGTGGGGCACAGGTTCATGCAAGTTACTCAAGTCTCATCTTTGGCTTTTCGTCTATTGCACCTCCTCCTCGTGGTTTTTGGGTACTTGATATGTTCAGAGAAACTTCTTCAATATCAAACCATAAAAATGATCCCTGAAAATATAGTCTTTTTCACTCATGCCTTTGAACACATTCGGGCTTGATCCCAAATGTGCCATTTCCATCCTGATTAAACTACCCAGTCTTATAACTTGGTGCATCTAATACTCGTATATTGATAGGCAGGTTCAGTTGCATAGTTTCTTGGTGTCCCCTGCCAATTTCCAGTGGCACCCAGAGCAAGAGTTCTCTGCCATGAGAAAAATGGCTTCGTGAGCGGGGCTGCTCACCCCGGAGGTCTGTCTTACAACTCTCCTGCAACTGCTGGCCAGAGACTCCACCCCACACCCTTGCCTGCTGTGGAACCCTCTAGCACCACTGGACCTTCTGGGTCCAACGGGCCCAGTGACAGGCAGCTCGGACCACAACCCAGATGTGCTGCAGAGCCCTCTCCTGGTCTCAGAAAGTCGCCCTATTTTAATCATGTGCAACTTATAAGATCCAGTAGGACATTGCATTTTATTTTTGTCACTTTTTTACATTTAACTTTTGGAATAAATAAAACATTAAAATATTTCCAAAATTAAAATACATTAAAAGTATACAGCAAACAGCCTCCCTTCTACCACTAATTTCCTTTCCAGCAGAAAACCACTGTGTTTAATTTCTCATGAATTCTTCTAGAGATGCTCTATCTTTATACAAGCAAATATGTATGTGGATGCGTATCTTCGCACCTCCCACCATTTTTTTAACACAATTGGTAGTTTGTGGTTCTGTTCTGTACGTGTTTAACCCAATAGTACATTCACGCCATCTTCGCATAGCAACACATAAAGAGGTTCATCATTATGGTTCATAACCACCTACAAGTCCATTTAATGGATGTGTCAAAATCTATTTAACCATTCTCTTATTGATAGACCTTCAGGTGGTTTCCAGTCATTGAAATCACAGAGAGGACCACAACAAATAACTCCCTACACATAGAATTACAGCTTCCCAGTGTGGGGGCACATTTGTAATCTTAGAGGGTATTTTCAAATGGTCCCACCTAAAGTTCCTATCAATTCTGACTCCAGCGATAATGTGGAAATGTGCTCACTTTTGTGAACACCACTCTCATTGTATATTTAATCTTTGCCAATCTGCTCATAAACAAACGTTACTTCAGTGTACTTTAATTTGCTTGTAGGCTATTTTATTAAATTCCATTGTGCCTGTGCCTTGTGTCACCAGTCAGGTTTAAAGCCACTTGAGTTTCCACAGAATCTGTATCTTATACATTTATGTATAGCCACAGAAATGAGGAGGAGAGAAAGAATAAGGTCTGACTTGTTTGTGTCCCTCTCCTTTGTTCCAAGAATAATTTCTGGTACTTAGTGGGTGCTCAATAAAAATTTATGAATAAATAAGTGAATTGAGTGTAATGTTGGTCCCCATTCTGCAGAAGTTTATAGATTGATTTCATCCTCCCCAAAGTCCAGTGAGAGTGTACTAGAGAAATTTATAACAGCATACTTTGTATGAATTCTTGTTGAGGGGTAGTGTTTCACCTGCAGGCCCTATTGAAAGCCCATGACCATGTTCCTCTGTGTCATCCCATGGAATTCTCTGTGACCCATGCCTGATGGAACCAAGAAGTAGGCACCTGATGCAAAGGTATCTTATTTATAGACTGGTCAACAGCCTATGATCTACAAGAATGACTGGGTGCAGCATACTAAGAGCTGTGAGAGAGGACCAGGGAGGCTCTGGAAGGTGAGGAGCAGAGGGGAAGGCCACAAAGAGATGGCTCAAGAGAAGAGAATTCCCTCGTGTGGTCCTGGGAGATAAAGGGAGGGCTGTTTCCATTGCTGATGACTTCCCAGCTGAGCCTCATGACTTCTGGAAATGACTTCTGGAAATTGAAATGTCCTTCAATCCCCATGAGACCCCTGAGTGACCTGACAATAAATATTTCTTTACTTGAGTTGCCTGAATTGAGTCTCTGTTTCTTGCCATCAATTGACCTCCTATTGGATTCCATTTTACAAATGTGGGATCTGTGCTGTGAGCAGGAGAGTCCAAGTTCTCTCCCTACCACGTCTGTTGGCTCAGTGCCTCATACTTGGGAGGTAGTCAGTACATGTTTGGCAATTTTAGGATTGGTTGATTGATTTTTCGGAGGCTTAATTTAAAGCAACAACAGATCTTGTAGCAGAATGTACTTTCCAAGATGGTGGCAACAGCAATTCCACATGCCATTCTGCAATGCAATCTTGCCACTCGCCCACCAAGAGCTGGAATCTAATTCATCTCCCTTTAATTTGGCCTGGACTTAGTAACTCCTTATAACTAACAGAATGTGACAGAATTGAGACTGCATGACTTCTGAGGCTGGATCTTAAGGAACCATGAGGCTTTTGCTTGGTCTCTTGGAACACTGTCTCTCCAGATGTTCCCTCCTTCCCCTGAGCCCCAGTCCCCAGCTGTGAGGAGCCCAATGCACATGGAGAGGCCACATGGTGGGTGCTATGATGATCAGCTCAGTTGAGCCCAGACTTTGAGACACTGCAGTCCAGGTGTCAGTGAGGTGAGTGAAGAAGGCTCCAGCCGCCTCCAGCCCCCAACAGTTCAAGTCACTCTCAAAGATGTGAATCTCCCTGGCTGAGCCCCTGGACCTGGTGGAGCAGAGATGAACATCTCCGCAGGGCCCTGTCCAAATTCCTGACTTCAGAAGCTATGAGTTTAAACATCAGGCTTTGTTTTACCTCACTAGGTTTTAGGTTAATTTGTTACAGAATAAGTAACTGCAATAGATAACTAGAAACAACTTTCTTTCCCTTAAAATCATGACTTCACTTCCTATTCATGTCCAGCTAAGGGTTAACAGATGAATTCTAAATCCAGTGGATGTATTCTTAACTTGAGCCCATAAACAAAGGCAGAGCTTTTCCAAAGCTGGGACTGGCTATAAAAAGACCGTTCTCTGACTGTAAGCCCAAGAGAGCTTTGTTCCTTAAAATTGGTGAAAAGAGGCTTCCTGATACATGAAGAAATGACATCTGTTTCTTGGGTTAAACTCTCTCTCTCACACACATACACACATACACACACACACACAATGTGGACTAGCTTCCTGTGCAGACAATGTGGACTCAGTTTTCCGGGAAATAGTTATCCAATTAGGAAATTCTCCAGCGGAGAAAGCCCAATCCGGCCATGCAGCTCTGGGGAGGGCACTCCGACAACAAGCTGGCAGAAGAGCCGGCTCTTCCTTCCAGCACACGTCCTCGTGAGGAGCTGGGGCCACCAAGGAACTCCAGCTCCCATGTGTCCCAAGGAAGCTGCAAGCGCCTGCCTTGCACACTGCTTGGCAAACTGCAAAGCGCTCTCCAAATGTACAGATGTTAGCCTGGAGACCAGCCTCCAAGTGAGTAGAAAGGGAAGGGAAGGGAAGGGACCGTGACATCCTGAAGAAAGCAGCTGTCCCCAGCATCCTGCCATGGCTGAGGGGAATGACCTGCACAGAGCTCCCGACCTGCGTTCAGCACTTGATAGTTTGCACAGAGATCTATCTGTCTTCCTTTCATTTCTTTGAGCCCCTTTCCATCAGGAAAGGCCTCATTATTTCTGTGTTGCTCATGTGGACCTGAAGCTCAGAGGAGCTGGAGGCTCTTCTAAGGACCACGTAGCCGTGAGGTGAAAGAACTGAGGCTAGGCCTGGGTCCCTTTATTCCTTGTCGGTGGCCTTTACACTGAACTTGTGGTCATCGCTCCTTACCCTTGCAGAGCACTTCACTGTGGGCAAGTGCGTCCCCACGCAACACGCTGGTGGGGCAGCAGGACCTGCCCAAGGTGCCCTCACAGTCCCGCTGCTGAGCGAGTGGCAGAGCCTGGCTCTGAGCCACGTCTCATGGCTCCAAAGCCAGGGGTCCTCCCTCTCCAAGGCCTCCCAACCCAGAACGGCATCGATGAAACCCTTTCACGTGTCCCTCTGCTTTCTCTCACCAGCTCCTGAAACATGTGAGCCTGGGAAGGAAGGTCACTGCCAGCAGCCTTTCAGCAGAGATGTTCCTGCTATTATTCAATATTTATTAAATAGCCACAGCACGTAAGGCACTGCCTAGCCCACGGTGGCTGCTGTCGACTGATGCGATATTAAAGGCAGCCGTGACTTGGGCACTAAAGGGCTGGGCAAACCAGTGTCAGGTCTCCCGCTGCACCCGCTGCCCTTTCCCAGGCTTTGAGTGTGGCCACCCTCAACCCCACATTGGAGGGCTGGGAGCTGATCACCTGTGAGCCCAGGTGGGGCCACAGGAGAGCGGAAACCCTTGGGGCTGCAGTGTGATTAAACTCTCTGTTGTGAGAAAGTGACACTGTGATCTGATTCATACCAGTAAATATGTGATTTACATTTAATTCTGAGTAACCTTTGTGGGCTCGGCGAGGTGTGAAGGAATCTGATGGGGCCGGCTCCGTGGAGGAGGAGGCGATTCATATTCATTAAGAGCTCCACAGCAGCCAGCTGAGGGGTGACAGCACCCAGCTCGTCCTCCCCCCACTCACCCGCCAGGGTTGCCACTCCAGGGAGGCCAGCCGTCAGGCCAGCTGCCACTCGGGGTGGGGGTTGTAGGTTGCCAGTGAGGGCTGGAGGCGAAGACAGAAATTGGGAGGAAAATAAACAGCAGGCTCACAAGCTACACTGCTCAGGCTCCAGATTGCTGCATTAGCTGTATTGATCTCTCAAGGGTGGGGAGGGACATTGATTGAGAGGGCAGCAGGCCTCAGAGCCCGGCCATCTCTTTGTACACATTTACAAAGCAGTGTTCGGCTCTCTCTGGTTCATACAGGTTTACGGGGGGGTGGGGGGGAAATGCCAGAGAAGGTAGGGAGTCTTGGTGCCTGGTCCGTGAGGGAGCAGAGAGCAGGGGTGGGGCTCCCGGCCCCTCAGGGCATTTATTTGGGTTTTGATTACCTGAGCAACACATGGCCCTGTGCTTGGAAGAAAAAAGAAGTGCCCTGAGGGGGGAAAATGTGCTTCTCCCCCAGATGGGCCATCCAGATGCTCCCAGAGCCTCAGCTTGTCTGTCCTCTTAATGGGAATATCCGTACTGACTGATAAGAGCTCCGAGAGCTGAGGTCTGCTGAAGGTCGGGGCGCTGTGCGCACTGTCAGGAAGGCTTATAGCAGCTTTCTGATGGCGCCTCACTCTTCCTTCCAGTTTGTAGATGAGGACGCACCCACTGGGTGACAAGTAGGCTGCACTAAGGTGACGTGTCACGCCTGTCTGAGGGAACCCTTACCTGGCTGGAAATTGTGCCCCTGGTCAGTCCCTGACATTGGTGTTGTTTTTCTTTGGATTGGACCTGTCTTTCCAGCAGGGCAGGGCCTGTTGCTTTGCCCCCACTGTTCCAGGCCCTCTGAGGGACTAGAAGGAAAGAGGATATGGCCTCTTCCCTCAGGGGCCTCCCCATGGCCGTGGGAGAAGAGAAGAAGGTCTAGACACCCGACCTGCAGTGCAGATGCAGAAGGATGAGGCGGCCCCGTGGGCACAGACAGGACTCTGTGGCAAGGATAGCTCAGCCCCTACCTGGCTTGGGCTTGGGGTTGTGTGGGCAGCTTCCTCACGTAGCCAGGGAGCTCCTGAGGGCAGGGTTGTGGCCCTCAGGGTCACACTGCGGCCAAATGCTCAGGGAGATTGTTCAGAATAAATGCCCCCAGTAACTGGGGAAAGTAAGATGGGGTCAGGTGGGGGCTCAGTCTCAGGTCTCAGGCTGTGGCCGCGTGGCCTCCAGCACCAAGAGTTTGCAGACCTCAGCTCCCAGACTGTGTCCCTTCAGCACATTTGTCCAACTTCTGGGCTCTGGGCTCTGGGCTCTGGGGCGGTTTCTGGTGAGATGGCCAAGAGCAGAGGGCATTTCACCATCCAGGTTGGAAAGGAATGGGAGGGAGCCACAGGGGGCTGTGGAAGTGCCTGGCCTGGGAGCACTGGGGAAGGCAGGGGCTCCGGGAGGATTCCCCGGGGAGTGACAGCTGCGTTGGGAGGTGAAGGTGGATGGAGCACAGGCAGAGAAGCAGGGAAGTGTCCCAGGTGTCCTGGAGGAAAGGTAAGGGGGATGGGGTCCTGAGAGACCAAGGAGCCCCATGGGGGACCAATATTTCTGTGTGCAGAACAGAGGAGGGAGACACTTGTCCCAGGGCCCTGGCAGGACATGATAAGAATGTTGAACTTATTTCTGAGGGCCACAGAGAGCTATTGAAAGCTTTCAGGCAGAAGAGTGTTCAAATCAAGTAGGCATTTTTAAAAGCTCGCTCCTGCTGCCCTACGGGGAACAGAACCCAGAGGGAGAGGGACGGATGAGGCAAGGTAGCTGGAGCCATCAAGGGGTGGTGGCGCCCTGCCTGGGGTGGAGGAAGTCCTCCCGGTGGGGAAAGGGTCAGAAGTGACCACTAATCTGGATATAAATCGGGGACAGTGTCCAGGATGGTGTTCTGGTTTCTGGTGTTTGCGTTTGGGAGGAAGTGAAACGTATTGCTGGCCCAGACTGGAGGGGAAGAGGTGTTGGTTTGGGAGGAAGCATGATTGGCACCATTTTGAAGCTGATGGCTTTGAGGTGTCTGGTGAGATGTCTAGAGGGCGGTGGGATGCTGACCTGAGGGCCAGAAGAGAGGCCCAGGTGATAAAGATGTGGGAGTCGTCCGTTCAAACACAGCCCACTAAGACGTGCATATGCATGAAGGCCAGCCGCAGGCAACGCCGAGTGGAGGAGGAGGAGGATGCTGTGCGTATGATCAAGACAGAGTAGCAGCAGGGGAGAGCGGAGAGACTGCAGTGTCCAGCAGCAAAGGCGAGAAGTGTGTCAGAAGGGGGAAGTGGTTGGCAGGGTCAGGTCCTGTCCACAGACCATGTAGGATGTGGAGTTCAAAGTGTCCACTAGATTTAGCAACAAGGAAGTCAGAGGGGGCTGTGAGAGGCTAGCCTCAAGGGTCTGGAGGGGCCAAAGCCAGACTAAGGGAGGTGGGAAGTGAGGAAGTAGGAAAAGCATGTGCAGACACCCCTGGCTACGAGGTTTGGCTCTGAAAGAAAGGCAGGATGGGGCAATGGCTGGAAGGGGCCAACAGGTCAAGAAAGGGATGTTTTCAAGACAGAAGAGGCTGCTGGCCAGGAGCCAGGAGAGGGAGAGGCTGAGGAATAGCAGATAAGGGGCTAAAGGGTTGACCGGGTGTCTGAGGAGGTGAACGGCAGGTCCAGAGCTGGCAGGGGAAGCTCAGAGGTGGTGGTGGAAAGACAGGAGGAAGGGATGGCGTGGGTACCTATCTATCTGCAGCTTGGGTGGTGAGGACTTGAGGTGGGGTGTGGCTGTGCAGGGATGCTGAGTCTGGGCCAGCAGGGCCTGTGTCAGAGCCCCCAGAGGGCCACACAAGGCTGGGATATTCCTCCGTCCCCTCTCAGTGCAGCCCTCACACCCCTCCGACACCCTGAGACCTGCCTGCTGCCCCTCACCCCAGACGGGAAAGGGAATGTGGAAGGGCAGCCATCCCCTGGCCATTGGCCCTGCCATGCTGGTAAGGACAGCAGACACAGGGAGTAGCAGCAAGGAAGCCCCTGAGAGGTTCGCTGCCCCAGATGAAGGGGTGGGAACTGAGGCAGGCTGTGTGGGTGCAGCAGGACCCAATGTTGGCCCTTATCTTGAGAGCCGGGGTGGACTGGGTGAGGTGGAGGGCACAGGGAGCCCAGGGAGGGCCCGGGGAGTGTGTGCACAGGGTGCTGGGTTGGGCTAGGGGAGCAGTTTTACTGTAGAGGTTTGAAAAAAAAACACAGAGAAAAGAATTTCTCCATGAGTCGTGAGGCTAGTGTCTGAGACAGAGCCAATTTCCTCTGCAGAAACCTTCAGCTAGTGAGTGGATAATTAGGAATAATAGCAAGACGGACTGGTTTTTAATCTGTGCTTGACATCTGACATGCAAAGTGCTACGGAACCACAGTGTGGCAGAGCAGGTGCCCAGATGGGCATAGTCCTGTGGGGGCCTGGCATGGAGCGCCAAAGCCTCACCCCACCATCCCGGCAGGCAGGCACAGACCCCTACACCTGCTCACTTCCCTTCTCCATCGCCTGCAACGACTCCTCTCTCCTCCCACAGATGCTACCAAGACACAGGCCCACTGAGACAAGACAAACACCCGAGTGCAGGGGCAGGCCAGCCTGGGTCAGCAGTCTGGTGAGGGCTGCCTGTCTTTCTGCTGAGTCCTCTAGGAAAGGGTTGCTGGGATTTGCACATGGCACTACAATTTATTTTAGTCCTTTTCCTTCCCCAGCGTGCGCTAGGGGGAAGGGGCTGAGGCTGGGGAGGGTGGGGCCAGAGAGCCTTGTTTAGTTGTCATGAAAGTTCTACTCTTTTGAAGAGCTTGGGAGGCTTGGCTGGCCTCCAGAAAGAGAGGCGAGTTGGGGGGGTGGGGGGGCCCATTGGAGAAGGTTGTGTGGGGTGTGCACTTCTCCGAGGCACCCTGGTAGGGGATGGGCCAGGTGGGACCTGCACTCACCCTGGGGCCATTGGCCAAGTCCAGTGTCTTGGCATGGGCTGTGTCTACAGAGAGGGGGCACATTTTTCCAATTCACACTAAGCAACCTTAAAGGCTAACTGAATTCCCCAGAGCAGCTTGCTGCACCTGTCCCCAGCCAGGTGGGCCAGGGACACAGGTATGTGACAAGAACCTTCTGGCAACCTGGATCCACTGGCCTGGGCTTGGGTTCCAGCTGGCCCCTCCATCCCCACCCACCTTCCTCTCCTTTCTGAGGAGAATGAACCAGAATAGGACCTGTCTCTCTTTTGGGGGGAAGGGGTTCAGTTTCCATCAGCCCCAGGGGAGCAAGAGGAACAGGGAAATACAGAATCAGCATGGAAATTATAATGGGAGGCGTCTGATTCACCAGGAAGGGTTCCTCGTTCCTCTTTTTTTATTTTTAGTTGCTATTATGTTGGCAAGGAGGCCTGTGCTCATTAACCTGTACCGCCAGAGCAGAGACTCTGCAAAACCGGCTGGAGAATCAACCAGTCCCCACCCACCCCCTCTGCTCCCACTGGTTATTTATAGCTTTCCTTCCCCCTGGTGAATTAATTAACTTGTACTCCTGGCCTTGGACACTGCCTGTTGTGTTTATTTGGTGTCCCTTTGAGGCCAACAGGGAGCGTGTAGAGGGACTGGGACTGGAGGGAAGCTGGGGCCTTTGGCTATTGCCCAGCTGGGCCGCCTCCCTCCTCCAGAACTGAGCCCGGTCCCAAACCACCCCATTTCCAGCAAAATGGGATTTACAAGGTCTCTTGTACTCCAGCCTCACTCTTCAGAGCCTTGTGAGGTTTGTGGTTTTAAAAGCGAGCTAATCTGTCCCCATTTGTAGAGTTCAACAACGTACTAGAAAAAACAAATCTGAAATACATCCCCTCCCCTATGCAGGGAAACAAGGGCCCCGGACAGAAGGCTACAAAATCCTCTGGGCGTAGAGCAGCACCCGAATGAGGACCATGAACACAGGCAGCGGTGCCTGGGAGCACAGGGATTTGGCAATGGAGCACACATGGGAGGGCACCCCTGCAAGGACCCCAGCAGCAAAGGTGGGGGGAAGAGCTGCGCAGGAAAGTGTGAGGGACCCTACCAGGATGGACTTCTCAAACCTGGCCTCCGACTTCACAGATGGGGAGACGATGGGGCCCAGAGAGGGGCAGCATCTTGTTCCTTCCTTCAGGGCACATTTTCTAATTCCCCAGCTGGTGGAGGGACACTGACCTATTCTGTGCTGCGGAGTCCACAATACCTCCTTGGTCTGCCTCTCTGTCTATCTGGGAGTCAATATCAGCCCTGAGGATGGGGTCCACCAGGCTACACCATGGCCCACGCAGGGTTCCATAATCATTTGGGGGACTTTCTTGTCCAAGGTTACTGGGAGAAGCAAGATTACAAGCATTGCCACAACCATCTCCCCTCCTGTGCCCACCTGCACCCCCAGGCCACCCAAACACACACAAACTATGTAGAAAGAGCTCCCTGGCCTTGTCCGTGAGCATCGGTGCCTGTCCCCTAATGATCCCACTCTGCTCTCCTCTGATGGGCACCCCTGTATCACTGAGTCCCCAGTCCCAGCCACACCCATGGTCTGGACCCCAGTGCAGGCTTCCAGACAAGGGCGCAAAAGAAGCTCCTGTCACTTCCCACAAGCCGCTCGCAAGCTCAAGGCCCCAGACACCCACTGTCCAGATTTGCAACCTACCACCTGATCTCAAAGCTTGTGGCTAACTTGGACGCTGGTCACACGGGAGGGGCTGCTTTGGAGACACATGTCTCCCATGTGAGATGGACACCTTGCTTCTTTCTTCCCCCAGCGGTGCTGGGTCCTAGAGGAAGGGGGTTGAAGGAAGCTGGGCTGGGTTCCCACCCGTGGAATCTGGCAGCATTTACTCCTCAGGCCGAGCTGTGGCAGCTCTGTTGAGTGCTCACACCTGTGAGCTCCAGGTCACCCTCTATTCCACAAGCTGGAAGTGGCCCCCCAGGACAGGCTTGTGGCCCAGCCTTCTGTGCCAGCCTGGAAAGGGGGTGAGACGTCTGCCCTCTCAGCTCCTTGAACTATCTTGCTGAGTGTGGATGATTGGTCCTCATCAGTACTAGTGATAATACGAAAATCACTACAATCAAAACTGGCAGGTTGGCCTTGCTCTGTGCCACAGATTAGGTGAATTGCCTAGAGGGAAGTTCCCCTCTCTGGCCCCACTCCCACCTCAGTCCTTGGCCTGGGGACCCTCGCTCACCTGGGAGAGCCTTCCAGACCCTGCTGTCTCCAGCTCTCCCTGCTGGTCTCCCCTTGGCCACCAAGGCTGAGGCCAAGTTCTCTGGGCACAGTTTTGTTCCTAAAATTACCTCCTTATGCCTGCAATTTGCCATTTGCACCTTCAAAATAGAGCACAACTGGCTAATTGCCATAGCAATTAGGTAATTGCAGGTGCAATTAGCATCTCTGTAGCAAAGCAGATCAAGAGGGAGAAGAGATAGAGGGAAAGAGGGAAATCAAGACAGGAACTGCAGGAGCCTGAAGACAGACCAGAGGCTGTGAGGGAGAAACCCAGGGGGGCTGGGAGAGAGCAAACAACAGTGGGTGGGCAAGGAGGGGGATGAGGATGGCTAGAGAGAACATAGGGGTGTGGACAAAGAAAAATAAATCAATCGGCTATGCTGCTGTCCTGGAGGGGCTGGCGGCCTAGGGTTGAGGAGGAGGCAGACCGACCGCGGTGGGAAGGCACCTGGGGGGCAGCGCAGGCTGGCTGCAGCTTTGGGGCTTCCTGGGAAGCTGAGCCTGGGCCCATGGGTGGGGTCTCCACACACAGACAAAGGGCGATGGGCGTCCTGGTGGTAGTGTCCCAGCACAAGCAAAGGTCCTGAGGCGTGAGGGCCAAGTCTGGGGACTGAGAGAGCCCAGACACCACACTGCCCGGTGGGACATTCTGCCATGGTGGAAGCGTTCCGTACCTGCACTCTGAGGTGTTAGGCGTCAGCCACAAGTGGCCATTGAGGACTTAAAATGTGGTCAGTGCAAGTGAGGAACGGGGTTTTTTATTTTATTCAACTTTAAGTGAAAATATAAATAGTTACATGGACAGCACAGGGTGCTAGAGGAGTGGGGGTGAGCCATGGATGCCACGATGAGGCCCCCATAGAAGCTGCCCTCCGCCCAGCCTGAGCGCCTGGGAAGGTGATGCCAGGTACTGGGGCGCAGAGGGCAGAGGAGAGACTGAAAGGAATGGGCAGGCCCCATGCTTGGGTGTCCACCTGTTCAGTTTGTGTGCACATGAGTCACCAGGAAGAGGTGTTTAGTTGACCACAGAAATTTTAAGATTGAAGTCCTACTTCTGTCCTGCACCTCACCCGCCCTGGCTCTGCACAGGTGTCTCCAGGTGTCCGACTCCATGAAGGCTCTGCGGTCTGAGAGGAAGGGAGCCTGTGAGCCTCCTCCCCGCTCCAGCCCCAAGTGCCCCAGGCCCAGCCCCAGCCAAGGACCTCCACCCATGTTCACCACAAAACAAGCTTCCAGAGAGGCGACATGGGCTAACGCGCCTGTAAACTCACATGCACATGCATCCATACCCACACACACAAGGGAACACATGGCCGAAAACTACACTTGGGCATGCTCACATGCACACACACACACACACACACACCCAGAGCAAAACTTTGGGTGGCTATTATTGGTGGGTTTGGGACCTCAGAAGGACTTTGAGGTGTCTGCCCTGTGCAGTGTCAGGGGTGAGGATCGTCATCAGCACCAGTGAGGGTCAAGTCTGCAGACCAGAGAGAAGGTGCAGGGCCTGGATTCACTGCTTCAGGAGCATTCAGAACCCAAGGGCCACTGGGTCCCTTTCCCTTCCACACCTTGGAGTGGTCAGGGCTGGGTCCTGGTTGGGACTGTGAATGCCAGGCTGGGTTTGATGAGGGGCATAGCACCAATACTGCGATGAGGTCTGAACCGCCTTGTCCCTGCCATCTCCCCACCTGCCTCCCACCTCACCCACCCCACCGCACTCATTCTTGGCTCTGCCTGCCTGCTGCTCTCTTGTCTCCATCTCTGCCCCTCGTTCCATGTCTGCTCCTCCCTTTCTTGGGTATTTCCCTGTTTGCTTCCTTCAGCCTCCTCCTGGGCCAGAACCACACAGTCCAACCCATGAAATTCTGACCCACGTGAAATTCCCACCTGAGGACTGCCATGCAAAACTTCCAGAACATTCTTTTCTTTGCTGATACTGGGACCTGCTGTGAAAGCCCTCAAGACCTGGGGCCTGGCACTCAGCAGCAGGATGAGTAAATCAGCCCCCAGGCCAGGAGAGGTCACAGCACGCTTTGTAGGTGATGAAGGGCAGAGCCTTCTGCACAATCCATGTCTGAGCATGCACAGACATGTCCCTGTGTGCATGTGCATATGTGTGTGAGGCCTGCAGTTCTCTTCCCAGTGTCTGGTTCCTGTGCACAAGGCCCTGGGGAGGGCTGGGGAGGCCCCCCTAGCAGCCCAGCTTTAGCTGGGCTGCATGAGGTTTTCCTGGAGAGCAGAGCACTGCGGCTGAAATGGCATGTGACCACAGAGGCCCCTCTATCTCTGGAGTCTTGCAGTGGGATGAGGCCAGGTGGCCTTTTTCCTTGCTCCCCCCACAGTGCTGATACAGGCCTGGACGCGATGGGTGGGTCAGCAAGAGGGGGCCTTCAGATGGCCAGAAGCCTGGGTCTCTGAGCTCCAGGTCTGTCTGTCCGTCTGTCTGTTTGTGTCCTCTCATGGTTGGAGCTGTTCAAGTCCTGATAGGTGGTGGGGCAGGACAAGGCCATGAGCCCATACCAGGATGCAGTAGGGAGGTAGCAGGTGAGCAGGAAGAAAATGGCTTCATATATTTAGCCCCAAACCTACCTGTCCCCAAGTCCAGTCAGTGGGACTGCCCTCACCTGCCTGCACCCTATCCTCAGGCTACACATCATTCTGTGGCTGCGAACATGCTGGGCAAGGGAGCTCTCCATGTTTGTCCCACTCGGTTTCATCTGTACAAATGCCAGGCACCGAAGCCCAGAGCCGAGCTGGCCACAGAATGCTTTCCTCTCAGGAAAAGCCATTGGGTGTCAGAGGTTGGGGCGGGAGCATAGAGGGCAGAGGAAACGATGGAAACCCAGTCTGTTTAAGGGGAAAAAGAATTTATTAAAGGATTTTAGGTTGACCCCCAGATCAATCTCTAGTGGAAGCAGAGGTCCAAATGTGGAGGCTACACAGCCAGGGTCAAATATGACAGCCCCTGCAGGGCTGGCCATGGGGTCACCGCAGTCCTCTCAGCCCGCACGCTCTGCCATGGATGCCTGTCATAGGGTGCCACCCCTGCCCACAGCCACTTCTTGAAAAGGGACCTGGAAGCTGGCACCCCTGCCAAGCGGGACCTGGCCACACCTACCTCTGCGAATGCCTCGCTTCAGATTTGTGTATCACATGGGACCACCTGCTAGGCTGAGCCTGGCCCATGGCTGCACCCTGGCTGCAGAGGAGGCAGGGAAACTACCATGTCTTCCCAGGCAGGTGGGGACCAGTAACCACAAAGATGGACCAGTAGCCCAACACTTCAGCCTGCACCAGGCCTCTGCCCAGGCCACTCTTACTGCCCTGCTCTGCCAGCCAGTGTCCCTCCAGCTCCTCATTGAGGACCCCATCCTGCTACTTCCCTGCCCCCTCCCCCCTTGTTTCTGAGCCCCTGTCCCTGTGTCATAGGCCCCAGGAGGCCCTCTGCCTTGGGGGCCTCACGTGCCCTGCAGTTTTCCAGGGCTTGTGGAAATGTCAGCAAACCGCTGCACCTTTCTGGTGGCATTTTGTCAGGCTGGGGCTGAGGTGCAGCCTCCATGACACTTCAGACGCAAGGAGAGAAACACACATGCTCAGCAAGCTTCTTTAAGGATGGCTGGAAGAGGAGGCTCCCGGAGCAGCAGAGGGTCCAGGACAGAGAAAGCGGGCGCTCGCTGTAAAGCACAGCAGTAGCTGCAGCTCACGCTTCATGAGCACTTGCTGCATGCCAGGCACTGCATCACTCTCTCGGCTCTTAAAATCCATGCAACAGCTTTCTGAATTAGAGCTGTTATCAGCGTGGGACCGATGAGAAAACTGAAGGAAAGAGAGGTTAAATGACTCACCTGGGGCCTCATAGCTGAGTGGCAGAACCAGCATTTGAACCCAGAGCCCTTCACCACTTCGTTATGTGGCTTCTCACATTGCTGATCCCCTCTGCACCTCTACTTCTGCCTCTGAGAGGTGGGCCTCAGCGCTCAAGGCACATGGTGCAGTAGAGGGATCAGCTCATAGCTGGTGACATCAGGTTTGGACAAAGGCTCTGCTTTTGTTGGCTGTGTGACCTTGGGCAATTACTTAATGTCTCTGAGCCTTAGTTTTCTCCCCTGCAATATGGGGCAATGAGGTCTCTCTGCAGGGAGTCTGTGGGAGCAGTAAGTGGCATGTGCTTGGTGCCTGCTGCTTGGCAGGGGCTCAGGAAATGTAGGACCAAGGACATTCAAGCCCGAACCAAGGGTGTCCAACCCACAGCCCATGGGCCGCATGTGGCCCAGCATGGCTATGAATGTGGCCCAACACAAAATCGTAAATTTACCTAAAACATTATGAGATTTTTAAATTGTTGTTAGTGTTTGTATATTTAATGTGTGGCCCAAGACAACTCTTCTTCCAGTGTGGCCCAGAGATGACAAAAGTTTGGATTCCCCTACTTGAGTCCCTCAGATGGCCCCCAGGATTAAAAAAAAAAAAAAAAAGCTCTGTGTCCCCATCCAATACCTCAGTGAACTGCAGACACCCAGAATGGGGTAGGAGATTATGGGGCCCTTTTCCTCAGGCTCAGGCATTATGCCCGTCACCCTCCCCAGCCCCCCTGAAACCACCTGTGTGTGCACCCACGTGCCCTGTGCCCCTTGTGACCCAGGTCCCTCCTTTTCCGAGGAAGCAGTCAAAAGCCCTCCTCACTCTGGTCCCATGGTCCTCAGTACCAACTCTTCCTTGGAAGAGAGGAAGATGGAAGAAGGCAAAGCTTAGTTAGCCTCACCAGGAAAAGCACACCTGTCTCCTGTTGGAGTCAAGGGTGTTTAAGGTTGGGGGGGGGGGAGGGAGCACTTTGAACAGGGAAGTCCCCTAGGGTCAGCAAAAAAATTCTTCTCAGAGGAGGAGGTTACTCTGGAAGGTTTGTCTTGGGTTACCCCGCTGAGCTGGGGTGGCTGCCAGGACTCTGGACTTGCGTCTTGACCTGATGGGAAAGAACACTGATTAGTGATGTCTGCTTTGGGTGCCGGCTAAGGCCACACATAGTCTGTATTTGCTAATCTGGATCTAAATGCCTGCCCATGAGGCCCCGAACCCATTCTCTCCCGCTCAGTCTCTACTTCCTGCAAGGCCCTGGAATGAGGGGTCTGTCATCTAAAGCACCATCCAAATGGAACCCTCCCACGGCCTCCAACCATTGCATGGCTGCTTTGTTTCTTGTGCATTCCTCCTTCTCTCCGAAATGACGAGAGCCTAGAACAGCAGTTCTCAGCCAGGGCCAGTTTTGCCACCCAGAAGGCATTTGGCAATGTCTGAAGACATTTTGGGAGGGAAAGAAGAAGGGGCACAGGGCGGGTGAGACCGGTGTCTCCCAGGCAGAGGCCACGGATGTTGGCAGGCATTCTACAATGCTGAGGACAGCATCCCACCAGAGAATTGTCTGGTCCTAACTGTCTGTACTGCTAAGGTTGAGAAACCTAGGTCTAGAGAGTATACCATTTTTTGCCTCTGTTAAAATAATCTGTTGAACTCTCTACCCCAGTACTCCTAACCTTCCAAGCTGCAATTAACCTCTATCTCTTCTTCACAACTTCCCCCATCCATGACCCAACTCTATCCCTCACCTTGGCTCACAAATCCTGTTAGGATCTCCCTGAACCCCAGACCTCATCCTTCACCCAAGTGTTTCTACTTGCTGTTTCTTCTTCTAGCCATACAAACAAACCTCTATCCAAGCAGACTTCTGTCCATCTTTTAACACTCAGATTAGATGTCACCTCCTCCAGGAAGACCTCCCTGCCTCACCCTCCAAGAGGACTAGGGTAATCAGTTACCCCTCTGTGCTACTTCTATATCTTGCAAAACCCTTTGCTATTGCGCCGTCATCCTACATTGTATTTTTAAAAACTTATTTCAGTGACCACTTTCTTCACATGACCATTAGCTTCTTAAACACTGGGACTGGGGTTTATTCATTTCCTGTTCCTAGTTGAGCACATTGTGGTGCACTCGAAGGGCCCAGCAAGGGAGACTGCTGGGCTGCTAGGCAGGTCTTGCCTGGGCCTGATCCCAGAGTCGGTCCTTGTCAGATTCCCCCCAGCAGAGTCGCTCGGAAGGTGAGCTTACATCCAGCCTCTGCTCCTCATAGGCTGTGTGACCTTGGGCCAGGTGCTCACCATGCCTATGTCTCAGTCCCTTCTTTAGATGCGGATAGTAATCAAATCTACTTCATGACGATTATGATCAAATAAGCTAACATATGTCAAGTGGTGCCTGATACACAGGAGGGGCTCAAACACATTTAGTGCTGAATATTTGATAGGATTTTCCTGGTCATATCATACGCCTGCTTTGGGTGTGCCCTGCTGGTCTCATTGCTTCATGAACATTTATTTACATCTGGGAACCGTGACTACCTTCCACTACAGCTGCCACCTAGTTCCTGTCACTGGCATCTTCCTGAACATGTAAATATTCTTGGCTGAGTCAATCCCCTTCTCTGCCCCTGGGCTCCTACAAGCCCAGCCTCCCTTGTCCCCCATCTGACTCAAGTCCCCTTGTAAGCCCCACAGTGCCTAGCAGAGAGCCAGCCCTCTTAGATTTACTCGGGAGGTCCTTGCTGGGTGAAGGAGTGACTGATGGGACTTGTCAAGTGGGAGCCAAGGGCTGCGGGGGAGGGGAGGAGAGGCTGTGGAGGGGTGGCCAGGAGGCAGGCCTCACCAGAAAGCTCAGGGCTGTTTCCAGGCTGGTTGATTGGTCTTGACAAGCAGGATGGAGACTGAGCAGCCCCTTGTCCTCTGCACTTTAAAAGGCCAGCACCCCTCCCGGAACCTTCCCTCAGAGACCTGCTAAAATAATACATTTAGACCTGCCAAACCCAATCGCTTCCGTCTGTCAGGCTCCCTGCAAATAGCATTTCTTAGCAGAGCTCAGCGAAAATACGATTCCAAACAGCATGGGGGCAATCATACATCAATCGAAGAAAAACATTTTCCCCTTCCCTTCCACCAGCCCCCATAATTGAATTTTAAAACCATTCCTGTGTCTCTGGGAGAGACACCACAGTACCTGTTGCTTTTTAACTCAGAGCTGAGCCATGCAGCAAAATGAGGCTAAACAGTAAAATTATTTTGATTTATTTCCTAACATTAGAATTTGGAGCTTGTTTTGGGGACTCAGCCATGAGAAGATGAGCTGATGAAAATGTATTTTTCCCTGTCGTTACCCTTTTAAATAGACGGGTGTTTTATCCTTCCTTTTTGCCACTTCGCTGTGCTAGAATGAGTTTCGTGGTACCCTAGCCTGCCTTGGGCTTCTCTTCTCAGCATCAGAATGGCCACCCAGTCCTCCTTCTCTTCCTCCAGCGGCCCACATCTCAGCATCGCCCCGCTCAGGGGCCAGTTTTGAAGTAGAGCCCTCTGAGGGTGGGGGGAGGGCACCAAGGCCTTGTGGGAATGTCTGTAGTGCCCCTTCCTCTCTGAGCAGGAGGCAGGGGGACTAAGGGGAGGGAATCATTAAGGAGTTCGAAGAAGAAGAAAAAAGCAGGTGGATCCGAAGACCAATGGGGACAGTGCCACCATTGGCCATCATTCACCAAACCACGCCTGACAGTGCATTTAGAATCAGGGAAGCCTGGATTTGACTCCGGACTCCACTGCCGACCACCAGGGAGGCGGCCTCTGACAGGCCCGCCTGCAGAGTGGTGTGACGTGTAACCTGCCTCCCTGCCCTGTGAGATTCAGGTCTTATACTCAAAACCAGGACCAGAGGAGCCCAGGGCCCTCCTCCAAACCTGGGAGGACTCCTGGGGCTCACTGGGGGCCCAGTGGTCCAGGCCCTCTGCCTCTGGCTTCTCAAGGTCAGGGGTCCCTCCTTCAGGCTGCACAGCAGACATGGCTGCAGCCACGGGCCTCTGAGTATTGTCTCAGCACTTAACGCCCTCTTCCCAGCTGCCTCTCTGCTCCCCCAACTCCAGACCCCCTCTCTCCCCCTCTGTCTCCACTATGGGAGCAGCTTCAGCTCCTCTGAAGGGGTCCCTCCTACGCCAAAGGTTTAGACACAGGTTTTCATCAGCAGAGACTATTCTCTTCCTTCAAGGAACTCCAGGGCCAGCTGCTAAGGTTGTTTTCCACTTTGTATGAGAATGAAACTAATTAATTACCTAACAGAAGTGCCTCGCTCAGGACTCCCTGCTGAGTAGGCCCTCCCCCGGGAAGTGCTGGCATGCTCAGACCCCCACCAGCTCCCTTCATGGCAGCTAGAGTGGGGCCCCTGGGACTCCACATACGACTGGAAAGCAGAATCCAAGCTCAAAGCCCGCATAGCTTCCTGAAGACTGAAGCTGAGGAGAGTCCTCCTCCTGGGGAGGCGGCTGGGGAGAACACCGTTCTGGGAGGAAGTCCAGCTATGCTGTGAAGGGCCTTGGGGTGCCAATGTTTTTTATTCCTCATTGAGTCATATCCGTGCTGACCACAGTCCCAGTGCTTGCCCGGTGCAGATATGTCCTGGCCGCTCCACTTCTCCAGGCCCTTCTGTCCACTGAAACATTTCCTCGCCTGCATCATTGGTGGAGAGGCATTCGATGTCCCTTTGCAGATGGAGACATTTGAAGCCCAAAAGGCTGACACCAGTTCCCTTGGACACTGGACAGAAGACCTAGCCTTCCCGAATCCCGCTGCCTCCTGAACACCAGTGTGGAGCAGGAGGTGGCTGTGCAACTTGAGGGAGCTGCCTGCCAGCCGAGTCTCCAGGGCAGGCCCAGCAGGTTGCCACGGAGACACAGTCATTTAACAGAGCTAATGACAGTTCTGTGCAGGCTGCAGCACTGATTCCAGGGCCCAGAGCCCCTCTGCAAGCAGGCCACTCCTGCAGAGTAGGTTGCTGCCCCACCACCCCGCCCTGCATACCAGTCCTCACCCAGGAGGGCCCCCAGATGTGGGCAGAGCGTTACTTTCCATCTCCTGCATCCTGATTCTCCCATGGCCCCTCGAAAGCTATGTGCTCTCTGGCAAGATGCCCACGTCTCCCACCCTTAGATCTCACCTATAAAGTATATGTGATGAGGGTTGAATAAGGTAAACTCTTTAAAATGCAGAGGTCTGTGCCTAGACAAAAGAAAAACTCAGTAAATTTAAGTTATGTCTTTTAAAGCCTATTCTCTCTGAAGCCCAGAGAAGATGAGGATCCAGAGCAAAACTATGGGGTGCTGGCTGTCGCTTCGCTCCACCTTTCTCTGTTCAATGTATCTAAAACAAATCTTTGCTTGTGCTATCTCCACCCCCTGAACGCCCCTCTCCCTCCAGTCCCCGAAAGATGACCCGACCCCAAAGCCAGGCAGGCAGCATCCAGGAGGTATCTACAAGCCCTCAGATGAGCCCTGGGACCTCCTGTCTCTGACACCGGCATGCATTTCTTTGGAGCCCTGGGGAGCCTAGATGCTTCTGTCTATTGGTTCACAGCTTTTGGTCTTAAACAGAGCCTCTCATGTGAGACTATCTGCCTACTGAGAGCAGGCAGGCTCTCCCTGCCAGCATCATGGGCAGATGGCTGGCCCAGCCCTTCTTGGGGTAGTCATGGGCTCGCTCACGGGAGTAAAGAAGCTCTCTGTGAACAAGCTAGGGGAGGAAGCTTATAGGGCACAAATCCTGGCCCCAAGTGCCCCACCTGTGAAATTAAGGTGACATGGCAGCTGCTAGTTATGGGGTTTGCCATGTGCAGAGCTCTGGGCTTCCTTGTCTCATTCTATCCTTGCTACCTTATTTTTCAGGCAAGAAAACAGGCTCAGGGCAGTTGAGCAACTTGCCCAAGGTCACACAGCAAGTTACAGAGTAGAGTCTTCTAGAACTAGGGCCTTCCCAACCTGAATTTGGGGATCTGAGCTGCCTTTCAGAGAGAGAAGCCAAGGAGTCAAACACCAGGAGCCAGGGGCAGCTCTGCCCCTGGGACAGGAAGCCGGCCCAAGGAGACTCTGCCAGGGCTCTCCGACCCAGCCCTGTCTGGGACTCCCAGGGCTTAATTAGGGCGATTCATTTTTCTAGCAGAGCAGGAGGCTGAGGGAGCTCCCTGAGGAAGGCATGGGCAGCCGTTTCTAGCTCCCTCTCTTGGGGCAAGTCACAGAGGAGCAGGTGTTCATGGTCCTGCTTCTCTAGGATTCTGGGAAGCACAGTGGGGGGTGTGGTCCCAGGTGGGCCTGGTTCTCTTGCCTGTGATAAACTATAGCTTAAAGGGCAGCCCTGGAACTCGGAGGGGCACTTCTCTGTCCTGCCCTGCCCAGCTCCCCATCCCTCTCCTTCTTCCTGCTCTTTGAGGAGGGCCAGGAAGAGCAAGGTAGAAATCCTCAGGGGTGTTCTCTGATTAGAGGCTGGTTCCAGCCAACTGGGCCAGAACGAGGAAAGCGGCTTCCCCAGGGGCTCTGAGCAAGCCGGCCTCAGTTCAGGCTCCCCTCAGGGGTGCCTGCAGGCTATGGAAATGATGAAGAAGCTCCCTGGTGACAACCTTCCACCCTAGGCACCATGGAAGAGCAAAGCTGCTGAGACCTTGGAGACCTTCTAGAACTGGGAGAACTCGAGGCCCAGAGAGAGGAAATGTGCATTCGATTACAGTTAGAGGCTGAACTGGGTTGGCGAGTGAGAATGCACAGACCACAGCAGAGTGGGAAAGACACGCAGCACCAGCAGGCGGCGATGCCTTAAATAAACACTTGGTGCTGGCGCCTCTGGCCATCAGCCCAGGCCCAGGCAGGTGGGCAATTGCCCATTTGGTGTGGGTTTTGAGAGATTTTAGAAACTTGATTTCAATTTTTGGAAAGAACTCAAGTGAAGCAGGAACAAGGAACCAGGGAAGTATCACAGGAAATCCCCCCTGGAGCTGGAGCCTGAAGCTCTGGCTCAGTCCTCTGGCCCTTTTTTGCCAAGTGACTTGGTGCCATTGCTGAGCTTCTCTGTCCCCCTTATCTGTCAAGTGCAGAAAATAATCCCGCCGCGCCAACTTCCCCAGGGGACGAGGGAAGATCTGGCACGCCAAAACAATCAGACAACGATCAGCCCCACAAACAGAGGCTGCATCGCTGACACACACCCCAGGCAGGGTGAGTCTGGCCTTGCAGAAGAGACCAGGATTCATTCCTGCAAGAAGGGGTGTTCTGACAGAGGCCATGCTCACCGCCAGCATTAACAGAGCGCTGCCCGTGCCGGACTGTGCAGCGGGTGTCACTTCATTCTATGTACTCTTCCTAACTGTTCGAGATGACTCTCCTTACATCCCTTTTCAGATGAGCTATCCAAAATGCTGAGAAGTTAAAGGACTTGCTGACAGTCAAGAGCAGGAATTTCCATGGAGGTCTGCCTGCTCCAGGGACCTTAACATCCCTATGATGTTAAGGCTCTGAGGGGGAGGCATAGATAGTAAGCGGATTACTGGGTTGGCAGGTGAGGATCCAGCCTGGAGACCAGCCTAGAGCCACCCTACCAGGTAAGACTGACCCCCTGTCATGAGGAGGGAAGTATGGTCACAGCATCTACTCAGCCTCCTTGGCTGTTGTGAGGATTAACTTAAGTCTTAACACTGCATCTAAAGCTGTACATGGCAATCACAATTATTATAATAATAAACCAGTCACTGAAGTAGTATAAAGGTCACTGAAATGACTCCCTGCTTCGGGCAGGGCTGTACTCTGGTAGGCCAGGGCACTGGGGTCACTGGAGGACACTTCCAGGCTTCAGGGAGGTGCCTGGCATAGTGTGTGGGTCTCACAACCTTCATGGTCAGAGGCCCTCCTCCCTGCTCCACCGTGACTGCCTGTGACCTGCTTCCACTCTCTCTGGGAGTTTGTGAGTAGTGTTTGCAGCCCAGACCTGCTCCATCCTGGGCAGCCTCACACTCAGACCTTTCCTGAAGCCTTTGGACCTCACCCAGGCTGGGGAGTGTGGCACACGCAGAGGCAGTGGGTGTGGGAGGAGACCGATAAAGGGGGACTTGTTGGTTGCAGAGGGTCAGGCTGTTACTGAAGCCGGCCCTTTGCTTAAAGCAATCTTAGAAGTGTTGACTTGAGCAGATGGGAGAGAAGGTACAGACAGGAATTGCAGGCAGGAGCCAAGTCTAAAACAAAGGTAGAAAGTTAGGAATGAGGCAGAGAGGAACAGGCTTGGCCTAAATGGTCACAGGGAGATGGCAGGTCACGTGATTAGAAATCAAGGCAAACTTTGGCTGGTCATGGACCCTCGGGTCCACCTGCAGGCTCTCAGGCAGAGGAGGGGCTGGTGAAGGGGGCCCATCTGTCCTGCCCCTGTAACTGCTTTTTATTCTTGAGTAAAGGGTTCCTCAGAGCCTATCCTCTGCCACAGCCCCAGATGCTGCAGGCCACAGAGGCAGAAGCGTGACCCTACCCACGCCCACCAGGTGTAGCTTTTGTGGTCGGCCTTTCAGCAGAAGACAGAGCAAGCCACATTCAGCCCCACGCAAGGTCACCCCACAACGACCCTGAGTGAAGGTGGCTTCAGCACAGAGAGAGGCACATGCAAATGAGCATGGAAACAGTGACAAGGGCACCTGGGTGGAAAGCTTTCTTTTCCCAAGCCTCTAGTGAGGAGGTGGGTGGTAGAAGGTGAACAGGGACTGGAGGTTATTTTGAACGTGACTAAGCTAGCTTTCTCACGTCCTGCATTGAAAGAAGCAAAGGTTCTGTCTTCACAGCCTAGATCTCAGTTCTGGGTCTTTCTTCCAAGCAGGTGATCTGGGCAAGTTACTTCTCTCTGAACCCTGGTTTCCTCGAAACCTGTAGAGAAAAAGTGCAAGGCCTGGTTTACCACATCCTTCATATGCATTTTACTGGCTTTCCCCTTTGTGAGCCAAGAGATCTGACATTCACCTAGAGGGGTGATGGGCTTCAATGCCCCAGGTCCCGGCAGGCAATGTAGCATACACAGAAAAGTGGGCATGAGGCCACCTGATGTGGAGAGGAAGACTGACCTAGCCTGGTTCCTCTGACTTCTAAAACCCCTTCATGTAGATGACATGATACTGTACATAGAGAGCCCTAAAGATTCCACCAAAAAGCTACTAGAACTGATAAATGAATTCAGTAAAGTAGCAGGAGACAAAATAAATATCCAGAAATTAGCCCTGGCTGGTGTAGCTCAGTGAATTGACCATGGGCCTGTGAAGCAAAGGTTCGCAGTTTTGATTCCCAGTCAGGGCACATGCCTGGGTTACAGACCATGCCCCCAGTAGGGGACTCATGAGAGGCAACCACACATTGATGTTTTTCTCCCTCTCTTTCTCCCTCCCTTACCTTCTCTCTAAAAATAAATACATAAAATCTTAAAAAAAGAAATCAGTTGCATTTTTATGATTTTATATGCCAACAATGAACTATCAGAAAGGAAAACTAAGAAAACAATCTCATTTACAATTGCATCAAAAAAATAAAATACCTAGGGATAAATTTCATCAAAAATGAAAGAGACCTGTACTTGAAAAATTGTAAGACACCCAAGAAAGAAATTGAAGATGATACAAATAAGTGGACATATATACAGTGCTCATGGATACAGGAAGAATTAACATCATTAAAATGTCCATACTACCCAAAGCAACTTATAGATTCAATGCAATGCGCATCAAGAACACAAGAACAAATATTCCAAAATTTATAAGGAACCACAAAAGACCCTGAATAGCCACAACAATCTTGAGAAAGAAGAACAAAGTTGGAGGAATCACACTACAAGCCCGTAGTTATCAAAACAGCATGGTACTAGCATAAAAATAGACATCTAGATCAATGGAATAAAATACAAGGCCAGAAATAAACCCACACCTTTATGGTCAATTAATATTTGATAAAGTAGGCAAAAACATTATACAATGAGATAAAAATAGTCTATTCAATAAATAGTGTTGGGGAAATTGGACAGATATATGCAAAAAAAATGAAATTAGACCACCTTCTTACATCATACACAAGAATAAAATCAAAATGGATTAAAGACTTAAATGTTAGACCTGAAAACATAAAAATCCTAGAAAAAAACATAGGCAGTAAAATCTTGGACATTTCTCTTAGCAATATTTTTTCTAATATATTGCCTTAGGCAAGGGAAACAAAAGAAAAAACAAACAGATGGAACTACATCGAACAACAAAGCTTTTGCACAGCAAAGGAAACCATCAACAAAATGAAAAGACAACCCACTGAGTGGGAGAACATATTCACCAATGATACATCTGATTAGGGGTTAAGATCCAAAATTTATAAAGAACCTGAATAGATACTTATCCAAGAGGACATACAGATGGCCAATAGACACATGAAAAGATGCTCAACATCACTAATCATCGGGGAAATGCAAATTAAAACCACAATGAGATATCACCTCACACCTGTCAGAATGGATATCATTGATAAACCCAAAAATAACAAGTGCTGGCGAGGATATGGAGAAAAGGGAACCCTAGTGCACTGTTGGAGGGAATGCGGACTGGTGCAGCCACTGTAGAAAACAGTATGGAGTTTACTCAAAAAATTAAAAATGGACCTGCTTTGTTGTCCAGAAATTCCATTTCTGGGAATATACCTGAAGAAACCCAAAACACTAATTTGAAGGAATATATGCACCCCTATGTTCATTGCAGCATTATTCACAATAGCCAAAATTTGAAAGCAGCCCAACTTTTGTCCATCAGTGGATGAGTGGAGAAAAAAGTTTGGTACATTTACACAATGGAATACTGCTTGGCCATAAAAAGAAGGGACTCTAACCCTTTGTGATAGTATGGATGGACCTGGAGAGTATTAGGATTAAGTGAAATAAGCCAGTCAGAGAAAGACAAATACCATATGATTTCACTCATATGTGGAATCTAATGAACTAACAAACAAAATAGAAACAGACTCATAGAACAGACTGACAGATGTCAGAGGGGAGGGGGTGGGAGGCTGAGTAGAAAAAGTGAAGGGATTAAGCAAAAAAAAAAAAAAATCCCCTCATAGAAACCAACAACATTATGATGATTACCAGAGAGAAGGTGGGGTGGGGGAGGTATTGTAGAAAGGGGTATGGGGGCAATAAACGGTGATTGAAGACTTGACTTGGGGTGGTGAACACACAATGCAGTATACAGATGGTGTATTATGTAACTGCACACCTGAAACCTACTATTAACCAATGTCACCCCAATTAGTTCAATAAAAAAGTAAAAAATAAAATAAAATGAAATGAAATGAAATAAAATAAAAAGTAAAACCCCATGTGGCCCAAACACACAGAGCTCCAGCATATACCAACCCAAAGCTGTTGGCAGAGAACCGGCCCGCGTCCTGGTGCGGTCAGAGGACAATCTGGAGGCTTTGCAAAGATCAAAGCCCTGAGCAGACAGGACACTTTTCCCACCTCTGCTTGCTTTCCCCATCTGGCTGAAGCAAGCCAGCAGGGAAGGAGCATGGCTGGCGAGGACCCAGCTCTGGCCACTGGAGACAGCTACACACCCTGTGTTTCCTCACTGCCTTGGGCCTCCTCTCCGCTTTCTGGTGAGTCCACCTTCCTGCTGACTTCACTTCTTTCCTCTTCACTCTGATCCAGGCCGCCTGCTTTCAAGTTCCAGCTCCATCTTTGCAAGCTGTGTGACCTGAAGCTGTAAACTTCTCTGTGCCTCAGCTTCCTCGTCTAAAAAATGGGATTAACGAGTGTTCCTCTTCATAGGATGTGTATGAGGAGAAAATCGGTTAATCTGTGTGAAGCACCCAGATGGTACCAAAAGGGGACCCGATGATGTGGTGAGTTGGTGATTTTTATTCAGACAGGCCCCTGCAGAGAGAGGTCTGCCCTAGCACCCTGACTTTTCCCAGGGACCTTTGCAGTTAAGTCTGGGCTAAGCTGGCGGTAGGTAAGGATGGAGCCTGAGTCAAAATAATTTAAAAAGGAAGGAGGTGGGCAAGGAAGTGGTTTTCCACGTTCCCTGGTGCCCACGAACCAACCTGCTCACCTGCTTTTCCAGCAGGTCTGACTGGCCAGAGCTCACACTGCTGCTTCCTTGGTGAGGAGCATGGCTCCCTGGCAAGAATCCACAAAGAGCGACCTTTCATCCAGGGCCTTCGTGAGCCAGTGATCCTGAAACAAGATACTGTTCCCAGTTCACAGATGAGAAGACCAAAGCTCAGAATGGTGCTGTGACTTGCCCAGTGTCCCTCAGCTGAGGCACCGGCTTAGGAGAGTAGGTCTCCCTGAGTACCTTCCACCACACCTAATAGGCTGAACATCTCCAGGCTCAGCTGGCTCCCCTGTGGAATGCCCATCCTGTACCTGGCAAAGGAGGTGGAGAAGGGCAGAGACTCTAGCCCAAAGCTGGCCACACAGCCAACCATCCGTTCCCAGGGCTGACAGGAAGACAAGAAATGGCATGGTTGCCCAGGCTTCCCACTCGGCCCTTCCTTCTGGCATCAACTTAAAGCCAACGGGGTCTGTTTTGAGCAGTCACCACAGCTCTGGCCCCTTGAGGTCAGTGTCTGTGGCAGGGACAACAGGGCTGGGGTGGCCACTGAGGACAAATGGCAGCACTTGAGTGAGGAGCTGCCTCTCTCTGCTTTGTCCATGTAAGGGTCCCAGCCCTCGAGTCAGGCCAGAGGCAGGACCTGAAGACACCCAGCTGATGCTGGGTCAGGCCTGGTGGGGTGCTGAGAGCTCAGCAGTCAGAAAGGTTGGTGTTCCCCAGGGAGGAGGCTGGACGGAACCGAAACTCCTCCCTATGTGAGCAGGCTGGGTGCTGGGTGGGAACCTTCCCAGGGCCCGGACCCCATGACACCACAAAGGGAGGGCTGCAGCCTGGAGTTGGCACCTGGAATCCTCTGCTTTACCTTTAGCGGGTGTGCTGAGAGGCCATTTGATCCATTAATTAACACAAGTGTGTCCATTTTTACGATAGAAAATACAGGTCTTTGGGAAAAAGTCAAAGGCACAAAAGGATCTGATGGGAAAAGCAAGTCTCCTTGTGTCCCCAGGCCTCTCCCCCAAACCCCGCTCCTCAGAGGCCCCCACACTCAGGGATTTCTTTAAAGCCGTCCAGACACTACATCATTCGCAAATGCAGATGCGCACACTCATCTGAGTAGGTGTGTGCGGGCGTGCATCTGCGTGCTTTGCTTCCTTTTTGCAAAAATGATAACAGATCTGTATACTTGAAGCCCTTTTCTCGTAAAGATGCACAGAAGGGGACTAAATGGTAATGAAAATAAATACAATAAAAAAAGAACACAGGTCACTCTTTCTTTCTTTTTTTAATGGTCTCAGAGGATAGCATTATTCGTGTTATTTTGTGTGGTTCTGTGGGAGGTCTCCTGTTCCGTGTGGCGTGACCAAGGTCATTCATGTGGTGGCTCTGCTGAACAGCTGTGCAGAATCCCACTGTATGGGCACCACTGTTTATTTAATAAGTCCCCTGTTAATTCACAGTCAGCTGGTTTTCAGTCTTTTCCTTTTATAAAACACGCCCCGATGAGTGGCCCAGTGCACAGCTCACACATCTATCCGAATGACGCAGTCCTGGGGTTGGGTCACTGGGTCGAAGGGAAGACCATGTGCAGCTGGGACGAGTTGCCTGTCCCAAGAGGTGGCACTGGTCCATATCGCTGCCAGTCCACTCTGCCAGCACCTGTCCCCTGTCCCCTAGCAGCAGGGGACAGCCATACTTCTGACCTTTCCCAATCTGATTGTTGAAAGTCTCAAAGTTTTTATTTGCATTTCTCTTATGAGGAAGACTTTTTATACATTTAAGAGCCATGTATAAATTCTTTCAAAAACTGTCTTCCTATATTTCACCCATTTTTAAAAACTGGGCTGTTGGCACTTTCTCATTGTCAGGCAGGAGCTCTTTGTGCACTGAAGAAGGCAGTCCTAGTTCTGCAACATGAGTTGCAGTTTTATTTCTGTTGCTCACTTGTGATTACGTTGGGGTCCCACACTACCTATCCTTTGTGTCCTCCTTTGAAGTTCAAAGGCCTTTGGGAGGGGAAACAAGTTCAGTTCCTAATCCCCAGTATGACTCCAGGCTGGGGAGCTGGGACCTGACCAGGCTTGTGTCCTCATCTGTAAAGGGGGTGAGAGCTCCAGGGTTCTCTGCAGTCCCTCGTGGTCCTGCCCATCTGAGGCTGGGGTCTAAAGGTCTGAAAGATCAGACTCAGGACCAGGGAGCTCTGAGTGCTGGGAGAGTGTGGGGACAGGGAGAACATGCGCAGCAGCCAGCGAGACCAAGTGGGAAACGGGGGGCATGCTGCTGACTGCAGCACTGCTGTGGGCAGGGCCCAGCCGCCACCTCCTCCCAGGGAACAGGGGTACAGAAGTGGCCAGAGCACTCAGCCAAGGTTCAGAGGCGGGTGGAAGTCTGTGCTGTGACTATGGAGGACTCTGCCTCTGAGCTTCAGGGCCGGGCTGCAACAGTGGAGGGGAGCCCCTGCTTCTGGCCAGTGACTTGGGAGAACCCACTCTGGCCTGGCCAACCTCCAGGGTCCCCCAGTCCCAGGCATCATCACCGAACATGGGCAAGGTCCAGAGGCCCAAGGGATTAGCCTGCAGCTGCTGACGAGAAAGAGGCAGCACATGAACCCAGGTTCCCAGATCTCCGTGTACTGTTTTGTAACTGCGCCAGTTCCTGGACGGCTCTTAAAAAAAAAAAAAAAAAAAAGGCAGCATACCTGTCAGTAATAATAAGCGCTCACATTTACGGAGCTCTCTCAAGTGCCCAGCTCTGCTTAAGCCCTTGGCCACCACCCATATACCCCTGGCACTCTCCCCAGCAGCTCCTGGGGGAGCTCCACTGCACTGCTCTCTAACTGATCAGGGAACTGAGGCAGCTCTATAGGGACACACCCAGGAGGTGGGGGCAGGCTGGGAGAAAACAGCACCGGCTGCTCAGGAGAGAAATCCGATCTGAGCCCCGGGGGCACAACAGGGCACTGCTGGGAAGCCGGCTCCCTGGAAGGCTGAGCAGATTATAGCCTCCTCTCCTTCCCAGGGGGCCTGAAGGGCCTGAGCCTCCCTGATGCATCCTTAAACTAACCCAGCCTAGGGCCTGGCCGGGCCACTGCCCTATTCCCCGCCACATGAACCAAAGAAAAGTTTTCAGACCCAGGAATCATGGAGAGAGTGGCCAGATCCCCAGAAGAAGGTAGAACTCTGGGTTGGGACTTGCTGTGGCCCTTTGGACAACCCTTCCTCCTTCTGGTCTCGGCTGCCCAAGGAAGGAGTTGGGCCACATTGTACACATGGTCCTTTGTCACTGAGGGCAGCACCGTATTCTGGAAGTGAAACCCCCTGCCAGGCCTCCTTGCAGGCCCCCTCATCCGTGGACTCTCCAGCAGCCATTTCTCTGTGAGGTCCAGGAGGGCAGGGACCAAGTAGGTCCTGTTCAGCTGTTTCCCATCACCCAGCAGACACTCAGAAGTGTTTGTTGAATGAATGAGTGAGCGTGAGTGGCATACTGCCGAAATCACCTGCTGTGACCCAAATGCCCCCTCAGTAACATGTGAGGGAGTGGTATGGGTTGCCCCCTCTGTGAGGGGTCAGAGGGTCTAGAGAAGGGAGGAGGGCTCAGGGAGGAAGATGAACTTCACTGCTTTGCCATGGGCCATCTGCACATCCCATAAAGAAAACAACCAGGTTTATGTATGCCCTTCCCTAGAGCAAAAGCCACCCTGCTCCAGTCACACTGAGCAGGGGCACTTACACTTCAGGCCCCAGAGGGGAGGCCAAGGCTCAGTGTTGTTGGTGGGGGGATAGCCCCAGGTCTTCTCCTTTCCGCAAAGCTTAGACCTCTGAGCCAGGTGCCTTTTTCACCCAGTGACAACCAGAGCAAGCAGATGCCCTGTGTCTGCAAAGCCAGCACCACCTGCTTATACCCACAAAGTTACTCAGCAGGGCAGGAGTCACCTCCTGGATTAACCCTCCTAACTTCAGGAGGCCAGGTGGGCTGGGGCAGGCCCTCATCTGCCCCAGGCTGGCTCCTAGCGGGGGACCAGGGAAGGGGAGTGGCAGGCCTCAGCTCCCATGCCTGGTCCTGGCTTTTCAGAGTCCACTGTGGCTGGTGGGCCTTCCTGGTGGGTTTCCTTCATCTTGTGTCACCTGGGGAAGCAAGGGTTAGAAGAGGAGAAATGGAATGGCCTAGAAAGCAGCCGAGAGGCAGCAGAAGGCACTGGCCTCAGGAGCCAGACAGCACTGGGAGACTCTGGCTCTGATGCTTCCAGGCTAAGTGGCCTTGAGTACATGACTTAACCTCAGTAGCTTCATTTCTTCATGTAAAATGGGGGTGACCACAGTAGTTTCCATTTCACAGATGAATGAATACATGTGGAGGAATCAGAACAGTGCCCACACAGGGTACGAGCTGGATCAGCATGACATATTCGCGTTAGTCTTGGCTTTCTCTGGCATTGCCTGTCTCTGCACGGACCAGATGCCTACCCTCTGACAGGGCCTGCAAGCCATTTTGCATCGCTGCCCGAGGGAATTCTCCACCAGCTCCAGGAGACAGGGGTCATTATCCCAGTCTCCCAGATCGGAAGACAGGGGCTCAGGGAATCTGAGTCATTCACCCAAAGTCACTTAGCTGGTAAAAGGCAGAGGCAAGGCAGATCCCAAGTTTGCCATCTCGGAAAAGTGCACCCTGTCCATGGGGCTGTTCTCTCCCTGCCACTAAATGCTCCATGTGACTGAGTGAGTCATTTGGCCTCTTGTGCCTTAGTTTGTTCATCTGTCACATGGCTCAGCCAGTTGAGAAACTGCCCTTTCTGCTAAGTAGGTCTGGTTGGTGGAGGCACCTTATTTCTAGCTGCCTTGTCTGTACCCCAGGGCCCCACAGACATGCCCCTAAGGGGAGGTGAAGGAAGATAACAGCTTAGAGCCTGCTTTTTTCCTTCTTGGTTTGTGGCCATGAGCAAATTTCTTCCTCATTAGTTCAATAATTCTCTCAGTAATGCAGGCTTAGGGCAGGATGGGCTAGGGCTCAGGACAATACGTGAGGACACAGATCTGCCCTCAGTGAGCACATGGATTGCCAGAAGGGCTCTCAAATCCCTTAGCTTCCCTGGACCTCAGCTGCCTGACTCTGTGGGACAGGTTAGCGCCTCTGCTCTTTCAGAAACCGGAAACGCTGGGGGCTGGTGGTGCTCCAGCCTGAGGCCTGGAGGTGAGGGTGCAGATGCGGAGGGAGTAGGAGGAGGGCCTCTGGAGTTGACTGTCTGGAGAAGCAGTCACAAGGGGTGGTCCTGCAGGCTGTTTTGCTCATGCTATCCTGCAGCAAACTGTCTATTACTCTCATTTCTCCAAAGACTCTTTTTTTGATGAAAATTAGCCAATCTCTTTTCCTTGGGGATGTGAGCAGTGGACCAGTTTGTTGAGAACAAGGCAGATGGCAAGCTAGGCTGGGTCATCTCTTGCATCTCCATGTCTCTGAAATGCCGGCCTTGGTGGACTTCCATCCTGGTCCCGGGGGAAGCCTCTTTGCCCCCCCAGACCTGGCCTGGTGCCCTCAGCCCAATGGACCCCTCTAAGACACCTGATCACTTTAGCCCCTGAAACATTGAGGTCACCCTCTTTCCCACCTTCTCCAGCACCACAGACCCTCATAAGTTTCTTGGATTAATTTGAATTAAATTGACTTGGATCTAATTGAAGTGAATTGAATTGGCTGCCAGGTTACAAGCTCCATCAGAGCCCATGTATCTGTTTTTGGTCATGGTAGTCCACAGAACTGAAAGGCCAGTTTGATGCTTTCTTTCCATTTCCTTCTTGGACGGAGTGGGCAGGAGGAGAAAAGGGGGGAATAAAAGAGGATGGGGTTCAATGATGGCTTCCTTTGTAAAACACCACCTTCCCAGCAACCACCTCCCGCACACACTTTCCAACTTAACTTAAAATGCCAAAAGGTTTGTTCCCAGCAGCTAAACCAAAATCTTTGAGGGTCCTTTGTTTTGCTTGCAGGTGTCATCTGTGAGCATTGGTGATACCGATGGCTAGCCCTAGATAGGGTACAGACAGGGCCCCACAGAAGAACATTTGGGTGTGATTGGAAGAGAGGGCGAGTTTATGACAGTGGACCAGCTGAGAGGCCATCCCAGGTGGTCGTTACGCAAAGCTGAGACATCTTTGGTGTCCACTACCTTGACCTCACAGAACCTGGCAGCAGTGAGTACTTCCTCCCAGTAACCAGTAACCTGCCCAGCTTCGGGGTGTTTTCCTCTCAATCCTTTGCAGGCCAGGCCCCCTGGGTGGTGAATGCTGACCTCCCTCCAGGGCTGGGACACCGCCACCCCACTCCTCAGGGTTAATCCCATCCACTTCCTCCTGGGGGGGGGGGGGTATATTCTCCTCACCACAATGTCTCAGTGACCGAACACACGCAACAATTTAGTGGACACTCTGGGATTCACAGCCACCTGAGACACAGACCCAGAGAGCCATCCACCCCCTTAACTTCCTAGCTATGTGCCTTAAATTTCCCAAAGCGAGTCCACTAGCCAAGCCCTCTGCCACCCTCCCCACCTCAGTAGGAAGCAACAGCATCTATCCAGACACCCAAGTCAGATATGGGATATTGGCCTTGATACCTCCTTTTCTTTCACCTCCATAGCCTGTCCACCCCCAAACCGTGCTTATTCTAACTTCTAAAAATCTGTCAGACCCCCCCCCCCCAGTCATCTTCATCTCGGCCCCTGAGTCATCCCTGGCCTGGACAAACACAGTAGTCACTTCTCAACTGCTCTCCTACATCCACTGTACCGCTTCCAACCCATCCTCCACGATGCTGCCTGAGTGACGTTGCCAAACTGCAGATCAGAACAGATCAACAGTCCACTGCATTAACAGCCAATAGTTGTTTCCCACTGTTTTGGGGTTGAAGGCCCAGCTCAAAGATAAACAGGGGAGAAGTCTCACCTTCCCCAACTGGCGCCCTCCAGGACCCTAGTGCCTGCTATGCCCCCTTCTGCCCTAAGATCCTTGTACAAGCTTTCCTCTACCTGGAATGCTCTCCCCTCCTCCCTTCCTGTAGTTAGCTTCTATTTATCCTTCAGGTCATAGCTCTGACATCAGGGAAGCCTGCCTTGACCTCCCCAGTTGGCTCAGACCCTTCTAGTAAAGGCCTTGTCATGCTGTTGCTCATGTCCCTAGCCAAGGCTGAAACCACGCGTTTGTTGTCGTGACCTTTTGCCCAGTACCCGTCTCCCCCTCCAGACTGTGAGGCAGGCAAGGCTTCTGCTTTTGTTCAGCACCCTATTCCCAGGAGCCAGCCCTGAGCTTTGCATAGCAGGATCTCAATGAATGAATGAATGAATGAATGAATGAATGAGTGAGTGAAGGAAGGAATAAATGAATGCAAGCAAGTGAAGAGGTCCTATGTCTGAACATTTGTGTTCCTTTCACCAATAAGAGGTGATCTCTGTAGTCACCAGGCTAGCCTCCTTACTAGCCCCTGAGACAGCCTCCTTAGTCCCACTTCCTGGGCTCTTTTTACTCAGGACTTCCTTCTTCTATCCTGTAAATCTTCTAGCTTCCCAGCCTCTAGCTAAATTCACTCTGTTCAAAACTCAGCTCATGTCAAATTCCAGGAAATCGTCATCAGACAGTCACCAGGAGGATGGCTGGGAGGGGACGCTGTATGTTGAAATGTTTTTCTGTCCCATACTGAAATTATACTCAATTCTCTATGGCCTGGTGGTGGTTCCTGGTAGACAGAACTGAGTAATAAATGCATATGCTGTGGTCATATTTCCCGAGGCAGAAACTTTCCCATTTGCAGGGGGTTGAGGTCTAGGAAATCTCTATATGCTGTCAGCCCTGCTTTAGCAAAAAGCTCCCAGGAAATTAATGGGAAAACTCTTCAAGCTTGATCAGTGGGGCAGGGCCCCAGCTACGGGCTGGGGTGGCTGCTTTGGGATCCGACCTAGGCAAGGCCTTAGAGGTTCCCCAGAGGAGCAGCAGAGATGGGGATGTCCCATCACCTTAATGCTACCAACACCCCATTTTCAAAAGAGACTTTCAGAGCTCATAAGGGGAAGTCAGTCAGGGACTGGGTTAGAAGTCAGGCATCTCTGAAGCCTCTGAGAGCTCAGGCAAAGTTTAGGGCCCAGGTGTAACACCAGTAGGGACAGTCCCTGCAGTGAGGATAGAGAAACATCAAGTCCCACATCCTGGCCGTGAGTTTATGAGTCCCCAGAACCTCTGGGTGGTTCCGAGGAACACTCCAGAACATCAGTAGAATCTTCGAGTGGCAGGGCCAGGAAGAGCCATAGAGCTCACCCAGTTCAAGTCCTCATTTGACAAAAGGGAAAACTGAGTTCAGAAAGGGCAATGGACTTGATCAAGGCAACTAAATAACTTAGTGGAGTAATTAGGGGTAGAAACCCAGTCTCCTGGCTTTTCCTGCAGCATCAAGCTACATCCCAGTCTGGGTGGCTCAGAACTTACACACTGTCCACCTGTCCCTTCTGCACACTGACTCTCCCCCAGTGAGGCCGGGGGGAGGCAGGTGGATAGATAGAGCTGGCTCCTCCTGACCTTGAAACTAGTTGAATGAATTTGGGAAGGGGGCAAACCAACAAATAATATTTATTGAATATACATCAGGTGGCTGAGACTGTGCTTTCTATGCAGGATCTCATTGCAGCAGATTAAAGAAGTTATCATTTTTTGCTTCTCCTTCCCACAAGAGATGAAGTGTCATCCTTAAATCAGGGCTAACCATAGTGGCTTGCTTGACCAAATAATAGACCCACAGCGTGCAATGGAAGTGGTGTCTGAGGCTACGCCTTGTAGCTCCCACCCGGGGTCCTTGGAATGCTTGATCTCAGGTGCGCCCTCTCAGAACCCTATGCCATGAGAAGCCCTAATGCACAGGAGGTCATGTGTGACCACTCAGGTTGACAGCCCATGCTGAGCTCTCAGCAAACAGCCAGCCTCCAGTGACAGCCACCTCAGACACCCCAAACAGATGAGCCTTCTTACGACAGCAGCCACAGCTGTCATCTGACTGCACTCTCATGGCAGACTCCGAGCAGTGCCCGTGTGGCTGAGTAGTCAGTCCACAGAGCCACGAACGATACTAATGAAGTCTTGTTTTATTTTAAGTCATTAAGTGTTGTAGTGCATTGCTACATGGTAATAGATCATTTCAGCACTCATCCATCCTCTCAGAAACTCCTATTGTCTATTCCCATTTTACAAATGAGGAAATCTACGTACAGGGAAGCTACATAACTCACTCAACGTCACACAACTAGGCACATGGCTGATCTAGGATTAACCAACCCACTAAACTTTTTCCTGCTCTGTCCCATTAAATTAACTGGGATCCAGATGGCAAACAACCAAATCCACTGCAGCTGGTTTAAACAGAAGAGGATGGAGAGGGTGCACAGAACTGGGAGGGCCAGAGAACCAGACTGCTGGTAGACAACCTGAAATGCCTGCCCACACCTGGAGTCTCCATTGAAAGTGCCTCTGCCAAGGCCTGAGAACGCGGGGTGCATGTCTGGAGCTCTGTACTGGTGCCCCCACTGGCCAAAGCACTGGTACCTCTGCCACATGGTGCTGCCATATCAATGCCCCGCACCCTGACTCATCTCCCTGCTTGTACTTCTGAACCCAAGTCTTGCAGGGGGCTGACAGGTATGAACAGTGACATCAGGGTTGCATGCCTGGACCCACACTGGGGGTGGGTTATCTGGCCCTGGGGCAGGATATATACCCTGTGGGAAAAGTGTGAGATGTTCAGTCATTCAGATCTGTGTCCTGAGTTCACCATGTGCAGCACCCCAGGGACCTCCCAGTCTAGGGCGGGAGAGGCACAAGCAAACCAAGAACCACAGGAGATCGTGCAGGGGCACTCAAAGCCTGTGAGGGACATGGGACACTTTGAGAGAGGAAGGAGGGACTCTTGCTCTGCCAGGTAGTTGAGGGTGGTCTGGGAAGCCTTACTCGAAGGTGACATTGAAGTAGAACTTTGAGGAATGTGGACAAAATCACCACGTGAAGGAGGAGGAAACAAGATGTGCAGAGAGATGGAGATGGGGAAGAAGGGGTGTGAGGCTTCCAGGAAATTGGCAGCAGCTCCTAAAGCTAGAATGCAGGCGTTCACTGCTGGGCCAAGACATTTAGACTCCCACCCAGGCAATGGGAAGCCATGAAAGGGTTTGAATTGGGGAAATGGTGAGAGCAGTTCTGTGCTTTAGAAAGGCCACTAGGACCAGTGGGCAGTGGTGTCCTGAGGAAGCAGGGAGGGACGGAGTTGCAGCAGGGAGCTCAGGTGAGAAGCTGTTGCACAGGCGGATGGAGTCTTAAACCCGGGCAGCAGATTTGGGGAACCCAGGGTCACTCCTGCCCTCTACACATACACACATACACACACTAACTTCTTCTCTGGTCATGACCTGTCCATCCTGATCTCTGCCACTGGCACCATCGCCCTTTGACCACCAGGAAAGGGCTACCCAGGGTTTCCTGGAACACAGTCTGAGGCTTTCTTCTTGAGAGGTGCAATCCCCAGGTAGCAAGAGTGAAGAAGAAAACATGGGAATGAAGCAGGGAAGGCAAATTCAGGGTGGGCTGTTACTGAGCTGGCCACAGCCTCGCAGTTTCTCAGCCCCTTGGGACGTCTCCCAGACAGGCATGTGGAATCATGAAGCCTGGGAACAGGCCATTAGGAAGAAGAAGAAAGGAACTTATCTTCTGGCTCCTACTGTCTCCTATCTCGCATAGGTCAAGGTTGGCTTCATAGGGAATTAATAAGACTCCCCTGCAAATTTGGGGTGCACTGGGGCCTTCCAGGCAGCCTCTGGAAAGGCAAATCCTACACCCCACAGCAGAGTACTTCATCTGAGCCCAGAGGGGTGGGAAGACCTCTGTGGGTTCACTCGGAGACACTGTGGCTCCCTCCACAGTGGGCATGATGAAGTTTGTGCCACGGCAGGGTCCTCACCCCAAGGAAGGCTGAGACGACAGGCAGTTTGAAGAATGAGGTGCTGGGACACTCCACTGAGCAAGCACTGAGGCCCAGAGGCTGGGCGGGGCTGAGTGGCTCTGAGAAGCATCAGCTAGATCTGGTGTGAAAACAGGTGACTCCTCAATACCTGGGGAGGTATCATTCCTGGGAAATAAAGAGGCTACTTGAGCCCTACAGAGACCAGAGTCGTGGCTGAGCAGCCTCCTGCACCACGTGCAGCCATGATCGTCTCCCTCCCTCAGGCATCCTGTCTGTCTCATGGGTGTTCTCCAGAAGCCCCTGAGATGAGGATTCATGGGGAAGCAATTTATTAAGGAAGTGCCCCTAGGAGAGACCAGTAAAGGACTAGGGAGAGCAGGACAGGTTGGTGAGGAAGCCCAGCCAGGTGGGAAGTCACTCCCCAGAGTCGTTCAGACCCTGTCAAGGGAGCTTGGCTTCCATACGTCTTCACCATCAATCATCAGTCAAGAGCCACTAATGGGGAACTCAAATTCCTGGGCACTTCTGGCTCTCTGCAAACGTCTGAAAAAAAGAGAGCTGCGAGGTGATAAAAGCAAAGGCATACCAGAGGTGAGAAGGAGGGCCCCGGGGTCCGAGGGAAGCCCAGGCATCCTGCTATACCACAGCGCACCCCCAGTGCACTGCTCTGAGGAAAAGGAGTGCCATCTGTTCCTACAGGATGCAAGTACGGACAGTGGAAGCTGTGTTCTTAGAACTCAAGGGTTAATTTGAGAGGGCATGGGGTTGTATGTGGCATACCCTGTCCAGGGTCTGGAAATCACCTGGCTTTGGTAAGTAACAAAAGTATTTTCTGGGGCTTAAAACTCTGCAGGTTTGCTGCTGCTGCTACTGCTGCAACTAGTTGGTTTTAAACACGCTCTGTCTCAAGCTTCTGATGTGATGTCCTGACTCAGGCTTTCCTGACCTTGAAGCTCCGGCTGTAGGCAAGGAACTCAATCTGTCAGTAGGAAGTCAGCCTCTCCCACAGAACGCTGAACAGCGCCACAATTGTTCACGTCCACATAAACAGCAGTTCTCCACTCTTCTTCACTGTGAAAGCTTCATCTAATTAATCCCTCAACATTGATTGGAATTGACAATACTGAAAATACCAATAATAGTAACAGCGATGCTGCTATGACACTTACTATTTGCTGGCCCAGTTGTTTCTGCAGCAACTCACAGTAGGGACTGCTGTGGGCCTCATTTTATAGAGAAGGAAACTGAGGCCCAGCGTAGTTAACAAGTTTGCCCCACTACACAGCAAGTCAGTGAAGGGTCCAGGACTGTGTCTCAGGCAGCGGGGCTCCAGAGTCCAGGTTCACACACCCACTTTTCCATATTTCTTGGCTACAGAACCCTACGCTGGACTGGTGTGGCTGAGTGATCTTTCCAGAGAGAGTACAATCTCCCATCCTCCACATTATTCCTACAGGAGGATGTGGACACTCCTCCCACTGAGAGGTGGAGTCTATATTTCCTCCGCTTTGAAACTACACAGACTTCTATGACTGGTTTGAGCAATAGAGCACAGCAAAGTGACTGTCATTTCTGATGTAGATCAGAAGAGGGGAAAAGTCTCCGCCTTGCTCACATAACGCTCCGAGCTCTGTGGAAGCAGACTGACCTGAGGCCGCCCACGCTAGTCCTGCCCGAGTGCACTTGGAAAGGTCCCGAAACCCCATGAAATGAGAGACGCCTGGCCAGCCTCCAGCTCTTCCAGCCTCTGCTGCTGCAGTTTCAGTCACCACATGACAAAACCACAGGAGACCTCCAGAGCCAAAGCCACCCAGACAAGCCCTTCCTGAGTTTCTGACTCAGCAAAACCATAAGATAACAAAATGATGCAGCAATAGTGGCTGGAACAGCTAGCAAACCAGCACAGGCTCCACAGCGAAAGGAGCGAGAGCACAGAGAGTTTTTAGGTGGATGTGAGAGAAGAGAGTGCCTGTGGGGGCTGAGGTGGTCCAGGGAGACTTCCTGGAGGAGGAGGGCTTGTGCTGGGCCTGGAAGGACAACAGGATTCAAGTAAGAGGAAAAGCAAGAAAGCCTCTGAAGGAGGTAAAATGGTGTCAATAAAGCTGTGGAAGGAGGAAGGTAGAGGTCATCTTCAGGATACAATGAGGAAATCAGTAAACTAGAGCAGAGAGTTCACCTGGGGCTCACACAGCGGTGAAATGTGAGCTTGGAGAGGCACCGGGGACCTCATGGGGAGGCTTGGGTGTCAGGCTACCTGTCTGAATTTCATGGCCACGCGGAGCCATCAACTAATGACAGGAGTAGTAATATCAGCTAACATTTCTTGGGCTATGTACCAATGACTTTGCTAAGCCTTTACATTCATTTATCATATGTAATGATTATAAAACCCAGGGTGATTTTGTAAGGCCCATATTACAGAGGAGAAAACAGGCTCAGAGCGTTTACATAGTTTGTCCCAGTTCACCCAGCCCTAGTATGCATCTAGGCCTAGATTCAACCCTGGACCAGCTTGGCTCTCAAGCTCCTACCTAAGACCACAAGCTCCCGACAGACAATCTCCCCAGTGAGATGTCACAATCAGAGCTGGGCATTCGAAAGATCGCTCTGGCACCTCCGGCAAGATGGATTTGGGGCAGTGGCATGGGAGGTGAGTTTGAAGGTAAGAAGGCCAGTTAGGAAACTGTTGCCATTGTCTTGGCAACAAAGGGTGAGTGTCTTTCTTCATTAGGCTGGGATGGCAGGCTTGAGAAGCGTGGGACAAGGCTGAGCTAAAATTCCTGCACCATGTGCTTCTCAAAAAGGAGAAAGAACGTCGCAAAAGCAAAGTTCTTTAAGCCATGGACTCTGAATCTGGTTCTCATCCTGGCTCCCATCCTTCTTCCTTAGGGTTTCCTTCCAAAAGGGAGGGCCAGGAAATCTAATCTCAGGCCTTTCTTGACCTTTGAAATTGTGACGTGAAGAAAGAAGAACATGAATGTAAACACCCTGGATTATTACCTACTGAATTTTCCCCAGAGCCAGTTCAGTACAAGAAACACCATTGAGGCTGGTTGTGACATATGGTGCTTGACTTTAGAAGTGCTGGGTTCTCACAACGACTGTGCTGTGCAGCCTTGGACAAGCCACTTCCCCTGACTCAAAAGTCATACCCAATACTGTCTTTCTGGGCCTGTCTCAGCACATGTTGAATTCATTTAAGGAGACTGTGAACCTGAGGATTGTGAAGGTTTGATTGCATAAATGGCCACCATCTTGCACCCTTCCCTGTATCTGTGTCCTTTGCAGCTCGTCCCCTCAAGAAGTGGATCCACCCTCCATCCCCACTTGAACTGAGGCTGGCCTTGGACAACATGATATGGTGGAAGTGACAGTATGCTGGTTCCAGGTCCAACCCCCAACAGGCATTGTGTGCTTCTGTGCTTTCTGTTAGAGCCCTCGTCTGACACGGGAAGAAGTTCAAGCTGGCCTGCTGGAGGGTGAGAGCTGAGGCTCACACCAGGCGGCCCCACGCATGTGAGCATGCCCAGTAGAGCTGCCTATCCAACAGCAGCAGACCACAGAAGAGGTCAGAGGAATGTCCATGAGCTTGTAGAATCTTGAACAATAATAAATCGTTGTTTTAAGCCAATATTTTGGAGTGGTTGGTTCTATAGCAATAATGAACTGATAAGGTATCAAAGGACTTTGGCAGTTCACAACTGTCATTACCATACAGCCTCACAAAAATCCCATGGATTCAGATTTGCTATCACCACTTCATGTGTAAGGAAACTTAGGCCCAGAGAGGGGATGTGGTTTACTTTACACGCAACAGATAAGTCTGGAATTTGGAGCCAGCCCATCTGATACATACCTGCATTCCTTCTGCTACTTCACCACCCATTGGGAGTTCTTAAGTGATTCAAAGACTCTTCCTTCTTACCTTTGTCTGGCTTCTTGTACTGTCCTGTCCCTTAGTATTCTGTCCATGAGCAGAACAGGGAAGACAAGGCCATGTCCACTGGTCAAGCCTCTGGAGCCTGCATATGGACATTACAGTGAATCTCACTTGTAGCATCTCATTCTTCCCCTTTTTAAAATGTATTTTATTGATTATGCTGTTACAGTTGTTCCATTTTTTCTCCCATTTATTACCCTCCACCCTGCATCTCCCCTCCCACCAGCATTCCCCCACCTTAGTTGATGTCCATGGGTCATACGTGTAAGTTCTTTGGCTTCTCCTTTTCCCATACTATACCTCCCCCTGTCTATTTTGTACCTACCCATTCTGTTTCTTATTCCCCGTACCTTTTCCCCATTCTCCCTCCTCCCCCTCCCCACTGATAACCCTCCATGAGATCTCCATTTCTGTGATTCTATTCCTGTTCTAGTTGTTTGCTTAGTTTGTTTTTATTTGTTTGTCTTTTAGGTTCAGTTGTTGATAGTTGTGAGTTTGTTGTCATTTTACTGCTCATATTTTTTATCATTTTCTTTTTCTTAAGTAAGTCCCTTTAATATTTCATATAATAAGGGCTTGGTGATGATGAACTCCTTTAACTTGACCTTATCTGGGAAGCAGTTTATTTGCCCTTCTATTCTAAATGAAAGCTTTGCTGGATAGAGTCATCTTGGATGTAGGTCCTAGCCTTTCATGGCTTCGAATATGTCCTTCCAGCCCCTTCTTGCCTGCAAGGTTTCTTTTGAGAAATCAGCTGATAGTCTTATGAGACCTCGTTCGTAGGTAACTGTCTCCTTTTCTCTTGCTGCTTTTAATCTTCTCTCCTTATCTTTCATCTTGGGTAATGTAATCATGATGTGCATTGGTGTGTGCTTCCTTGCGTCCAACTTCTTTGGGACTCTCTAAGCTTCATGGACTTCCTGAAAGTCTCTTTTCTTTGCCAGATTAGGGAAGTTCTCTTTCATTATGTTTTCAAATAAGTTTTCAATTTCTTGCCCTTCCTCTTCTCTTTCTGGCACCCCTATGATTCAGATGTTGTAATGTTTAAAGTTGTCCTGGAGGTTCCTAAGCCATCTTTCATTTTTTTGAATTCTTGTTTCTTCATTCTGTTCTGGTTGAATGTTTATTTCTTCCTTCTCCAAATCATTGATTTGAATCCCAGTTTCCTTCCTGTCACTGTTGGTTCCCTGTATATTGCCCTTCATTTCACTTTTCATAGCCTTCACTTCTTCCTCTATTTTGTGACCATACTCAATCATTTCTGTGAGCATTCTGATTACCAGTGTATTGATAATCAGGATGCTCACATCCTGCATCTGATAGATTGGCTATCTCTTCATTGCTTAGTTCTATTTTGGGAGCTTTGATCTGTTCTTTCATTTGGGTCACATTTTTTCTCTCCCCACACACCTTGTTGTAAGGGGCAGAGTGTTAGGTATTCACCAAGGCAGGGCAACCCACCTCACTGCCTTGTGGCACTGTATGTGTGTTGGGGGGTAGGGGTCTGAGAGGGAACAATGCTGCTTGTTTGGCTCTCTGTGGGCTTTCAGTCACTTCCCCCACTACCCACAAGCAAATTGGGCCCTTCTGGTGCTCTTTCCCAGGTTGTTGGGCTTGTGTACATTCAAAGACCCTGTGGGTCTCTCCAATGAACTCTCCTGTGAGGCTGGGAGTCTCTCCCACCACTGTAATCCCCACAGATTTTTACAGTCAGAGGTTTTGAGGTTTTATTTCCCTGCTCTGGGGCCCTGGTTTGTGCAGTCTGTCTGTCTCCCCAGTTTTTCCTCCTGGTTTATCCATATGCCAATGTAGGACCACCCAGTCCACCAGCCACCACCTTGCAAAGAGTCCTCTCCATCCCGGCTGCCCATCTCCACCCTCCTACCAGTGTGGATGAATGTTTCTTTTTTAACTCCTTAGTTGTTGAACTTCCATGCAGTTTGATTTTTCTGGTAGTTCTGGGTTTTGTTGTTGTTGTTGTTGTTGTTGTTGTTTTTAAATTTGTTGCTGTCCTTCTTTTGGTTGTGCAAGGAGGCAAAGTGTATCTACCTATGCCTCCATCTTGGCCAGATGTCCGTGGTTCTTCCCTTTTGCCCTCTGCCTTTATGTGGTTGGGAAACATACTTGGAAATGTGGTCTCCAGAAAATGTGTGGTCCTCTGTACAGTAGGGAAAGCACCCAGTTCTATGAACAAAGTCACAGTGACCCTGTGAACCTGGGATGATGGTCCAGGAGTAGGGGACATTCTCCCTGGGAAGGGAGACATTGTCTCTGGGGAGGGTCTGGTCTGATCCCCACACCTGGCCCTGGGCCTGCCCTGACATTAGCTAGCTGTGTCTTTGACTAAAGCCATCTCCTCTGAGCATCTGTTTTTCCATCCATAAGGGAGTCCTCACCACCATTAGGATTCTGAATGGTATGATCCTGGAGTGGAAGATCTGTAAAGTTTCCCAGAAATTAGGTGAGGCCAGGACCACTGCCAGATTTTGAGACGTCCAGTATATAAAGAAATGTAAAAATGCCAAAACATAGTTACAAAAAAATGGTAACCTTTAATGCTTACACTGGCAAAATTAACCCTTTAAACCTTTCATCTGCACCCAACACATTATGCTTTTGCTGATCACCAGTGAAAACAAGAGTCTTAAGTTGAGGTCGTTTGTGAGTTTATCTGAGCTAAAGGTGAGAGTCACCTTCTACTGGTGGGTCAGTGACTAACAGGAACAGGAGGAAAGTGCCTTGGTACTCAGGCCTCTGATGCAAACCTCTGTCTGACTGCGTTTGAGACGGAGGCCCTGCTGGGTCCAAGGCCAATGCTTCCATGGCCTTGGATCCCTGAGAGGGCTCAGTGGCCAGCTCCTGTAGGCAGAGTGAAATGCCTGGTTTGCCTTTGAACTGGAAGTGACTAACGCTGCATAGCAGATACAATAAAACAGATCATGGAAAATTTAATGGCCCATGGTCAGCAATCACTGAATTATTTATGCCCTCGCTGCCTCTTCCGAATCGTCAATTGCTCTGCCCCCAGCACTGCAGCCCTGACCATTTGTAGGCTACAGACTAAAGGGCCTGGAAAGAGAAATGGACCCAGGAGTCAAGAGGCTGGAGGTTACTGGGTAACCTTGGGCAAAAATTGCTTCTTATCTCTTGGCTTTAATTTTTCATCTGCCAAATTAGGGGGTTCTCTGCCATGAGCTAATAACAACTTCAATTTATGCTGCTGTCTTCATTCATAGAGAACTTTCACATTCCTCCAGCCTTTCCAGTCCCCGGGCAGCAGACCTGGCCACTATTACTATCATTCCCATTATCCATGTAATAAACTGAAGCTCAGAATTGTGAAAAGCCATGGCCAACGTCAAAAGGACAAAATCTAGTAGAGAATTTCCAATTCAAAATGTAGACTGAGCGCATAGAATTTAACTTCTCTCTGTACAAAAATCCTATTTAAAAGAAGTCAGAAAAGATAGTGAGAGAAAGAGTAAATCCATATAGAAAATAAGAAGTGTGGCTACCAGTGGACCAGAAAGGTAGAAGAATTGCTGAAAGTCAGCAGAAATGTGGGATCCAATTGATTGAGAGATCAGAGCAAGAAAACCACTATCCAGCAGAGACTGAGAAGAGACTTGTCACTGAAGCCAGAGGTTCACAGAAATGCCAACAAAAGTAAGGAGCCCAGGAAGGTGGGCTGTTGAAAGTGCTGAAGCAAAACTGAGCCACTTGCGCCCATTCTTGAATACACAGAAGAGTCGGCCTTGGCATTTAGCCCCAGAAAAAAGTCATGAGAACAGCTCTCAAAATGGGGATTCTGCCGACATTTTTGTAGACTTCCTCTTTCTGACCTTGATAGGCTCAGGGGAAGAGAAAAAATAAAGACAGTGAAAGACAGGGCCTCCCCAGGGGGGTGACACGTAGTCTGTTCTCCTCCAGCATGTCCCTACCATTGGCTTGGCTGGTCCATGATTGAGACATGGGAGAATAATGTCAGTACAACGTGGAAATCACACTGGTTTATACACACTTTTCCTGCATACTGTGTTTTGTGCCACCAAGTAAAAGCCAGTGAAGCAAAGCAAGCCGAGCCCAGGTGCACACAGCACCAGGCACCGTCCCCACCACCCATACCACTTGCGCCACTTACACTGTCACGGGAGGGCTTTGGACAGGGTGCTCCTCACTCGTTTGCATTTTGTGCTCCTTCTCGTAACTCAGAAGCCTGCACCCTACCTCACACCACTTTCTGTCAAAGTCGTCTCACTTTTTCAAAGGTAAAGCCCTGCAGTTACTGTAATTATTTTATTTATTACAAATTTAACACGTATTTTAAACATTTATTTTTTAAATAAGGACAGTTATTTTTTTGTTAATGATCTGATTACAACATTGTATGAATTTTGAGTCTTTAACCCTGTTTTCCCCATTAGCCCTATTATTTTTAATATGTAGTTTTAAAGAATTTAAAGATTTTCAGAATCTCGTGTTTCAGAATCCCTAACTGAGCACTCCCGCCTCACTCAGAGGGAAGCCTTCGTGACTCCAGAAAAGGTGGCAGGTCATGAGCTTCCATTTATACTCCCTGTCAGCAAGCCTCACCCAGACACTGCCAGGACCTCTGTGCACATCAGGAGAGAGGCCTGTTTTAGAAGATCCGTACAACCTGGCAAAGGGAAAACGGCCGTCCCAGCCTGTACTAACCCACCTAGTTGTCGATTCACATGTTTTAAGGATATTTGATGCCAAATTAGGGATGCCAAGTTTTGAGGAAAACAAACCACGTAAAAGAGAAGCATCAAGGTGAACAAAGCAACTGAAAAAGAAAACAGAGATGATGCAGCAAACAGAACTCATGCCAGTTCACTGCGAGGATGTTGCATCCATGAAACAAAAGCAGCTTGCTATGAAAGAAAATGGACAAGCAGAGAATAAAGAAGTTCTTAGAATGAAAAATACATTGGCTGAAATCAGCCATCCCTCATCTCCTCCCTCACATGAGATCAGCCAGGTTGAATGTCTTTCATTCTTTTGAACCTTCCATACATGTCTCTGGCCTTTGTATTGTATCATACTTGCTGCTTTCTCTGCCTGAGACAATCTATCCCGTTCCTCACTTCTCGTCATTATTCAGCTAGCAGATCTCAGTTCAGGTGTGTTAGAAAGCTTGGAAGGATCAAGTGACCTTCTTATGGGCCTACAGTACCCTATACATTGCCCCCTTATGCACAGATCACATTGTATGGTGACTGACATCTTAATACATCCTTATCCTTCACTAGACTGTTACTGAGGGCAGCCATCACGACAGCTTTGGTTGGATGAATAGATGGGTGGATGGATGGTTGGGTGGATGGGTTGGTGGGTGGATGGATGGATGGATGGATGGATAGATAGGTAGATGGGTGGATGGATGGGTGGATGGATGGATGGGTAGATGGGTGGATGGTGGGATGGGTGGATGGATGGATGGATGGGTGGATGGATGGATGGATGGATGGATGATGGATGGATGGATGGGTAAGGTGGATGAATGGATGGGACTAATGAGTAGATAACTGCAAGAGTGGATGAATGACTTGGTGAATAAATATACGCACAGGAACTGGTCAGACCAAGCAGGAGCAGGACTTGGTGAGCCTGAGGTAAAAGGTAGCTAACTAGAGAGGCCAGGAAAAAAGGTATGGATCTAATTATTAGAATTGCCCCAACAATACCAAGTCCCAGAACACAGGGTGTTGAGCAGAACATAAGATGGTGGCTGCCATAGTACCAACCTGCCCAGTTTCATCCAAATCCTAGACACTAGGAAGGGTTTGAGGGAGTGGGGGAGGGAGCACCACATGTACATGTGGAAGGCCAAACGGCTCCACCTGACTAATTCATTAATTCATTTATTTCGTACCCATTTCCTGAGAGCCTGCTTGGCCCTGACCCCTGTGTTGCGCACTAGGAATTCACCAGTGAATAATTCAGAATCATTGTCCTCCAATAACTCAGGGAAATGGGGTAGGAGAGTAGCCAGATTGCTGCAGAAAACGGGACAAATATCAGCACACTGCACAACAGAGTACAGATGGGGCCGGAGCCAATTTAAGGGTCAAAAGGCTATGGTGAGGGGGCTTCCTGAAAAAATCCGCTGGAAGAAGAGGCCCGCCAGTGGTGGCAAAGGGAAGGAGTGGGCCAGGTGTAGCTTGATGTTGCTGCTAAAGAGGCACATAGGGATGGAGAGAGGAGGCTCCGGGATCAGACAGCATGGAGCCTAATCCCGGTCCCCAAGTTCTTACTGAGGTCCCTCAGCTGAATTACTGTCCCCTCTGAACCTCAGTTTCCTCTCTTGTAAAAAAGTGGTAATTAATCCCAGCCTCCAGAGGTCAGCTCCCCAGAGCGTACTGGGAGCTGATGGACCCCAGGAAGACCACAGGAGGTGGGAGGTCAATGCTGGTGTGGGAGGAGGGCAGGCAGGGGACTGAACCCTGAAACAAGACTGACCTCTAGATAACAGGAGTGTCAGATACACCCAGTCTCCCTGACTCAGGGTGAAGGGTGGCATTCCACTCCCACTCCTGTCGCTCACCTGCCAGGCCCCTTGGGAGCTCCTCGGTGCTGGTGGCTCTCTGTACCCAGGCGAAGTGACTCCAGTAGCTCACGACAGTCCTTCCAAAATAGTACAAGTGCTGGGGCTCGAAGCACAAAACAAAACAAACAAAAAACCAACAGCAAAAAGTGACTTAAAGGACGTTAACAACATCTATCACTTCATCTCACAATGCTCCCTGACAGAAAAATGGGACAGAATTGTACAGCATCCTCAACATGTCTGCCACAGAGCAAACCACAAAAAGGAGTTATTGTTGTGCAAAATCCCTTCAAGTTACCGAGTGCTTAGCAAGCGGAAGGCCCTTGAGGAGCACAGGGCCAGGCTGGACTGGGCTGAGCAAAAGCGGCCTGTGTCTACGGAAACACTCAGAGCAGCCCTGCTGGAGAATGACAGCCTCCCTTTCTACATGGTGCCGCGGAAGACCCAGAATTGTCAGAACCACTACCAGCCAGAAAAAGAGAAAAATTGTATATGCAATTAATTAGGCCTCTGCTTCACTGCTCTGCTCTCTTTGCCTTCACCAGTTTAGCATCCAATTTTTTAGCTGAGAGGGTGGAGCAGTGGGTTTCTGAGATATTTTTTGCTAATGGGCTGAAATATTACACCCATAATTATAGCCTGACTGCATATTTTTTTTCTTTTGCTCATTTTGTTCAGCACAGCAAACATTGTATCTGATTACAGCCATTGATGTCTTCTTTAGGAAATGGGGTTTATCACGCTCCGGAGAGGGATCTGTGCGTCGCTGGAGAAATTATCCAGGAGCCCCTGAGGGGGAGGTTGATGCTGCCTGGTGCTGCCTCCTTGGAAGGGACCAGGTGGGAGGGAGGGAGACTAGGACAGGACGGAGGGAGACAGCCCATTCCTGCCACCCTCTGCCAGCCTGTTTGTTTCTCCACTGCCCCTGCCTGCCCTTCCCCCACCACCCCAAGTCTGGCACTCACCATGCCCACTCCTACTTCTGGAGCCCTACATCTTCTCTACCTAAACCGGTGAAATACCAAGCGTGGGCCACAGACCAGCTGCATCAGCCCCCTGGGTGCTTGGTAGATGTACAGATTCTCACCACCACCCCTCTGCTTTGCCCAACCAACTACTGAATTGGGTGTCTGTGGGATGGGACCAGGAAATCCAAGGGTCAGATCCTCTCCCCAAAGCCCGAGACCCACTGAGCGAGTGTACTCCTGAAGCCAGGGTATGGAGTCCTACAGGTCCTGGAGCCTGGTTCCGCTCTGACTCTGTGTCATTGGACAAGTTGTTTAATCTCTCCGGGCTTCAGTTTCTTGTCTACTCAATGAGGATAGTAATAGCCAGCGCACTGCAGAAATGAAAATAATACTCATAGATTGAGCCCTGTGAAATTTCCGGTTTTATAGGCCAACGGTGCTTGAATAGTGGGAATTTCATTGGCTCAACCTAGTAACCCCCACTTCGATTTTTATCCTGCAGCACTCAGCTTACATCGCACCTCCCCCTTGAATCCTCCATGAATCCCCAGGCCACAAAGAGCTCCCCTGCCCTGGAAGGAACCCAGCACTTCTTCCTGTGCTTGTCAATTCCTTAAGGGATATTCTCCCCGTACCCTCCATGGGAGCAAAGAGTCTCCAGCTTCTCACAATAGAACTATCAACCTTTGGCTTTGAAAAGAATCACTTACTGGATAAAGCTGAGATGTTTTTAAATGTTTGGGTGGGGGAGGAGGTATATCAGGGAAAGAATGAAATGTTTAAGATCCCAGGCAAAACCACAGAAAGTGTCAGGAGAAGACAAGTTCAAAATTGACAGGAGAGAAGGGATGGGCCAGAATCAGAAAGCTGCACCGTATGGCTGAAAAAAAAAAAAAGACGTCACAGAACTCCGGGACCTCAGGTAGTGTAGTGCAGAAGTCCCTGTGGTCCCTGGAACAGCAGCACCAGGTACCGCCTGGACCCTGACCCCCTCTCCTGCCCCTCTCCAGGCTACTAAGTCAGAACATCAGGGTGGGGCCCAGCCCTCTGTTTAACAAGCCTTCCAGGTGACTCAGGTGCTCACTAAAGCTTCGAATCACTGGCCCTGCGTCACCACCCTCCAGGGCTCCAGTCTCTTTCGCAGCATCCTGCACAGTGACCATGGAGTGCACCGTAGCACATCCAACGACAGGAAGCAGCTTTCCTCCCACCGAGCTGGTGTCTCAGCAGTGAGCAACTGGCCACAGTGGGCGGAGAAGAATGCCAAGGCAGTTAGTGATTTATCAGGATGGAAAGCACTTCCCCTGACAAGATACTTTGTGGTCAGATTGGGCCCAATCAGAAGAACACTAATACTCCATCAAGAGAATTAGGTGTTTGAAATTACCTGCGAGTATAAACTAAATAAATTATGGAACTTATTAATTACCTGTGAAATAAGTTAGTCCTAGGGACATATCAGTATCAACTGGGTGGAATGGGAGGTGAGGGGTACCTAACATCAGGGGCAGGTTGGAACACTGTCTACTTAGCTCTTATTTATCTCTATGACCCTTACTCCTAAAAATGGCCTACATGTTTTTTTGTTGTTGTTGCTGTTGTTTAAGATTTTATTTATTTATTTTTAGAGAGAGGGGAAGGGAGGAAGGGAAAAAGAGAGGGAGAGAAACACCAATCAGTTGCCTCTCACATGCCCCAACTGAGGACCCCACTCACAACCCAGCCAATTGAACTGGCAACGTTTCAGCATGTGGGATGACGCCCAACTCACTAAGCCACACCATTCAGGGCAACCTGTGTGTTTACCGCGATGACCCTGGGTCAGGCCCTGTGCCAGTACTGGAGATACGAGGTGTGGAACAGGACAAAAACGTTTTATGCTTTCACAGAGTTTACTTTCTGGAGGAGCAGTCTATTAACTAGTAAACAAGACCAAACTATAATTTCATGTTGTGATATATATAATAATTAAACAAAAAATAACAATAAATATAAAGTACCCTCCAATGAGGCTTACCCTAACTATCCTATGTAAATTTGCAACCCCCTCCAGCACCCCGATCACCCTTTAACCTGCTGTGTTTTTTCCCATAGCACTAGTCAGTTTCTAGAGGATACATATTTGCCCATTTATTATAGTCATTGTCTGTCTCCTCCCACTGGAATATACTCTGTGAAGGCTGGGGGGAGTAGGGTGCCAGTGGTGGCATCTGTCTTAGTCACTGGTGTATCCCAAGCTCTTAGAAAATCGTGATCCCCAACTAGGGTGATTTTGCCCCCGGAGATGTTTTATGGTGTCTGGAGACACTTTTAGTTGTCACTACTGGGAAGGGGTTGCTACTAACATCTATAGAATAGAGACCAGAGATGCTGCTAAACATCTTACAGTGCACAGGGCAGTCCCCACCTCGCCCGAGTCCAAATGACCCAGTCCAAAATGTCAACAGTGCTGAGGCTGAGAACCCCTGTAGCAGATAGTCAATAAATATTTGTTGAGTGGGAGGATTTAATGAGAAGAGAATGCCTGCTGGAGCAGCTCTATTTCACACACAGTGGCTATGCAGGGCCTCTGGAGAAGAGGCACGTGATTATAGAATTGAGTGATGCAATGAAGCAAGCCATGTGGGAATTCAGGGGGAAAACTCTCCAGGCAGAGTGGCCAGCAAGTGTGGAGGCCTCGCAGCAGAACCAAACTCAAGATTTTCAAGATGCTACAAGGAGAATGGCATGTCTGAGTACAAGGGGGAAATGATGCATAAGGTGAGGGAGGAAAGGAAGGTGGGGCCATACTGCATGCACTACAGACCATAGAAGATGTCTGGATGCTATTTTAAGTGAGAAACAAAGCCATATGGTGGGTTTTGAGTAGGGGACTAATGTGAACTGTTGTGTACTTTTAAAAGAGTACTCTGGTTCTCACTTGGGGGACAGGGTTTAGGGGAGTAGAGTGGAATCAGCAAGACCAATTAAGAGATGGTTCTAGGGAGAGATGTGGGGCCTGCATTGGGGGCAGCAGGGGGGAGTGAGAAACGGGTGGCTTCGGTGTATTTGGAAGGTGGACTACAGAACTTGGTGATGGATTGGGAATGGAAAAAGAATGACTCAAGTTTGGAGACGGAGAAAGGGAGTGAGGGAGGGAAGGAGGGACGGAGGGAGGGGAAATGCAGGAGCCAACGTTACATAGTTAGGGGCAATCCAGACAGCTCCGTTCTCTGGCTGATGTTCTTTACTCTCATCATGTGGTTCTTATTGACCAGCTGACATCCCACTGCCTTCAATTCCCCAGACATCTGCATTGAGAACATTCTGTGGAGAGCTTGTAAGGGATATGGAGAAATCCAGCCCCACCTCCAGGAACTTACCTCTTAGGGCAGGAGGCAGACATACACACGCTTGGACAGGAGATGGACTACATGTCCTATAGTAGAGATCAAAACAGTGTGCAGCAGAAGCACAAGGAGGCAGGAGTTGGAATCCCACTGGGGAACTTGTAAGTAATTTGACTTTAAGGATGGATGGGATTTAAAAATAATTGATGGCCTAAAATTTCTGAAACAGGAATCATCTGACTGTGGAGAAGCAGAGGTTTCAGATTCCTGCTCAAGAAATCAAGTTATGCATTCTGCATTTCTCAAAGGAAATCTGAATGGCACCAGGGGAGAAGACCTAACACAGCACAACACGCCTAGTAGGAACTCAGTAGATTTGGTTACAGGTAGGTTAATATCTATGGTGATCATCTCCATTTAATTGGAGATGTGTGTCATTTATTTTGGTTATATTGGGACAATGATGGTGACCTGAGGATGATGATACTGGTGATGATGTCATTGAAACTGTTGATCAAATTGTTGACAATATTGGTAATAACATGTGGAGAGGGTAAGGTTAGTGATGGCCCTGATGATTCTGCTTTTTATAATATTGATTATGATGTTGGCATGGGCTTGTTTGGTGACAGTGACCATTATATTGCTGGTAACAATAAAGATGTTTATAGTCATGTCAGTATTAGCAATGACTAAAGGCAATTTTAATGGAACTGATATGTAACAATTATGACATTGGTATGGATGAAATTAATGATCATGACAATGACAACATTGCTACTGATTAATGATGGTGTTTATACTGAAACAATGTCAGCAGTGATGATATTGGTGGTATTGATTCTGATATTGGTGATGTCAACAATAGCAATGATGTGGATTCTTGTGTTAATATCAGGAGTGATCAAAAGATGATGCTGGGTAAGTTGGTGATGCGGATGTAGAGGATGACGGCTATGCTGACACTGACGACAATACTTGTGACAGCAATGAGTGGTGGTTGAAAGCTTGTTTTGGAGCCAGACAGACCGAAGCTCCAACCCAAAGCCCGGCCTTTTGTGTTGTGTGCCACTCGGAGCCTCAGCTGCCTCACTGACTAAATGAGGATAACTACAGTGGTGCCTAGTTTCTAGAACTGTGAGAGGATTCAGTAACACCCTGCATGTGAAGCCTGGTGTGCAGAAAGCAGTCAGTGAAATGAGCACAATGGTGGTGGTGGCGGGGAGATGCTCTTGGAAAGAATGGCACTGATGATTCTCTTCATGGTGCAATTAAAGGTCACTTACTGGTAATATTATTTCAGTGATTGTGGTACAGAGATTGATGGTGAAGAGACTGATCATTCTGATTACAATTAAGATCAATGAGAATAGCATGGTGGAGTGTTAAAAGCATGAATCCTGGAATTAAACAGCAATGATTCAATTTCTGACTCTGTCTCTTGCATCCTAGGTAACCTTGGCCATATCACAGCATGTTAAGGCTAAAAGGCCACTGGGAGCTCATCCTATCCACTCCCTCCCCGAACAAATGAGGTACTTCAGGCCTGGAGAGATGAGGGGTTTGCCCCAGCCCCCAGCTGGTTAGTATGTGGCAGACCTAAGGGGAAGCCAGGCCTCCTGGCTCCCAGATCAGTCCTTTTGCCTCCTCAGCAAATTCAGTCTCTTTGGAAGGGAGCTTAGGTTCTTTTGCTGTGTGTGAGCATGCACACACATGTGTGTTGTCCATTTGTGTGTGCACACACGTAGGTGTGTGTGTCTATGTTTTCTCCCAGGCATTTTCCCCAAAGCATCTACCAGCAGAGCAACAGCCCTATTTTCAAGGAGGTGTTTTGTGAGAAGTTAGGCCCTGGGTGTCCTTCTGTAATCTTTTCCTCTTCCCTGACAAGCAGAGGCTTGAGGATTGCTTTGAATTGGCTGTGGCTGGACAAGAAGTTGAAATGGGTAACATTTGCCTAGTTTTTAATGTCTGGCGTCTATAGCTTGCACTTCCATCATTCTATTATATTGATGACAGGCAGACCCAAGCCACAGAGAAGAAACAAATTACCTAATAAATCAAGGCCCCAGGATCTAAAGTCGGCAGTGTTATTAGATGAGGGGAGAGCAGGATGCTAAGTGATAGGTATGGCTGCCCGTGAAAATGGTCCAAGCAGGGAATCATCTGTCTGTTTCTCCATAAATAATTACACATAACTGATATGCATCTGAGACAGAACATGATATGTTATTATTAACTAAACAGTGGGAGAGAGAAGATGGCAGGACGGGAGAGGGAGAGCGTGCTGAGGAAACCAAAACGGCATTCATGATATTGGGCTTGGCTCTGGCAAAAGCAGTAGGGGGTGTGGTGATCTAAGACACTGAAATTCAAAGGGGCCAGGACCCTTATTCTCGACATTTGCTTGAAGCCAAAATACTTGGTGAAGAGGGTCAGGGGAAGAGTAAACTAACGTATGTGAAGTTCCTACTGCATTCCAGCCCCCATGGCTCCGCTCTGCTCATCTGTTACGCCTACACGCTCACGATGGCTGGAGAACACAGACTCCAGAGTCATGTCACCTGTGTTCGAAATCCCAGTGCTGAGTGATCCTGGGTCAGCGACCTGACCTCTCTAGGTGTCCACTTTCCCCTCTGCAGAGTGGGTATGATCGCAATAGCATTAACCTCAGAGTTCTTGTGAGGATTAAATGAGTAAAGGTTTGCAAAGCTCTTAGAACAGGACCTGATACAGGATAGATAATGTATTATATGCATGTGTTGGATAGATGAGTGTCCCTGTTTCACAAATGGAAAGAGTGAATGAAGTTCAGAGGGAAGCAATCTGCCTACAATAAAACAGAATGAAAGTGAGTATCTACTCAACTCTGAAATTCGTACTCTTTCCCTTACCTAGGGGAAGGCAAACTTTGTCTGAAAAGAGCCAGGTAGGAAATATTTTAGGCTTTGTGGGCCAGACAATATTCAAAGGAATGGATGTGGTTGTGTCCAATAAAACTTTATAAAAACAGGCAACAGGCAGTGTGCTGAGCCCTGTCCTCGCCGGTCTAATGACTTACCTAAGTGCTCTCCTCCTCCTTCTCCCAGGAGACCTTGTAAACATCCGAGCTCTCTACCATGGAGGCGGGCATTTTGTTCTCCCTCGTCACCCCAGCCTGCCTGCAGGCACAGTCACCCTTGTCCTCACTGGCTCCTGTGACTGTCCTGTGGGTTAGGGGGCCAGGGACACCCAGGCAGCCAGGCAGAGCCCCTCTGCCTGCAGAAAATTGTGCCCAGAGCCAGGAAGCAGCCTGCTTCCAAGCCTCTGTGGGCTTCGCCTAGAAGACCCATGATAATCATTTGTGGGCTGTTAATAAGCAAGTTGAACCCCATAATCACCCACTGCTTAGCTTCCTGGCTTTAATTTCCACGGAGGCCGGAGAAAACAGTGGCTAAGGGCTTTGCTTCCAAACAAAAACAGCAAACATTCACCCTGAAGACATCTCACTGCCCCGACTAGTTCAGCCTTTCAGCTCCAGGACACGCAGGCCGAGGGGGCCTGGGTGCACTGCCCAAAACCTGCCTACATGTTCAGAGACCCAGGAGCAAAAGCAGCCCTGCGGGTGTTTCCAGAGCCTTCTCAGAAAGGCATCTTGGCAAAAGGCTGGGCCCCTCCCCAGCTTCTTCCCCTCCATCCCCTCGCCCCACCCTTCTGACACTCCTGTTTGGGGACAACTGACAGACCTCTGTGACTTGATCCTCTCTGTAACCCTGGAGCCCTCCTCCAGGAAGATAATGAGAATGTATTAGGTTTCATTATTTGAGCCAATATTTGCCAGAAAGATAATTTAGTATTTCCATAGAGTGAAACTGCCTTTGGTTCAGCCTCAGTGGCCCTGTGGTCCCCTGTTCTGCTAGGAAATCTCACCTCAGTGATGTCTTTGCCATGGGGAATGCCATACTATGGGGGAGATCCACATATTCCTTTTAGCCCTTTTTAGAAAAATGAAAACAAACAAAAACTAGTAATTGGGTATTGAGCACCTGCATTGAAACCCAAAGGCATGGGTGTGATTCTGGCCCTAAAGCTCACTGACTCTGGGCCACGGGCAAACGGCTGACCCTGCCCGAACCTCCGCCCCTCGTCTGTGGCGTGGCTGGGTCCCAGCTCTGCAACCAGCTGGGAGGGCTTGGGTGAGTCAGTCTGCTTTTCTGAGCATAAATCTCCTCATCCTCAAAGTGGGTTGACAATGCCTGCGCTGCCTACCTTTATACCTACAGTCCTGTGGGGTGACGGTGAGGTCGGAGGTGAAACAGCACTTTGGAAATCATAGGACAACACAAAATCAGGGTGTAGTTGTGTCCAACCTTTCCACCTCTCTGGGCCACACTGGAAGAAGAGTTATCTTGGGCCACACGTTAAATATACAAATACTAACAAAAACTGATAAGCAAGAAAAAGGTTTTAAGTAAATTTACGATTTTGTGTTGGGCTGCATTTATAGCCATCCTGGGCCACGTGGGCCCGGGGGCTGAGGGTTGGACACCAGTAAGTTTCAATCCCAGCTCTCCTGCCAAACCTGTGAACCTGAGACCAGGCGAGAGGCCGACCTTGAGCCTCAAGCCTCTCTCTTTAAACTAGAATAAGAGTATTTGCCCCATCTGGGAATTCTGATCAGGTTCTTCAAGACAGGACACCCCTTGAAGGAGGGTGATAGTCCTATTGCTACGTACATCATGGCCAAACGCGAGCCTTTGAAATGGTGACACAAGACATCCTGTCACTTCTGCAGGGGCTCATGAATGGGGTTCAGCTGAGCCCACAGATGGGCCTTCAGTCACAGTACAGGCATCAGGGGCAAGTAAATGATGTGAGGCCCTGGAGCGGGGAGCACCGGACAGGAGTCATTACTGAGTTGTCTCTTCCAGGTCATCAACACTTATTTACTCCTTCACCCAGCAACACTACCTGAGCATCCACAGTGGGCACAGGCCCTTGACTGAATGCCTGGGAAACTGGAAGAAATAGCCTTGTTGTCTCTCTTTAGGTAGGCATGTCAGCAAACAGAACAAGTATTGTTAATACCATAAAAAAGTGTGCTCCCCGGGCAGTGGAGACCCAGAGGAGGGAGTGATAAAGTCGTGGAAGTGAGGAGAGGGCACTGAACTGGTGGCACTCAATGTCTGTAGCCTCCGGCACGTCACGCCCATTCCCCAGGCACCTGTGTCCGTACCCAGCAGTGAAGCAGGATTGCTCTGGCAACCCCGCCCTCTGCCCTAGGGAGTTGGAAGCATCCACTGAGACACAGTGTAGGTGACATTGGCATAATAGGCTGATGCAATGGGTGGTGTTGTAAGTAAGATAGTCCCCAGGCAAATTTAAAAAGCAACCTCTGTCTGGCCACCCGGGCACCCAGAAGCCTTGTGCCAACCTTGGCTACTCAGTACTCCAACACCACCAGGCTGCCAGGTGGGCCCAAGCTCTGAACATCTCTTCCTCCGCCCACCACAGTGTTCAGATTCCACCAATGTAGAACCTCAGCATTAAACAAATTCTAGAATTGCCTCAAAGACAGTTAGCTCCCCTTGTCTAAGTGGTTGGGGAAAGTGGGGTTCCATGAGGATGAAGGACTTGTATGAGCTCATTCATCCTATCAGCACTGGGCAGAAGAGGAGAATCTGGATTTCCTTTCCCTTACACATGCTGCTCCCAGGGTCCCCTTCTGTCCTAAACCATCGCCTCCTGCCTCTTGCCTGCAATGAATTGAATTGTGTGTAATTGATAAATTATGCAAAAAGGGCGCCTGGCAGTTTTCTGCAATGTTGCGTAGCTTCAAGGCAGCCCCTGGGGACACAGCCTAATTTTATGGAAACCTCACACTCTGTCTGGCCTGTTTTGTGTAAGTCAGATTGATATAACAAGACTCTGGGGAGTTGACTTGATTTCTAATTTTATTCTCTAGGTGAGAGGAATGAGATATAACTCTAATGAGTGTGTTGTCTGGGGCAGGCAGTGGAACAGCAGTGGAAAGAAATGTCTTTTCATCTGCCTGATGGATCGTCTCTCCAGCTGGACTTTATTTCTTCAGAATCCAACCTTCTTCCCTTTCGGGAGAAAGACTATGTGTCAGGTGAAGGGAGCAGGCAGTGGAAAAGAAGAACCTACTGTACATCACTTCACCAAATAAGCCCAGAGTCTGTCAGGAAGGAACAAGGGATAGTGGTTGTCCTTTCTGCTGAGAACACTCAGCCTGGACCCAGAAATAGGCTATGACAACTTTTCCTTTTAATGTTTGACTCAAAGAGCATTCATATCCTCTCCCTCAATTCACCTTGGCTAAGCAGAGTAAAGACCGGAGGATTTGTGCGGACTTTCCTGCCTTACAAACACCCAGTGGAAGGGTGTGCGCTGTGCTTAGCAGCCTGCCTTCCACAGTACGTGGTTCAGATTCCGTTATCTTCCCAGAGCCAGCAGGGCCCGTTCCAGCCCACAAGGGGACACCTGAGGCAGGTGCATGGGGAACCATTTTGTTGCTTACCTATCATGTGTTAGGAAAATTAATATTCACAACAACTCTAAGAGGTAGGACTCTACTCCTACTTCATAGATGAAGAAGCTTAAGGCCCAAAGGGATGAAGTCAGTTGTCCAAGATCACAGAGTTACTCAGTGACTGAGTCTAGGATTCAAACTCAGGTATCTCTGACACCAGAGGCTATTCTCTGTTTTCTGTTTCTCACAAGCTCTCTTGGAAAGAGGTCTCAAGGCTGCTCACTGCACAGGTCAATGCACAGCCTCTTCTTCAGGTGTCCCTCCAGCTCTCAGGTTGGCCACGACCCTTAGAGGAAGGGTGTGGTATCATTCTTAGTTCAATATGGTAAGCATGAATTCATAAAGCAACTCCCCTCCCTCCTCTCTCCTCCTCCTCCCAACTCCTACACACACACACACACACACACACACACACATACATACACACACTATCCTTACCACCCTGACTCCCTCCAGCCAGTGGAAACCCAGACACACTGCAAGGCGTCATGGCCTGGGAGTCAGGGGTCTGAGCTGTGGCCCAGGGTCCCCCCTGATTCTGTATGTGCCCTCCGAGTACCTCTCTGCCTTCTCTGGTCCTGTTCCTTCACCTGCCAAATGGCAGCAAAGAAATTCCATCCTACCTGCTCCCTGGGGTTGTCTGAGGGCCATGAGAAAACAGCATGGTGGTGCTTTAAAAGCTGTGTGGTCTAGAAACAAAGGCAAGAACAATGAAGATGCCCGGCACGTATTAGACACTTCCTGCGTGCCTGCCGCAGCCTGCACCGGAGGTCTCTAAAGTGTGACTCAGGCCCACTGCCCCCCACAACTACTTTTTGACACAGTAGCCTTAGTGCTTTGTTCCACATTCCTACCACTCAGTGTCTCTTTGGGAAGTCACAGAGGCCAATAAATAATACTCTCCTACCCTTTCCAAGTCTGGAAGCTATAAGGAAGAGCCCAGGAGGCAGATGATGGAGGTTGAAATGTTAGCCTAGGACCCCAGTGGACTCGGAGGATGAGGCTTAGATGGGCGGCCACAGTGAGTTTCCTAATACTTCCTCCTGCACTGACCCTTAGAAAACTTCAGCCCCTTTGCCCCCTGCAGAGAAAGCCCCTGCTGAGCCAAGTGGGTCAAATCGGGATCCAAAGATGGTCAAAACGCCCCTCCCTACAGCAGATTGGGCTGGAGGCCAGGGGCCAGGACCGGAGGGGCCAGCTGGGTGTGCACATTTCCCTCCCCAATCCCCCAATGGACAAATGCCCCCCCCCCCCCCCCGAGAGAACAGTGGCCAAGCAGCAGGGGTCCTAGGGTGACTTACCATTCCAGTTTGCCCAGGGCTGTCTCAGTTTTAGCACTAAGAGTCCCACATCCGGAGCAATGCAGAGCAGCTGATTATCCTAGGTGGTCCTCTAACTTTCTAAGGACCCCTCCCCCCATCCCCCAGGAATCAGCTCTCACCAGAGGGTTTCCCGCACAGAGGTTCCCAGCCCTCCAAAGGTAGTCTAGGTGGGCTGCTGGAACAGACTGCCCTGGGCTTAGAAAGTCCAGTGCTCCCAATGTGGTCCATCATGGCTTCTGACAGGTCCCTGGAAGCTTGAGCGATGCCAGCTCTGCTCAGGCCTCAGCCTCCATCCTGGTGCGAGGCTCCCAGGCATGGCCCACCGTGGTCAGGCTGTTCTGGTCTTCGTGCCCCGTGTGCTCACATCATTCTTTCCCAAGATTCTGTCTTCTGGTGGCCTGATAACAGTAATCCTAATTCCCCCCTGCCTGGATAGCAACTTTGGAGTAATAAACCTCATCCCTGAGAGCGTCTCAGCCACCCCAGGCAGGTCAAGGCAGGGCCAAGGGTTATTGTTCTCTCAGATCAGAGAGCAAAGGAAGGCTGGGCCATTGTCCTCAGTGGCACAGCCAGGCAGGGCAGCAGGCTTCAGGTCCCACCCTCCTGCCTCGGGAGCGCCTGTCCTCGTGGCCCAAAGACAAGGAGTAAGAGAAAGAAAGATGGCCTGGAGACTGATGGTTTAGGGGGGAAATCTACTGTCCAAGCAAAGCTGTGATCGACCCAGCAGCCTCTCTGAACCTCACTCTCCCCACCTAAGGAGGCGTCTAGGACTCAGCTCTTCTTGACAAGGACACTGAATCCCTCCTTGCTGCCCTGCCTCAGGCCACCTCAGCTCTCCCAGCCTTGACTAAGACCTCACACATGGGCCCCACCCTTCCAGGCCACGGTTGGGTTGAGAGCCAGGTTCCAAATACGGAAGGTCACTCTTTATGAATTTTCCATGTCACAAACTATATTAAGACATCTGAGGGCTCTAGGAGAATAAAACCACACCCCCTTTGGGAAGGGAGGATAACCCTGGAGGGTGGTACCTCTATTGTCACTCATCTGGGAGTCCTGAGGTAAGACTGGGAGCAGCAGCTGGCACTCAGGAGCCGCTACCTGTTAGCACTGGAATGGAGCCTGATTTATGCATTGTTTTCCCCTTTGCAGCCAGCCGGGGCCAGGCTCTGGGGAATGGGAGGGAGGGGGGCCCACAGCAGGGGCCCTCAGCCAAAATAATTCAGCTGCCATCCCTGAACCGCAGAGGGTGCTGTGCACTTGGTGGGCCTCACTGGAGCAGCGTGGAGGATGCCTGACCCAGAGGACTGGTTTCCAACCTCAGGGGGCAGCCCGGGGACAATGGAAGAACCCCTGCACTAGAGGCTTTCCAGGGAACCCCATGCCCATGGCCTCCAAAGGGATGTTGAAGAGACGGCAGTCTCTAGAGGGCCTGTGGCTGTCAGAGACTAATAGCGGAGGGGAGGCAGACTTGGATGACGGGAGGCGGGAGCGGCTGCACAGAGACCTTCAACCCCATCTGGAAGCGGGGAGAAGAGAGAGCGATGCAGCAAACATGGCCAAATGTAGATGGGCCTGGCTGTTCGTGATTTTCCCAGTAACATCCTCTGTGGATGTTATAGTTTAAAACAAAATCTACTTCAAGCTCTTCATGGACAATGAGAAACCAAGACAGAGGCTTAGACCATGCAGAGGCAGGCTGGCACTTCACCCCAGACCTCTCTGACCCCAAGCCTACCCTCTCACCACACCCCATTGCCTCCGCTTCTCTGCTCCTACAAAGGGGATGATTATACATCCCAGGAATTCCAAGCCCCCTTCATGGCCATTATGGGGATACCCATGTGAAGAGCTGCTGAACAAACACCTCAGATGACTGAGTCAGCCCCTGTCTCCAGAGTCAGTGAGAAGGCTGACTTGAGCTACTATTAAGAGAGGGGATTCGAGGGACACAGCACTAACGGAGCAGCAGAAACCTCACAGGCGGGAAACGCGGGCATCCAGAGAGCTGGGTCTCTGGCAACGCCAGCACCTGCAGCGCCAACCCACAGAGAAACGCCTTCGGAGCCCTAACTCCTCCGCCCCTCCCACCTGTAGTTCCACATTCATTTTCACACTTGGCTCTTTGACCCCAGAGTTCTGTGTTCCCTTCCTCTCTCCAAGGAAGTCCCCATCCTCCTCTGCCCCCTCCCTTGCCTCTGGGCCCTCACCTCCTCTGACATCCCCGGGAGCCTCAGAATCCACACAGCCTTTGTAGATTGAACGTCTTCCCCTCCAAATTGGACTTCTCCCGACCTAAATGTGCTCTCTGCGTCTAGCTGCAGCACTGTCCTTGAGCTTCCCGGCACACAGCAGCTGTGACACAGCCGGACCCTCTTGTAATCCCCCCGTAATCTAACTTCACATCAGAGGGACCTGTCATGCTGAACCAGCCCTCAACACCAGGCCCAACTCCCAACACCAGCTCCTGGAGGATTCTGGGCAAGGGAAGGGCTGAAGGGCCTCCCCCACGTGAACTCCTGTCTCAGCTTCCTGACCTGCAGAAGTCAAGTTCAGGCCACTTCCTGTGTGTGAAGAATGCAAAGTGTCCCGGCACTGAAGGCCAGCTCTGGCAGGCCCTGGGGGAAGGAAACCCGAGTGAGTCCAGGGAAAGTCAAAGGTCGCTTTGAGTGAGGCATCAGCTTTAAGAGCACCCTAAGTGAGCTTCAAGTGGGAGAGCGTGTCCTCTGTACGCCCAGCCAGTCCAGAGGGGGAGGGCTCTGGCCGGGCTGGACATGGATCGCTCCAGTCTGAATGTGGAACATCTGGCCTGGGCGGAGCCCAGAAAGGTGTCAGGAACCCCCCAGAGCATGTGCACATGGGGACTGGGCCCATTTCTTCGTTAATAACGTGATAATCTGAGAAGGATGCAAAGAAGGCCTTCTCATAAACCAACTCTGAACTCTTAGTGAGATCCAAAGGTCATTTCACAGGTGACCAAAGAATCCTTTAGGCTTCAGCCACTTCCTTCCCACCCCCTCCCCCACACACACAATATTGCCTGTAGGGACAGAGAGTCACCGCCTGCAGCAGGCAGCACGGCTCCTCATAGGCTGGGCTAGAGGTTCCTGCTGCTCCCAGGCCTCCCCCCGCCCCTGCCCCCCCACGTCACCGAGTGACTTTGCCCAGCCTCCTCCTGTATCTGAGCCTTAGTCTCTCCACCAGTAAAACACAAGGATTGTGCTAGCTCTAAAAGACTGTTCCAGCTCACACAGTGCACTATCTGACCCTGAGCTCACACAGCCCTGGAAAACATGCCTCATTGTCTTTATTTGACACTTCTGATAATTTGTTCATCATAGATTTTTGCTTTAATTTTGATTTTTTAAAAATTAATAGACCACTTTTTAGAGCAGTTTTAGATTTCAATGAAAATTGAGTGGAAAATACAGAGTTCCCACCTCTCCCTTCTCCCTCTGCACATAGTTTCCCCTAGTTTTACTTTAATCTTACATTAACGTGGTATGTATGTTTCAATCGTGAACCAGTATTAACATGAGTACATTAGTAGTAACTAAAATGCATAGTTTCCATTAGTTTCCTGTTGGTGTGGTACATTCTATAGGTTTTGACAAACGGATAGTGACATGTGTTTGACATTTTAGTGTCCATAAAGAGTAGAAACCCTCCGTGCTCCCCATTCATCCCTCCTTCCCCCACCCCCTGGCAGCCACCGATCCTCACTGTCTGCATAGCGTTGCCTTTTCCAGAACGTTACATAGTTGGAATCACGCAAAGTGTAGCCTTTTCAGATTGCCTTCTTTTACCTAGTAATTTGCATTCAGGCTTCCTTTGCATCTTTTCCTGGCTGGAGAGCTCCTTTCTTCTTATCTCTGAATACTATTCGACTGTATGGAAGTACCACAGTTTATTCATTTACTCACTGAAGGACATCTTATTTGCTTTCAATTCATCTTTATTCGAAATTTTGCTCATTGTGGATTTTGTAAAAAATACTTCATTAAAGTTTTATCTTGATTACTGAGTTCCTTCATGCCCTTTCAATGTTGTGCCTGAAGTGAGTGTCACAAGTCTCAGCCCGCTCTTACCTCTGGCTCCAGAATCAGAAACTGGGAAGGCCCGCTGAGAGTCTAGAAGATGTGGTCCCAGCACAGGCTCGCGCTGCGGGCCCGCAGTCCATGCAGGGGAGTCCTGGGAGATGCTGCCCGGGGCCCTTTCCTCCATCACCTCAGCTGCCCTACCTCCCTCCTTGCCTCCAGCAGCCGCTCTCTGACCTTTCCACCCCAGCCCCTCCTGGACAACCAGGCTGGGCCACAGCTTGCAAACAGCTGCTGTCATCACCTCCCTCATCTCCAGAGTTGACACGACTCCTCGGTGACTTCTGCATCTGGTCCGAACTCCTTGGCATCTGAAGCCCTTGTACAGCCTGCATCCCAACCACGGGGATTTTCCCAGGCTCATCCACAGGGGGCATCTGTACCTGCTCTGCTTCTTCCCACCCAGACTTGTCCATGCTGAATTCCCTTTTCAAGAAATGACCAGGCCTTCTGGAGGGTTCAATCTTTTTCAGACCAAGAGCTCTTTCTTCAGATAAGAGAGTTCTCAAAGATCGTATGTAAAAACAAATCTAAACAGATCTGTTTTGCCTGGAGCATGTGGGCACCCTCTTCATCCCTGGGGTAGTACCTCGGAAACACAACAGAGCCTGGAAGACGTGGGTATGACAGAAGGACTGGGCTTCAGTGTGGAAACACCGGCTGCCGCCCTGCCTCCCGAGGCCCACCTCTGTGGCTCTCTCGGGCACAGCACGGACCCTCCTGCATCGCAATTCTGCTTGAGTGCATCTGTCTTCCGCATCAGACTCAGAACTTTTCCTGACTGCCCTTCTTTCATCCACCCATTTATTCAGCTAGCGTACTGAGCACCTACTGATTCCACAGCTGTGCTCTGAGCACCTGCTATGCAGTAGGGACTCTTCCAGGCGGATGAAACAGTAACTGAAAGGGACAAATCCCTGCCTTCGTGCGAAAGGAGGGCAATAAGAAACCCGACAAATAAACTATATAGAATAATTAGAAGAGAATAAGTGTTGTGGAGAAAAATACAGCAGGGAAGGGTCATCACAACTTAAATAAGGAGATCAGGGAAGTCCCCCCAGGAAAGATGGCATTGGAACCAGGAGCTGAAGGAGCTGAGAGCACAGCTGGGGAAGAGAGGTCTGCACCACGGGTAGAGCAAGGGCCAAGGAGCATGCCTGGGTCAATCATGGAAGGGAGAGGAGGCCGGGTTGGCTGGGGCCGTGTTAGCCAGAGGAAAGCAGGGGAAATGAGAGCTTGGGAACGCAGCCACACTATGTAGGACCTGGTAGTGATGGTGAGAACCTTAGACTGTTCTGAACAATGATGAAAAAGTTTTAAGCAGAGAAGTAACAAGCTATGACTCAGGATTTTAAAAGAATGACTGTTGGAAAGTCTCCATTCCCCTCCCCCTCCAAGTACCAGGAGATTGGCTGTTAAGGAGCAACTGCACGGGCAGATGCAGATTTTGCAGGTCCTAAATCTTAATCAACTGGGAGGCCTTCTTCAAGAAAAAGAACACATAGTTACAAATACGAGACCTGGGAAGGGCCCTGGGAGTGAAAGGCCTCATAGGAAATTTGCCTTTGACCCAATCACAGGTACTCCTTTGCCCTCCGGCTGCAGGTTGAGTTCAGCCAGTGCCAGCAGCAGCAGAGCAGAGAGCTGGAGAGCAGGGCCGGAGTGTTCGTTCACTTGGTAGTGCTGTGTCCAGCTCTTGGTGAGTCCCAGTCGCCCCATGACGAGCTGGACCGTCCTTTGTTGGCATCTGTGCAAATGGTGCTTTGGTCAGCCTCTCCTCAGTCACTCTCCTGAGTGTTCCTGAGCCCAATGGTACACTCTCTGTAGCTGCTTTGTTCAGAGCAGGAAGATCGGGGAGGGCTGCAAGGCTACTGTTAGAAGCCAGGCTGGAGAGAGGACAGTGTCTTGCCCCCAGGTGGTAGCAGTAGGGGAAGAGAAGGCCCCAGGATGACTCCACGGCTTTTGATCTGAGTGTCTTCCATTGCACCGCATTCTCCACATACCGCCCAGGGTGCCATGGAGAGCCAATGAACTTGTTGAGCAGAGCCCCACCCTGTCCTGACCATCCAACTTGACCTTTCTAATCTCAGATATTTCATGGGTGAAATAGAGATAAAAAATGACTCCCTTGAAGATAAGCTAGAAACACCCAACCTGCAGTGGGTGTTCAGGGGATATCTCTCTTTAAGGTCCACATGGTCAGTCTCCATTTTCTCTGGAACCTTCTTCTGGTCAACCTGGACACAAAGTTTGACTGACTGCTTTCAAACTTTCTGTTGCATCCACAATAAAGATCAATCCACTTCTAACTTGAAGCTGTCAACCATTTTCTGTGATGTTGGTGTTTGGTCTCTTCAACTGTTTCAGATTCACGCAGGCCAGGAACATTGTCCTCTGCCGATGTCCCCACGGAGCCTACGCACCATGATGTCAGCCGCAGCAGCAGCATTTCCTGAGCACAGCCCACATGCCAGGAACTGTTGGAAGCACATTAAGCACATCACCTTGTTTAATCCTGACAGCGAGACCACAGAGTGGGCCGCATGTCATCTCCGCATTACAGACCAGGAACCTGAGGTGTGCAGTGGTTAAGGAACCCACCAGGGTCATAGCTCTCCAGCCCTGGATCAAAGGGCAAGCCCAGATTCATCTGACTTCATAGCCAGCCCTCTTAATCGCTGTACTATGCTGCCTTTCATCCATATAAGCACTCGAAAAATATTTACTTATTGATTGATGATCGGTAGCCTCTGCACATTAAGCTTCTGAGACTTTCTTGGTGTGTCAGTTTGTTTTTTCCAAATGCCGACTCTACTGAGCAATGTATTGATCATTCCCTCTAATAATTTGTCACCTGGTGATGGTGACTTACAAACTGCCAATTGCCCAGAAGGAAGATGAGAATTGGGGCTGTTCAAATGTTTTTTTTAAGGAGTGGAAGTTCTTAAACGCCCCATTGTGGCACATGCATCTTCTGCTGCTGAGCATGCAGGGGAAAGGGTCCCCCTGCCTGGTTCTCAGGAATGACCTGAGGCCCTGGGACCCTGAGCTGGGCTGCTGAGCTCATCCCTCCCCTCCCCCAGCCCAAGAGCCAGCAGGCTGACAGGCACTGGTGTTATGTCAGGGTAGATGCCTGTCAAGTGGTTCTCGTGTTGTGACACTAGGCAATCATGATTTATTTCACAAACAATCAACAATAAGTTTATGCACAGGGGGAAAAAGATCAGAAAATGTAGGATGACAAGTGCACTTGCAGGAATTTGTTTGATGGGTTTTTTAACCAGAAGGCAGAAAAGGAAATATTTTGAAGGAAGAAATAAACACATAGGCATACAATCCCTAGATCTAGACTATTCACTTCCTCCCAACTCTGACAGGCAAGAAATTCCTGTACTTCTAAACCCATGGTGAAACCTTACTTCTTCCAGGAAGCCTCCCAGATTTCTGAACCAGAAAGCACGACTCGGTACTCTGAGCGCACTCTCTCTATATCTACCCCTCCCTGAAGGCACATGATATTTCCACCTGAACTCAGAGCTCCTGCCGACCTTATCCTATTTGTTCTACTGGATTTCAGAGGTGAGGCAACCAAATTGCCTACACTCAGTAGGCATATGCCTGTGTGGTATTTTGCACATAGTACTTACTATTCAATAAACAAAAGATGTGTGTTTGTGTGCATGCAGGTGCACATGAGTGGCTGAGCATTGATGCCCAATGTCCTAAGGGTAAAACAGCAGTAAATAGCCCACCTCAAATGAGGAATGTATTTGTCAGTGCAATTCCAGTGGGAATCGGAGTGCAAGCCCCCAGAGGCCATTCTCAGTTCAGTCCTGCACAGTCAGTTCAGAAACCTCACACAGAAAGTGAGTCTCTCACCTCATCTGCGCCCAGCCTCCCTCATCTCCCCTCCCTGACACCAGACTGTACACAATGTCAAATTTTGCACGAAAAGCATTCCACTTGTGCCTAGATGTTCAGCCCAACTATATGAATAGAATACTATTTTGTTCTAGAAATTGAAATTAGAGAACCAAAAGCAGTCTATTTATTAGTAACCAAAAGCATGAAAGCACATCGTGGGGAAAGAGCTGCTAAGAGTATGGGTGTGAGTCAAACAGCCTGGTTTCAAATTCCAGCTTTGTGCTTTCTAAGGTGTATGAATGTAAGCCACTGGGTTACTTCCTCTATGAAATGAGCACAGTAACATCTGCCTCTGGGGATTGTTAGGGATTTATGAGATGCTGTTCAGAAAGCCCTGAGCACAGTGCCAGCCTCCTACTAGGTGCCCAGTAAAGAAATCAGATGACACTGGTGGGTGGTGGGGGGTGGCCCCACCTAATGGCTCCTCCATGTCTCATTTTGAGCTACCCACTTTCTCTGGTCCTCAGTTGTTCTAACCAGCCAACTGAGCAAGATGCTCCCTTGTTCCTACCACTTCAAAATATCTATGAATCAGGCCTGGGGAGTACACGGCACAGGGAACCAAGGTGTTGTCCAGAGACAGGCAGCCCAGGTGCAAATCCTAGTGCTATCACTTCTAGCACTGTGGCCTTGAGCAAATTATTTAAGTGTTCTTAGCTTTAGTTGCCTCATCTGGGAAAGAACATAATACTTTTACAGCCTTTGTGAATCCAGGGGCCCATGTGATCCAGTCCTATTTAGCAGCCAAAAATTATGAGAGACTGCTGCTTAAACCTGAGTCTCGGCTTCTCACCTTCCTCCCTGAACAAGAGGAGCTTCAGCACGCACTCCAGCTTCTCTACAAATTACCGGAACCCAGGCTCCGTGCAGTCACCCAGCAACTGGGCCTGGCCTGCCAGCAGTGCAGACAGCATCTGTGCAGGTGCCGGGAGCTTGGGGTCTCCATCAAGGTAAAGCGGTTGGGGCAGCATGTGGGGCAGCTGAGGATCTGGGCCTCTGGCTACTGGGATGGCGAGGGGTCTGGTAGGCATAGGGGGCACCCAGAGCGAGAAGGAGACTATGCAATGCCTAGATGACCACCTGGCCTCCTACCTGGAGAGGGTGAGAAGTCTGGAGGTTGATAATCAGAGACTGGAGATCAAAATCTGGGAACACCAGGTCAGAGGCTGGGGCATTATTTCCAGACCATCGAGGACCTGCAAGTTCTATGGATAATGCCTGCATCATTCTGCAAATTGACAATACCTGTCTTGCTGATGATGATTTCAAAGTCAAGTATGAGACGGAGCTGGCCATGAGCCATTCTGTGAAGAGTGACATCAATGGGCTTCAAAAGATCACTGATGACACTAATATTATTCAGCTGGAATTGGAGGCCGAGGTCAAAGCTCTCAAGGAGGAGCTGCACTTCATGAAGAAGAACCATGATGAGGAAGTAAATGGTCTATGATTGCCAACTCTGGGTTGACTGTGGGGTTGGATGCCCCAGATCTCAGGATCTCAGCAAGATCGTGGTGGACGTCTGGGCCCAGTATAATTAGTTGGCTTGGGAGAACAGAGAAGAGCTAGACAAGTACTGATCCCAGCAGACTAAGGAGAGCACCACAGTGGTCCCCTCACAGACCACTGACATAGGAGCTGCTGAGATGACACTCGTAGAGCTGAGACATACAGTCCAGTCCTTGGAGACTGACCTGGACTCCATGAGAAATCTGAAGGCCAGTTTGGAGAAGAGCCTAAGGGAGGTGGAGACGCACTATGCCAAGCAGTTGGAACAGCTCAGCGGGATCCTGCTGCACCTGGAGGCAGAGCCCGTCAAGACTCAAGCAGAGGGGCAGCACCAGGCCCAGGGGTACGAGACCCTGCTGAACATCAAGGTCAAGCTGGAGGCCGAGACTGCCGCCTACCTCCACTTGCTGGAAAAAGGGGAGGACTTAGATCCTGGTGACAGACCGGACAACAGCCACTCCACACACTGCATCCAGAAGACCACCTCCTGCAGGACTGTGGGCGGCAGAAGGTGCCCGAGGTCAACACACCTAGGTTCTCAGGTGTTAAAGAAGGGGCAAAAAGCCAGTAAAAAGTTCAAAGATCACTGGACATTAAAAATATTATTAGAAGGAAATCCATTTGTATGAGAGACTCTCAAGTAATTCACAATAATTGGTTTTCAAACCACCCCCTTTCTACTCCTCAATCCTCTTTCCATCTCCCTAGTAGCTCTAGAGCATCTTGGGCAGCACAGCCATGATGTTCTTTGCCAGTCTCAGCAACACAGGACTTTTTCCTCCTCTTTCCTACCACCACCTCCCTTCCAGTAAGAGTACATCCTTTTTAGGAGAGATTTGGAGGAAGAAAACTTGGAGAGAAGAGACAATTTTGTCATCAGGAGCAGATGGGGTGGGGTGGGGGTGGGAGCTGTGAACCTTCCCAAGTAAATAAGCAAATAAGTTTTGTTCTGTCACTCCTAAGTGACTGTGGGAGGGTGAAATTAGATCATTTGTACTAAGCAGTCAGCCTGGTGTCTGACATGTAAGAGGTGCTTGAGATATGAGAGCCATTACTGTTGCTGGTTTTGCAGACTGGCTTTTCCCTGCAGATTTATCCCACTGCTGCCACCACACAGCCACCCTTCCCACCATTGCCTCCTCCATCTGACCATCTTCCTCACTCCCGTTGATGAATTCCATCCACTCGGGGCACAGTCATATCCCATGCCTGTGCCTGGAATGCTCTCTGACATTTCTTCTTCCATGACATCCTGGCTCCTCACCAACACTTCCTATCTCCTAGAAAAGGAAGTACTCGTATTTCTGGCCCAGGCACACACACACCCTTGGGTGTCTGAACATGCCCTTCTAGTAACTTCCAGTTGGCTCTCCCTTCCCACCATTATTGCCACATACCATCTGATCTCAGAATGCAGCCTGTAATAGCACAAGACTAAGTCTGTTTAACAAGTTCCATGGCACATCTGGCCTCAGACAGGGAATACTGGAGAGAGAAGTGCCTATGTGTTGGGGCCTGAGAGGCTCAGAGAGAAATGCAAGAGGAGCTAAGGGACTTAGAGTCTTAAGGAAGGCAAAGCCCACAGGAAGCATCGAGCTGTGCAGCAGGCACTGAAACGCATGACTTACGTATGACTTACTGAACACCGAGAGCTGGGCTGGAGCTCATTCAAGGCAAAAGACCAAAGTTTAACTCTGTGCCTCTATTTTGTCCATTTTCTCACCCCAGCTCAGGACTGGGACCTTCCCAGTTGATGCCTTTTATCTCCTACCAAGCCTTAATCTTAAAAAACTTATTTTGCCATATATGGCATAAATGACAAAAAAAAGAGAGAGAGAGCAAGATGTGACATTCTCCATGCCCAGGGACATGACTATTCTACCCAGGACCACAGCCTTACAAAATCAGTAATATGCTAATGGTGCTACCAGGCATCATCCTGCAGACAAGAGAGGTATTAAGGGATAGAAGGAGGCCTGCTTAGACCCAGAAATCCCCCAACTAGGGAGTTCAACCGCTTCACCTTGTGTAAAGCTGGATCTGGTTCCGTATGAGACGTTAACATTGATCATGAGTGATTAGAAACAATGATCAACTGGAGACACTTAATCCTTCCTAGCAGCAAAAGAAACCTCAAAAAGCACTTTTTCAGCTGTATCCATGGTCACTGTTGATGTTCACATGGGAAATTAGTAGCATGTGTGAAAACAACTAGTAGGTTTCAGGGACTTGGCAACCCACAGTATCGCCAATGAGATGAGGCCGTGAGATCCCCAATGAAGCCGCAGGAACAGCAGCCACAGTGCGAGCAGGGATGCCCACTAACTCTGAGCTGCTCAGCACTCACGAAGAAGCACCATAGTGAGGAAGAAGAGGGAACCCAGCCAAAAAAAGAAGGTCTGCAATTCCCACTGTAGGCAGATTCATGAAAGGAGTCCAGGGAATTTGTCCAGAAGGAAAGACTGGTGGTCTTCAGTGAGAGACAAAGCTTGGGAGGATAGAGTTTTGTTAGGAGTTGGCAGGAGAGTAAGGCTCAAATATTTGCAGAGCCCTCATAGAGACTGATGGGTGGAAGTCACAGGGACAAGCATTTTAATGAAGACAGATTTCCACAGGGGGAACTCTGACAGCCAGACTGAACCAAAACACAGGAAGTCTTGCAGGGCATCCATTTGGAAAGTACAGACCAGCAAAAGTGGGGGGCTCTGTGGATTGGATGGTTGGATGGATGGGTGGGTGGGTGGGTGGACAAGCAGATGTGTGTGTTATAAGGACAGTTGAACAATGGACAGAAGGGCAAATATATGTAAATTTATGGACATGAACAGGTATATATAAGGATGTGTTGAATAATGGATGGATGCCTTCAGAGCTGTTCTCCAATTCAGAGAATCTACAATTACATGTTAATTTGGGCAAGAAATACCTAGTCTGTGGGCTATCAGACACCAGTAAAATATGGTAGAGTGACATCAAGTTACCAGTTTTTAATTTTGTCAAGTTAAGAACAGCACTATAACGACCACCATCTATTGAAACAGATGAAACAGACCCGAATGGAGTGAATAGCAGTCCTTCCAAACAAGGGCCACTGAGAATCTGTGTGTGTGCGTCACTCATTTTACATGAATATTTTTACATTGTCCTCATTTTTCTTATTTAATATATGCAGTTTTGAGAATTAGTAGTTTGTACATACATTATTCATGTTATTTTCAACTACATTTTCTGAGCCACAGACTCTATTGACCTTAAGAAGGTATGAATTTATGCCAGGCATCAAAAATTCCATTGTTTTTGAGGCAAGCAGGCAACATAAATGACGCAGGTGGAGCATGGGGACAATGGGGACCGGACGGTGAAAACCTGGAGAAGCCACACTCACCTGGTGATGGCCGTGCATTCTTAGCTCCAGCTGACTGCCACCATGCAGGAAGGAAAACCCAGTATTGATGGCCAGATTTTCTGATTCACTGAGAAAAACTGGACATACAAATTTTATGATGAATCTCTCTTAAAAAAATATTTTATTTACTTATTTTTTTAGGAGAAAGGGAGGAAGAGTGGGAGAGGAACATCCATGTGTGCCTGCTTTCGTGCACCCCCAACTGGGGACCTGGCCCACAACCCAGACATGTGCCCTGAGTGGGAATTGAACCAGCGACCCTTTGGTTCACAGGTGGGCACTCAACCACTGAGCCACACCAGCCAGGGCATGGTGAATCTCTTGATTTAAAAATATTTGCAATTAAGTTTTTAAAATCAACCTGTGTTCAGGCCAACATACCTCAACCAAAGCATGCACACCTGTGGATCAGGTTTGGCCCATGGGCCATGGGTTTGCAACCGCTGCTTTAGATACTGTATTTGGAGTGGGAAGTGATTGGTGGGGAAAGACACCAAAAAGGACAACCAAAGGGCTGTTCTGGTTAATACTTGGGGCAGGCAGGGGCAGTGGGGGGCAACACACATAAAAAGTCATTGGGTTCCTCCTCCTGGTGGATAATTTCTTCACAGTCTATTTCCGGAAGAGCTGTAATTCCGGCTCCAAACAACCTATGATTTACATCCTGGCCGGTGTAAAAGATATTGTGCTGAGCACTCCGACTGTGCTCTGTGTGTTTGTATAAATCTCCCTACTCAAAATATCTCCCACAGTTGACTGACAGCCCGTGTAATTTAGCAGAAGGCTAAAAATTAAAATCTTCGAGCCTGCTGAGGGAGCGAAAGAATACAGTAACACTACGGCATCCGCCCCCTCACCCAGGCTTGGGCTCGCAGATGCCAGGGCTGTTCATTTTGGAGACGGAACAAAATATTTGTATTTAGATTTATTAAGTCATTATTCCACCATTTGTTCCAATGCTCTTTATTAAAACCAGATCTCATCTCTGTTTTGAAAGTATTACCTGATTTACATAAGCCGGTCCCAGCCCTAATTACGGCTTCCTTTGGTGTCTTTTCATTCCGAGGGAGGTTTGCTCCCCCCTTGTTTTTGTCGCCTGTCTTTGTGGCCCATATGTCTGCCTTGAGATAGCAAGAATCTTCAACCTATAAATAGACGGTTCAGAACAACCCCGCTGCCAGTTATCTGTCCACACATCAACATTACCATAATTGCAACAGTGAATGTGTAATCTCTCTAATCACACGTTCCAGTCGGAAAACTGGATTGGGTTTCATAAATTGTATAATTTGAGGCTTTCCTGAGCTAACCACTGGGCGGGTGAGCTGCCTTGGGTTGTCCAGGGCTTGGCCATGGCACTCAGCCGGGCCAGGGCTGCATAGCGGCACACACCTGAAGCAGACACTTGGCTGTGGAAAATGGCAGTGCCACCTTCGCTTTGAGATGAGGATGCCTGGGGAATATGAGAGGCACAAATTTCTGAAGCCTGGTATAAGCTAGCACTTTGCACATGCTCTTTTAATTTTCATTCTATTTACCTTATCAGGGAAAAATACCATAAATACTCCCATTTTGCAGATGATGACATCAGGACTCAGAAAGGTTAAGTGAATTTCCAAGGATCACACAGCAAGTAGCTGAGACTCAAGTGCAAGTGTGAGATTCCACTTCACTCCCAGTTAAGCAGCTTTTGTCTAACACATGACACAGTTGAGGGTGTCAGTGTATTCCTTTTGTTGTTCCTCCAAAATGCTTCCATCTTCGTCATTTTACTTTAGCTAATCCCCAGAACCAGCAGAAAAGGTCTTTACAGGTAACAAAAGTCAGACTCCGAGAGGTTAAGTGCACTGTCCAGGGTCACACAGCTTGTGAAGGCAGACCTGGGATTTGAACTCAGGGTGACTCCCAAACCTGTGTGGGCTCTCTGGAAGCCTCCATGGCCCAGGGGCCAACTGGGGGTCCTTGCCTCCTCTTTCAGAGCCTGTTTTCCTGCTGCCTCTCGGAAGGATGCCGCAGTTGGACTGGTATCAGTGTGCCAATCCGTGGAGGGGAAGGAGGAAAGGGCAGAGGACCCTCCTGCAATTTTCCCCAGAACCTCCCTGGGGACAGCTGTGTCCCAAGCCTGTTTAGGGCTGAAGGAAATTGCCTCTGAAGACCCCCAGGGAGGTGCTGGGAAAGGACTCCTTTTGTTTTGCATTACAAGTTCCTCTGAGCAATGTTATTGATGCTCAAGGTCTCTGGAGGGGAGAGGAGGCTGATGACACCCAGATAGATGGACTGGTCCCTGCAGACCAACCCGGCTCCAGCTGTGCCCGCAATTGCATAGCCTTGCAAAGTTTCAGATGTCTATTAGCTGCTTTAAATTGAGTGCTAATCATATAACGGCCTGTTACCAAGATGCTCCCTCAGGTCTCTCTCCCTCCCTCTCTCTTTCTCAGAAGGAACCATGGAATCCCACTCCTTTGATTTTTCCAGATGAGAAAACTGACACTAAGAAAGGGGCAGGGATTTGCCCAAGGTCATAAATACATCTTGGGTTCTTTCTTTGCAGTGTTTTGAGCTGCATGCATGTACACACACGTGTGCTCACACATGCACACACACCTCCTCCCACACTCCCACCTCTAGTCATGAACTAGGTCCCCAAGCTCCTTTTCCTTGACAGTTTTAGGCAGGAAATTGGGGACCAGTGTTCCTCTCGTCAGCACTGTCCCCATAGTGTCCCCATAGTGTCCCCATGCGCCAAGAAGTCAGAAAACTGAGTTCTCACATGGCCCTGGACCCATGAGTAACCCACCGTGAGCCCCTTTTATCTCTATACGTCAAAGCGTGACCTGGCAAGTGGAGATGAGGGTAATGCACCCCTTCACTTCTTCCACGCAATGGCCCTGAGCACCAAAGACACACCCAGAAACGATTTGGCTAAGTGGGATAGCCTCTTGCAGGCCACTGCCCAAGGCATGGCAGGAAGCAAACCAGACCAGTGCTACTCCAGTGAGGGCCACTGACCCAAGCAGCGTCAGTGTCACCTGGGGACTAGTTTGAAGTGCAAATCCGAGGGCGGCATCACAGTCCACAATCCAGAGGAGGCACTCTGTTTCACCAGGGCCTTGGGTGTTTCGGTGCTTGCCTGAATTTGAGAATTGTAGGTCCAGATCCAGTCCATCCCTGGAGCTCCTTCCCAGGTGGAGAGTCCTTGAGGCTCACCCCACCCTGAGGGTTCAGACCCAACTCAGACATTACAGTCATAGCTCTCCCTCACCTTCCTCAAACAGTTACTTTCCCCCCACCCTCAGTTCTTCTGTAACACTTGAAAAACTGCTGTTTCTTACATTCCATCTGTAGGCTCCACAGCGCCCGGTCATGCCTGGTGCACAGTAAGCACACAATGATATGGGTGCTCAACTCCAACTGCATTGACTACTAGTCCTAGGCCCCCAAGGACTAGGCTTTGTGGCAAATTCGATGATTATTCTAGACCCACAAGGAGACTTCATTATTTTACAACCAGCAGGGCTCCCGAGGGCTGACCCCAAGGTCACCTCTCCCCTAGTTTCTTCCAGTGCCCACCTACTCCAGCCTGTGGCCAAGAGCACCCTGTTGAGACTCATCAGGCTTGGGCCTAACACATTAGTCATCCCTGGTGGCAGCTTAGCTCAGCCCAGGAAGAGCCTGCGGTGTGACCTCCTGTTGCACTCCTGACCCAGCCCAAAAAGCTCATCCAGGGCTCCCACTCCACCCTGCTGCGCAAGGTGGCCAAGTGGTCTGGGGAAGTCGGCCCTGAAGTACCCTGGAGGACTGCCTTTAGCAGCCGGGTTTCCTCCAGGCCCCACCCAGGGGAACCTCGTCCAGAAGGCAGGAGCTGGGTTCCGTCACATACGCCCTTCCCGCTCCCCAGAAAGCTCATATTCCTGGTGCCTCGGGACCATGGTATCTTCTGTGGTCACATGGGATCGAGGCTTACCTGCCTGAGGACAAGTTGCCTCAGATATCCTGATCAGCCACACCCAGAAACAAATGTCACAAAGCTAAAATATTATTCCAACCCCCAGCAACTCCCAGTCCCCACCCAGGGGGCACTCTCCTCATTGTCTCGGGCTGATTACACATCCTCTCTCCCAGGAAGCATTTCAAACCCAACCCTGTGAACTAGTAGCTGATATGACAGGTGTAGGAACACAGTTGAGAAAAGAGGACAACTGTCCAGTGAAATGACCTGGGAAAAATAAAAGATAGTAAAAATCAACATCCTGTCATTAACACAGTGTGACTTTGAGTCTCTTTCTGAAGCTGGGTCTCCCACATTAAAGTGATTTAGTGGTGTGCGTGTCTGTGTGCATGCACACACATGCTCACTCCAAGCACAGATTGGGCTCATGTAACCAGACTCTGCCTCACGTTTTCTTTGACCCCTGGAGTTGTGACCTGACCCATGAGCCCCCGAGCTCTGCCTTGGCCATGCACTAGCTGCTTGTCCTCTGCTGTGATCCAGTTTCCTGCAGAGGTTCCTCCCCTGCCGGGCCAGTGCCCAACAAGCCATGTCCCTTTGTCTCAAGGATCACTCATCCCTGTGTGCTCTTCAGGGCTGTCCTCCCTAGAAGGCTTGGAGAGCACCCTGCGGTAGAAACTGCGTCACTGCCCTGCACACCGGGAGGCTTAGATGGCAGATAAGATCTGTTGTTTCTCTGGCAAGTCCAGCCAGAGCGGCGTCTTATTACCCTATCTGTGCTGGACTCGGCACCCCAGGAATGTGAACCAGATGAGCAGTGAGGTTTCCTGTTGACACTTGTCCCAGAGAGATGGTCCTCAGCTTAGCTTCTCAGGTTGCACAACACCTGGAGCAGGCTGGCTCTCAGCAGGAGCACCGGGTGCCAAAGGGCAGGGGTGGCCTTCCCAGCCCTATGCCCGCTGCCTGAGGTGGAGGATTCCTGGCAGGTCAGCAAGTGTTTGGAACATGACCCTGGCCTCTTGTGGGGCTTGAGGTGGCTGCTCTGAATGGCCCAAAGCAGGGTTACCACTGATCTAAACCAGACTGTTGTCCCTTCCTAAGGGGAAGGCCTGGAGCAGGGCAGCTCATGAATGCCAAGCTTTATAGTTTAAGTTTTCCACATTCCCCTCCACTCCTACCATGTAACTGAGAGCACATACTTGTCTTTTTCCCCAGTCCAGCACTCTAGCCTCTGGTCCAACGTCCTGTCCACGGGGCTGCGTGCCCTGCCTGAATAACCCTTAAGAGCTGATGGTACGCCCACGTGCTTGGGCTCAGCAGTGTGAGGATGGCCAAATCTAGAAGAGAGCCCAGCTAAGTTCAGGGCATCCTGAAGCTGCTGGCCCTGGCTGGGAAGCCGCTCCCCGCCTCCAGCCCTCAGTGGTAACTGTGTTCAGCTGGGCGGGTGACTCAGCAGCCCTTGTTCCCACATATCGGGAGGGTGAGCCACTCTCCCCAGGGTGTCGGTTGGCTCTGTTGGCCCATCTGAGGGTATCGTGGCAGCCGGCCTTCCGCCATTGAGGCCCCAGGCCTTGGACCAGCCTTCCCACAGCTCAATCACAGGGTTTGGCCTCTTTTTCAGCCCACTGGCCTCTCCCCTGAGATTGGAATGCCACTTCTAAATTCCTCTGGCCACCTCCACCCCACCCTGGCCAGACTGTGGTGATTTCCTTGGTGTCAGTCCCAGAACCCCTGTGCTGCGCCCCCTAAGGAGCTCATCTCCCAGAGCAAACAGAGTGCCTGCCAGCCTGAGGGCCCTAGGCTCGCTTAGAGCAAGTCCTGTGTTGTGTGAAGAGAAGGGGTGTGAAACCAGGGAGGGAAGTGGATCTTGGTTGGACTTTCACATGAGATGTGCGGGAAGGTGAGATACAGTTAGGCCATGCAGGTAGGATGCAAGAGTATCTGCTGAAGTCCAAGAGCAACAGGTTCTGGCTCTCACCCAGGAGTGGCGTGTGGGAGTAGGGGAGTGTTGTGGGCAGGAGTAAGGCCCGCAGCCCTCCGGTGCTGAGTCCACAGTGTGAAGTGGGCGTGGCCATGCCTGCCGGCCGGTGCATAACACACAACATGCACAAGCCTTCTTCTAAAGGGCCTGGCTGGCAGATGGCCTGCTCCGAAGTACTCCAGCGTGGGTATGTTTTCCGTCCCGGGTGTGAGTCTAGCAGGATTTGTGCAATCATGCATTGCTCTCATTTCATGCTCGTCATCCTGAGATCCTGTGGAAAGGAACGCTGAGGCACTTTGCAAATGGCACTGTGCACTGCAGTCGCTGGCCACTGCTCACAATCAATCCACAACTTAGGATGACTAAATAAACTAACTTTGTTGAGTACAAAGTATGTGCCAGCTCCTGGGGTGACACTTGGGGCCACTGAGGTTCATAGAACGTTATTTTGCCAAATAAGGCTCATGGGGCAAAAGAGGGGAAGGAGAGCAGTGCCAATGACCCCCGCCCCCATGGGTAGAAAGTAAGAGACTGTATATGAGATGTGGACACCTCACATACAGGATTGTTTCAGTGAGGAATCAGTGCTATTCAGGAGGATCCTAGAGGCTTCACAGGGGGATGGATTTGGGGTTCTGAAAGATGAGCGCAAGTTTGCAGGGTAGAAAAGGGAGAGAAAGCCTCCATGCCTGGGCTGACCAGTGGGCTAGGAGCTCTTCTGGAGCATCCAGGTGCAGTGGAGGAGCCTCTCTGCTACCCACCTGTGACATCACAGGTGTTGGGGGGCCCCCTTGAGACACTGAGACACATACACGGGGGTCACGTGCTCACCATGTGACCCAGGCCTCTGCCTTCCAGGAATTGGTTGGGCAAGACAAGACTCACCCCAGCATAGTTAGAGCGCATACTCGCCAGCAGGGCTCCACTGGTGGGAGTAGCACATGAGGTCTGGTGTCACCTCCGTGAGTAGACAGGCATACGCAGTTTGCACACCAGGTCTGGGGGCTCAAGGACATTCCACCAGCTCGTCTCCACTGAGGATCCCCAATATAGTCCAACTCCTGCATTTTGCAGCTAAGGAAACTGAGGCAGAGATAGAATGTGACTTGCCAGAGGTCCACATGCACCATGGCAGAACCAGACCTAGACCCCTGGCTTCTGACTCAGGCTTCTCCCGTGGGCCCCCTGCTGCTGCCACCTCATCAACATGCATCCCTGGCCAGCTGCCACACTTAGGGTCCTGCCTCATGATGGAGGGGGTGGGTGGGTGTTTTCTATCATGCCCAGCCTGTGACTCCTCTCTTGGAAAATGCCTCCTTCTCACTCTAGTCCCCAAGCATAGTCCTGCTGGTTCTCTGCCTCCTGGTGGCCCACCTCTGTGGCAGGCCCCCACATCCGGCCACCCACCCAAACAATCCACGGGCAGCCTCTTCCCCTTCTGCCCCTGCTCACCTTTCATAGCCATCCACTGCCTGGGTTTGACTCTCACGCAAATCCAGCCTTTTCTTTTTACAGCCAAGAGCCCAGGCCCTCCTCACCCTTCACTGGGACTGTTACAACAGCCAGAAAAATATTTCTAAGGCATACAAACACATCGCTTTTCCACTGAAAATGTTGCAGAGGTCCCCCATGGCCTTCTAAATTAAGTTCAAGTTCTTGGTGGGGTCTACAAAGACCCACGCGGCTGACAACCTCTGCTGGCCGAGTCCCCTCCTGCTTCACACCCATTTCTCATGCTGGCACCAGCTGGGCAAATGTTCCACGTGCCCAACAGCCTCTCCAGGGGTATCCGAACTTTTGGCATCTCTAGACTACACTGGAAAAGAGGAGTTGTCTTGGGTCACACATTAAATACACAAACACTAATGAAAACTGATGAGCAAAAAAAAAAAAAAGCTTTTAAGTAAATTTACGATTTTATGTTGGGCCGCATTCACAGCCACCCTGTGCCACATGTGGCCCATGGGCCGTGGGTTGGACGCCCCTGCTGGACCATCTGTTCCCAATGGTCTAAGATGAGCTTGGGCCAGCTGAGCACTCTTGGGCCTCAAGGTTTGCTTGAATACTTGTTTTCTAAAGTCAGTTCCCTCTTAACAGAAATTTTGCAAAGGGCCCTATCCTGTTTTTCCTGGACTTCTGCAAACCCCTTACACTCAAGAGAATCATTTGTAAACATCCTTCCACAGTAGTTTCCTTATGCAGATGGATGCAACTTTTTACATATGGTATTTCTAGGGCCTGGAATTAGAAACAGGAGAAATGGTCAATATAGCAGTGTGCACTGGCCCATTTGCTGAATAAATAACTTAATCAAGAAGTCCAATCTATAAATTCAACAGGAACAAGGGCTGATATTCAGAGTCCCAGACAGGTCAGAGCTGGAGGAATCATAAAGCACCGCGGAGACGTGCTGTCAGTGGGCAGATGGGAGTGTGGGACCCGCCCTCCATCCCTGCAGCCTGAACCAGCCACATTCCCAGGTCTTCCAACTGGATTTTCAACTTTCTAGAACAGAGGCTTCCTATGTTATGCTTGCAATTTGTAGGATCTGATAAGAGACTTGCTTCCAAGTTCAAAAGAGACTGAACATTGTAAGTAGTTTCAAAGAGAAGCACTATTTATGCTGGGGAGGCAACATACAGTAGGAGACAGGCGAGCCTGTAAGTCGGACCAGCTGCGGAGGATCCCAGAGCCATCTTTGTGGACCAAACTGCTTAACTTTTCCATTCTTTCTGTCAACTGCACAGTGGGGATATAACGGACTCACCTCATTGGGTTGTAGTAAATGATGTAATGCAAATGAGCATCTAGTATGTGCTCAGTAAGTAGTACTTGTGGTGGTGGTGGTTGCTAATGAAACCACCTGTGTTTATAGCGGGGTGGCTATATTAACATATGGTAAAATACTACTAATTTGGGTAGAATGAGATTGTCTTGGCTGTGGAAGTGAGTGGTATGAGCCAGCGACCTAGAACTGCAGCTCAGGAAGAGAGAACTTGACAGAGCCGAAGCCCACTGGGGGACAAGAGACAGGTACAGTGGACTAGATGGTGCCCCCCCCAAAAGAGCAGGTCCTAAGCCCTGGAGCCTATAAATGTCACCTTATTTGTGGGTGGGGGGATTTTCGCAGATGTGATTACACTGGATTATTGGGGTAGGTCCTATATGCAATGACAGTGTCCTTGTAGGAGGCAGGCAGAGGGAGAGTTAATAATATATAGACAGGAGAAGATGATGTGAAGACAGATCAGAGAGATTTGAAGATGCTGGCCTTGAAGAATGGCATGATGTGGCCACAAGTCAAGGAATGTCAGCAGCTACCAAACGCTGGAAAAGGCAAGGATCAAATTCTTTCCTAGAGCATCCTGAGGGAGTGCGACCTTCCCCAAATTTTGATTTTGGTTCAGTGAGACTGACTTTGGGCTTCTGGCCTCCAGAATTGTGACAGGACAGATTTCTGTTGTTTTAAGCCACTGAGTTTATTTGTTACAGCATCCCTAGGAAGCTAATTCATCAATATCATAAATTATAGCCTATTTTACTCACGAGTCCACGTAGACTCAGAGAGCAGCAGCACTCACCCAAAGCCAAGGCCAGGCCATGTCTCCAGATTCCCACACCACTGTGCTCCATCTTCCATCTGCCCTCCTGGCCACGTGGGGACCCCTTCAAGGCCTTACCCCTGCCCTGGGAGACCCCTGGTTGGCAATAGTGACTTTATCTTTACTTACCACTGCCCTCAGGTGAGAACGGCTGGTACCAAACACTGTCCCCGTGATCACCACTGCCCCCAGCCTGGATGTCCACCTGTCACTTGTGTCATAGGTTGTGTTTTTGAGAGCAGGTTCTAAGAGAGAGTGGGGTGCCAGCTGTTCATGAATAATCTACACCAGTGAACGAGGGGGAGGAAGTCATCTGGCAGAGTTCTCTGTGTCCAGCTGGGGTAGTCCAGACCTGCCACCTCCAACTTGCTCAGTTGGGGGAGGCATGACCTCTGGCGAGGTGGGTCTCTGCAGAGAGGCAGACCCCGAAGGCATTGACGGCTGGAGGCCATCTGCTGACCATAACCCCCGCAGCTGCGCAACAAGGCCTTCCTGGAAAGAGGGCCTGGGCACATGTGGACCACAGCCCAGCATGACCACATGTTCTGCACACAAGGACTATCTCAGTGAGGCTTGGGTGGCTTGCCAAACAGCAGCCGCACCCTAGAGAGTAGCCCAAACCCTCCACACTCAAAGCAGGGTCTGTGGGTCAGTAGCAGACTCTCCTTTGGGCCCCATGTTCCAAATGAGAAGCAAGCTCTACATCAGGGCTTAGGTGGCTCCAGGAACCTCTGAGCTAAGGGTGAGTTTTTCATCTTTTACAAAACACACGTGACAGAAACTGTATGGCCTGAAAATCTTAAAATATTTACAATGTGGCCTTTTGCTGAAAACATTCTCTAACCTGTGCTCTAAAAAGTCCTGGGAGCAAAGGGTGAGGTGGGTAGAGATCTTTCCCAGAAGATCCCTCCCGTTCTTTCCGGACTTGTTTCTTCTTTGTCCCCTCCTCCCCTTCTCTCCCCCACTTTCTCCTTTGATTTCCTTCTCTCCCCTTCTGCCTTTTCCCTCTCCCTCCCTCAGTCTTCTCTCTGTTGTAACTTGTGCATCTCAAACCCCGCAACTGAGACTTTCTTTGTGTCTGCACATCTCTGTCTGTCTCATCCTCTGTCCCTCCCCCACAGTAACTACAGAACAAGAGCATCCTCACACCACACCCGGGGTGGTCAGCTCTGCTGCTACTTGGAGCCATTGTGGGCACTGCAGGCAGCTCCAGACCTTGCTATCCTCAGTCCTGCCACGTCCACACTTGCTCCATTAAGGCCCACAGCTTCTGGCATTCTCTTCAAAGCTCTGTCTGCTCCACACTCTCTCCTTGCCCCCAGCTTTCCCTCTCCACAAAGCCTTTAATCTTTTTTTTTTGTTTGTTTGTTTAAGATTTTATTTATTTTAGAGAGAGGGGAAGGGAGGGAGAAGAGAGGAAAAGAAACATGGATGTGAGAGAGACGTCAATCAGTTGCCTCTCACACACCCCCACCAGGGCACCTTGCTCCCAACCTGGTCAGATGCCAGTGACCTCTGAGTCCATAGGCTGGTGCTCAGTCCACAGAGCCACATCAGCCAGGGCAAGGCCTTTAATCTTTGCAGCACTTTCCCCCAACATCCCTGACTCCCTTGTGAAATGCAAATGAATAAGCATCTAATTACTCACTCTGTGCTGCATCTATTGCCTTCCTTCCTAGGTTCCTGTTGAACATCCCTCTCACCAGCTGAGAATTCAGCCCATTAGGAGCACTTCTGGTTCAGGGAGGTCCTTCGCCCTTCCCTCCAGTCTTTGTCAGAAATATAGCTTATGGGGTCATTCCACCCACCACTCCCTCTAATTGCCAGCACCACTCTTGGAAGAGGCAATGCCTAGTGTGGAGGGCTGTGCTGGGCCAGGAATGAGACCCAGCCTCTGCCCCAAAGGGGGCAGCGTGGGGATGAGGAGCCAAGTCCTGAGTGTGTAACCTCTGCAACCGTGCACGGCCTGCCAGGCAATAGGTCATAACATGGGAAACATGCCCAAGGATACGTGTACAGTCATCTTTACACGTAGATGGGCTGAGTTTAAATAGAGAAGGAAGAAGGTGGAGAGCTTGGGCCCCTCCTTAGTCACGGAGAGGCAGCCTGCTGCAGGAGGAAGAGAACGGCTCCAGCCCACCACTTCTTGGGAGACTTTGGGCCTTTCAAGCCTCAGTTTCCTCATCTGGACCAGCGCTGGGGAAATGACCCTCTGTTCACAAACTGCCAGCATGGCTGGCCATGTAGGTGTTCCACTGAATGTTAGTCTCCGTTTTTCTACCTTCATGATCCCAAGGGGTAGATGCAAGATGGATGGAGGTAGAGTGAGATTTGCATTCAGTGTCTGCAGCACCATCCAGCTCCTCCTAATCCAGTCACTCCCAGCAGCTCCATCCTATCCCAGCCAATCCTGACAAAAGTTGAAAGGTCAGTCTTCTGCCGACTGACTGGAAGAAGAGGATCCCCCCACCCACTGGCCTGAGTTAAGGAGAGCTGGACTCCCGCAATCCATCTTACCAAGGCTCACTCCACGGAGGCTGATGCCCCGCACAGCCCACCCCACAGCATCCTAGAGACCTTCTGGTCTTGGCAGTCTGCCCTCATGGTCTCTCCATCCTGTCCCAGGCCCCTCCAGCCCTGCTACCCTCACTCCAGCTGGCTGCAATTAGCCCAGCTCTTCCCAGATCTGATCGCTTGTATCTGGACTGAGTCCCATTCCCCTAAGCTCCCATCTTCCTAAATCTTATGGTTCATGTGAGACTGTCAAGCTCTGAATTACCTACTGGTCATTTTTTTATATTTCTTAATGGTCTGAGTGGTTGTGAGCGTGGTCGTGCTTCTCCAGCAGGCCGTAAGCACCTTAAAGGAGAGAGCCACACCAGTGTTCCGGGAGTGCCAGGCACGGTACAGAGCTGGAACCCTCGCACACCAGCAAACACCTTGGTAGATTGGTCGGATGACCTGATCCCACCTGATTCGCTGGTGCCAGATCTATAAATGTGTTTGGTGGCTATGGGAGAAGGTAGGGACATGGAGGGATGAGGGCTTACTGAGCAGCTGCTATGTGCTGGGCACAGATGCTAGTAAGCCAGTCCAAGTATGTGCTGCCATCAAATGTTCACAACAGCCTTGTAAGGTAGATATCGTTCTCCCCAATTTTACATGAGGATCTGAGCCTGGAGGAGCTTAAATGACCAACCCATATACAATGACAGAGTGGTGGGGCCCAGCCTGCACCAGGCCTGCCTGCTTCCAGATCTCACAGCCCTTCTGGTTGGCCCAGTGACTCAGAGCTTTCTGCTCTCTTACTCTGGCCCCATTTGGCATATGTGGGCCATTTGGCTCAAATCATTGCTCTATCGTTGGCCTCAGGTGGCCTTTGCTCCCTTCTTCCTGGCCAGCCCTTTGGGAGCTGTAGCTAGAAATCTGCACCCCTGCAGGGACCCAGGCCACCCTGTGTCTGGCACACTGATCGGATACACAGGCAATGCCAACTGCCAGGCCAAGTGCATGAGCTTTTGACCCTGCCATGGACTCTCATCAATGGGGCACAAGAGGCTGCCTCTGTGGGGGGCCTTCACTGTTCAGTGATGTGGGGGATAGAAAGCCCTTTTAGACATCCTGGCCTAACCCCTTCATCCTGCTGATGGGGAAACAGAGTGAGAATGAAAGAGGAAGGTAGTTTGCCCAGGAATTCAACAAAGCCAGGTCCAGGAACCAGGTGTCTTGACTCCCAGCTCAGCTTCACAAATATGCAGAGAGAACAGCAGAACTGCATGCTCTCAGGCTACACCGAGAGAAGCCAGGCTCCCTGATCCCTCAGAGAGCTATACTCTACTTGCCTCCGTAGGAGAGCCATGAGGGACAGAGCAGGTAAGCCTGTCTCCAGACACTGACAGTGGGGCTGCGGGGGAGGCTGGTGAGTCCAATAAATCCTCCTGGAAGGAAGGATGTGGAGTGGTAAAGGCATGGCCCAGACACAAGCCTCCAGGCCAAGGGGTAGGTGGTGAAGGCTTTGAAGGAAAGAGAGGGCCTCATGGGTGGCCTGACATTCTGCCACAGTTTGGGGACTGTGGAGCCTCTGGGGAAAGCCCCCAGTCCCCTGGTCTGTGGTGAACCAAGATGCCTGTCACTCACTACACAGCCCATGCTGGCAGGACAGCCTGGGAGAGAGCACCTGTCCCCCAGCCAGCTCAGCTCCTGCCCCAAGGATACTGCTGCCTGCGTATGTCTCCTCTTCCTGCTGTGAGTGGGGCCCTGCAGGTGGTGTGGGTTCATTTCCATGTGGTCACCTGGCTCTCCTCCTCTGACACACCTTCTCTTGTCCTCTAACAGAAAGATCATCAGGCCCAGCAGAGTGCCTGGTGCGCTGGAAGTGCTCACCGGGGTCTGCTGCGTTAGCCAGACTCCACCCCCATCAGCCCTGCCCCGCCCCCTTCCATCACCCCTCTTTCAGTAATGCTCTGTGAGCAACGATGGCGTCTGGACTCTACTGGCGGGACTGACCCAGGAGACAGGCCCTGCCCTTGAAGGGCTTGCAGTCAATAGAGCAGAGAAAACACTGACATAACTTCACTGCCACGTGTGCTAGAAAGTGGTTGTGTCTGCAAACACTAAGGGGTGGGACAATTGCTCTCCGCTGAGAAACCCAGACACACTCCCCATGAGGTAGCATCCACACTGGCCCTTGAGGAGCAGTTAAGGCACAGGTGTAAGGCTAAGAGCCATGTAAGAATGTGATGTATTCAGAATGTCATGGTTGTACCAGAACTTTGACCAAGGGGGCTAGAGATCAGATATGCAGGAACTGAGGATGAAGGACCTTGGGTGGCATGGTGGGGAGGCAGGGAAGTCAAATAATCAGATTTGGGAAAATAAACCACTATAGCTACAGTGTCAAGAATCGGGTTGGGGGTTGGGGGATGTTGGGTAATAGCAGCTGCCAGAAGCCCAGCAAAAAGGGGATGACAATGGCCCAGGAGACAGCAGACACTCAGGGCACTGGTCTGGTCAGTAGGGTAGAGATGAAAAAAAGATTCCAGGGTTATTTAGAAAGTGGAATTCACAGAACTGGTGGCTGGATAGCAGGGTTGGGTGACTGGGTGGCAGTTGTAAAGGAAGGGCTGGCATGGAACCTACGCTTCTGGCCTAGGTGCCTGGGCGGCTGGAAGTGCCACAACCCTGGAGAGGGACAACGTGGAGAGAAGTTTGGGGAGCTCAAGAAAGAGACTGGCCCTGGAGATGGCAACAGCAAGTCCTGAGGTGGAAGGGGATGTCCAGGAGGTGCTGGGGAGTAACTGTAGTGTGGCGGGACCCTGGGTATGAGGAGCCCATCTCCCTACCCCAGGCCTACCTCCTCTGCCTCTCAAAAACTGCCTGCTTCTTTAGGAACACACCCTACCTGGCACCAGGCAACACCTCCCCTCCCTCAGCCCTACAGGCTGTGGTAGCCACTCCCCCAGGGAGCTTAAGGCCCAAGGCCTGGCCACACCCCTGCCTGTGGCCACAGCAGACTGAGGCCGAGAGACTCACCATTCACCTCAGTGCTACCTTATCTGCCAGCAAGCCCTCCCTGGGCACCAATCAGAAGGCTCCCCAATCTTTTCCTTCTCTGCAACCACCCTCAGCCATCTCTTTGTATCCAGCCCACAGAGGACTTTTCATGAACAGGAAGTCCCCTATCATTCTGGTAGGTTACTGAGATGGCTGGCCTTGTTGTCACTGCACCACTGTTACCAAGCAGACTGGCCCGTCCAGGTGGCACCTTGGTGAAAGACGCAACAATTAATGCCGAAAGGAGCAGGTCTTTATTTACAATATTCCAATCTCAAGGGAGCCTAGAGCACTCATGCTCTGAGCCCAGTTTTCCCATGACAACCAGCACTTCCCTACTCTACACCAAGCTGTAAGCCAAAAGCCCCCAAAGTTCCCCGTGTTCTCACTTGTACTTAATCCAGCTGCACAAACAGTTCTCCAGTCCCCCTGGAAGGTACCAAGGTTGCCATACTCACAGAGCAGCTCTCTCCTTCAGGACATGGGGTACATGGTAATGAGCCTCCATGTAATAATCCAAAAAAGGCACAAGTCCTGACAATCCAGGTGAGATCCAGATGCAGCAGGTCAGGATGCTGCAACGAGGTCCCTTGCAGCTCCAGCGTCAGCAAGAGCAGGCACGGTCGCAGCAGCAGCATCTCCGTCCATGTTAGTCCAGGCCACATGGCCTCCTTCCTCACTGTGAACTACATAGCTGCTGGCTTCCTTCTCTCTTCTTGCTGCTGTCTTTCAAACCACATGTCAAAAACCCCTCACTACAGACAGCATGCCTCTTCCCTCACTACTACTCTCCGTACGCCTAAGAGCCCTTCTCCTTCCCAAGCCACATGGCCAAGAGCAAAGATGGCTGCCATGCTTGAGTTTAAATTCTCACACTGCTCCTCCTCCATAACCCCATTTCTGACTCCTCCCACAATGGGTTACATCTGCCCCTTCTCTGTACCTTCTGCCTTTCTTCAGCTGCCATTGTTAGTCTGCCCTGTGATGCAAAGCAAACCACTTCCAGCTTCCAATCTTTTTGCACAGGCACAGCAAGCCCTGGCTACATCACAGGTTAAAGCCACACCCATCTCCCTCACCCCCAGTGTGGCAGGCTCAGCTATTTAGCATAACAATGAAGCTAGCCAAATTGCCAAAGATATGCAAAATAACTCTGAATGGCTGTCCTCTGCTTCTCCAATCTCCCAAGCCTGATGAGTGGGGAATATTGCGTTTTTTCTGGTCCCCGCTCTATATCCCATATCACCACGGCCCAGCCTGTCCTGACTAATGCATTCCCTGCGCCAAGCTCACCATTTGTTCTCCATTTCTTCCAGTCATCCACACCAACACCCCCTCCCCCATCCCTTCCAAGCTTCCCTGTCCTCTACTCCCTCGAATTCCAGAAGCTCTGCCTACACTCATTCCTACTGCCAACTCTCCTGGCCTTCCCAGCACCCCAGCTGGAGGGCGAGCTCCTGTGAGCTAAGCTAGGGCTTGGGTGCCCTTTGTGCCCCTCAGAGAACGAAGTATTGTGCTGAGGTGCTATGAGTGACTGAGCCACCTGGCACCCCTGACTGCCATGTCTTCCCTTCTTTCTCTCGGCCACCCTGCCTCCAGGATCCTACGTGGAGGAGTAGGAGAAAGCCGTGACAGAGAGACAGAAAACGATCCTGGTATTGTTCTAAGGCCACAGCCTGTGGTTGTGGAAGGAAGCGAGGGTGGGGGAGTTGGGCGATGGGGAAAAGTTAACAAGATTAAAAAAGCCAGAATAAGACCACAGTACAAACCCTGTAATTATGCTCCCAAATTTAATCAAAATGGCTCCCCACACTGGGCCTGTAACTATCTCACAGGCCCAGTCAGGTTCTGCCTTCTGAGCCAATCACTTGAGATACTGCAGAGCCTGGAGTCTTTTTGCAGAGCAAGGAGCAAGGGCAGGATCTGCCTCCCAGCACCACCCGTCCCCTGACCTCCCCACCATGACAGGCTTACAGGGCTTCCCCTCTCCACTCCTCCCAATCATGTTCCCCTCTGTGCCTCATCTCTGCCGCCCACTCTCCCTGCTACCCCAGCAATGCGGACTTAATCCACAGCCGTGGCCAGAAGCAGTGGGCCTACACTCCCTCAGGCAGGGGTCCCTCAGGGCTCTCCCAGAGGTGTTCCCTTCTAAGTCACACCCCACCAGCAGATCTGGCCCCATCATGAGATGCACTGACATTCCTGAGAGCAGAGATTTTATCTTTAAATGATTTTGGTCTCCCCTGGCACATGTAGGCTGATTCCTATAGCTGGGGCCATTGTGTTCACTGATGACCTTTTTGCTCCCCTGTTTCCCAGCCTCCCCTGTGGCAGAGTGGGGCCATGGAACTCGTTCTGGACAATGGGGTGTGGCTTCCTGGTCAAAATGAAGAACAAGCATTTCTTCTCCACTCTGTCTTCCCCTGTCCTGGTGATCTTAGACTACATGTATTTCGACTGGTATACCTACAGAATGAATAAGACAACCCAACCCATGTTGAATCTTCCAAGAGTGTAAAACCATCCACCATTGTGTTATGCCACTAAGAAGCCAGGGTTCATTTGTTACTGCACCATAGCCCAGCCTGTCCTGACTAATACAAATCTATCATTGAATGACTAGTGAAAATGTTTTCAAGTCACATCCAGTGAGATGCCACATCTCATTCCAGGTCAGGACACTTGAGCTCAAGTTCTATCTATCTCTGTTAACTAATCGCTGTATAAATTAGGCAAGTCTCTTAACTTCTCTGGGCCTCAGTTTCATTATCATCTGTCATGTAGTAGGGTTAGATGAAATGGTGTCATTCATTAAAACAAAGAATATAGGAGGAGGATCAAGCTTGTGAGCAAAGACCTGAGTTCCATTTGGGACCTGTTGGTGGAGCATTTTATAGACATAGAATAGGTCTGGGGCCAGGAAAAAGGATGGGGCTGGAGGTGTAAATTGGAGGTGATAGGGAAAGGTGGCAGTTGAAGTCTGGCTGGTAGAGGAGGTTGCTGGGGGAAGAGAGTCAGACAAAAGAATAAGAGAAGAATGCTCTTTGCAAAGTAAAGATGAAGGCACTAGCTTCCAGAGAAACCATGTAATTGCCCAAGGTCATGTAGCACATTAGTGTCAGAGGGGGAGCTAGACCTCAGAACTCTTTCCTCTGATTCCAGGGCTCCATCTCTGTTCATCACAGAGGAGCAGGAGCCTGAGAGTGTAAGGTGGGGCTCCCAGTGCATGCCAGGATAGCAGTCACCTGTGCAGCTCTGGTCACTTCTGTGCAACCCAGTTTCCCCACCTGTAGCATGGGCGTTGACTATTGTTGTATGGGGCTTTCCAATTTACAAACCACCTTTATAACAGTCATCTCACCTGGCTCTTAAAGTTTCCCTTGGAGGAAGGCAGGGCACACAGGTACAGTAAGGTTCAGAGAAATGATGCAATTTACCGAGCAAGTCTGAGCCAGGGTCCTCTGGCGCCAATGACAGGCCCCCATCTCACTGAGCTCCCTCCCCAGACATAGTAGCCAGAGACTACCTAACCCCTGGTTGCAGCAAGCATGGGCCACCCTTTCTTCCTGTGAGGATCCAGACCTAGTCACCCCACCATGTGCCTCAGTGGTATGCAGATCATTTTGATCCAGAGGCAACTTTAGCCACAGGCTCAGGAGAAACTTCTACCCCCACCCTTAATAATTACATAGAAGAATTTGAATTTCAGAGGCTTTGCCCATAAAAAATTATCAGTGATCCTTTTTGACAAACCTGTATGGCAGGACAGACTTTTATTTACTAAATATCTGCTCCTCTTACATCCTGCGATGACCCTTTGAAGCCCCCAGGTGCATACCTCATCCCTTGCGTGCGATGTTGTGTATCTCTAGATGCCCCTTTCTGTCTCTGAACCTCTCACATGTGCAGGATCTCTGACTCTCCCATGTACTTGGGGTTCCCATACACATGTCTGCATTACACTTGGTTGTTTTCTCTCGCTAGTCTGTGCATGCCTATGAACCTTGAGGGTAGAGAAGTTTTGTTTCTCTCATACATTTCCGCTGGCCCTAGTCACTGTCCCCTTTCTTTCTGCCATAGGCAATAGGCAGTCCACTGTTAATGAGCTTTATGTGTTCCTTGCTCACTGGAACTGGCCATGTGTGTCCTGGAATTTGACTGGTGGGCCTGGGACAGTGAAAAGGTGATTGGAGGCCACTTTGGGGGATAATGTGACATCAAAGTTTCTTAACTTCACTGACAGAAGTAGGAGACAGCTCCAGGATGTTGTGATATTGTGATTCATAAAAAGAAATATATGTTTGGTCTTGGTCTCATTTCTGGCACTGTTTCTAAAATCATTGGGATTGCTAGTGAGGAGAGCTGTAAAGGTGTCTTTAGTTATGTTAATGAAGTGACCTTTGCAAAGCACCAAGGTAAACCAAGAATGGGGGCTGGTTACCAGGGGACCCGACCTGTGGTTAGAGGGTTGGAACTTTCATCTCCACCCCCACCCCCCCACCTCAGGGAAGGGAGAGGCTGGAGGTTGAGTCAATTACCAGTAGCCAATGACTTAATCAACCATGACTATGTAATGAAGCCTCCACAAAAACGCAACTGGACAGTGTTCAGAGAGCACAGAAGCTCTGTGTCCCTTCCCTCACACATGATCCTGTGCGTCTATTCCATCCAGCTGTCCCTGATGTATATAATCTAGTAAGTAAGATGTTTCTCTGAGTTGTGTGAGAGTCCCTAGCAAATTAACCAAACCCAAGGAGGGGTCATTAGAACCTCTGATTTATAGCCATATGGTCAGAAGCCCAGGTGACAATCTGGATTTGTGATTGACACTAAAAGTAGGGTGGGGGGGGTGGGCAGTTTTGTAGGACTGAGCACATACCTCTGGGATCTGATGCTATCTCCAAGCAGATAATGTTAGAATTGAGTTGGGTTGCAGGCATCCCACTAGTGTTGGAGAATTGCTTGCTGGGGGAAAACCCCTCACATCTGAATTGGGTCAGAATCAGAGATGCTGGCCCAAGATCAAGCATAGCCTGGGTAAGGCTAGTCTAGGCCCAAACAGGAGCATAGGTTCTTAGCGATTTCTGGGTTCTAGAGGAGAAGATGGGCTAACTGTTTTCTGAGACAACACCAAAAATTTAGGGCATTTTGTCAGCCAGGGGCTGAGCTTTTCTATAAGAGCCTATTGTTGGAACAACTCAAAGAAATGAATTTCAGTCAATCTCAATCCTTCCCACTCACTCACCCAACAAATACTGGTCAAATGTACTCCCTACCCCCACCCTCAAGAAGAGGGAGAAGACAGCAGGAGAGCAGAATGCAGAATTTCTACCTAGAAGATCTGAAATCGAGGCCTGAGGCAACACTTTGCAGCTGTGTGGCCTTGGACTAGTTAATAGGCCTCTCTGAGCTTCATTTTCAAAATAGAGCTAATAATACCACTCACCTTCCCTATCTCCCAGGTGGTTTTGAAAATCAAAGGAGACTTTCTGTGACAAAGTGTTTTGTGGGTTGTTAGGAAGATAAAACGGCACTTAATTCCTTGGGCACAAGGTAGGCAGCTCTAAGCTGTTAGAGAGGTCCAGATGAGGGCTGATGAGAGAAAGGTGTGGAGGGGGGAGGGGAACGGAGAGAGAGAGAGAGAACATACGCAGCTGAGACCGTGGGGAAGGCTAAAGAGAAGAGGGGAGGAGGCACTGAAATTGCAGGATGGGTACAATCCCAGTAGGCAGAAATGGCAGTGGACATTCAGCAGAGAGTGCAGTAAGCCAAGGTACAGAAGCCAGAAATAATAAGGCAATTTCCAGAGACAGTACAATATGCCCTCAGTGTTTGTAGGGGCTGTAAGACATAACATTGCAAGTGTATCTGGGGAGGAGACAGAGCACCTTGAACACTAGGCAGAGGCACTTGAACTTGATTTGGTAGGGGGAGGGGATTGTGTATAGTAGTAGTAGAAGCAGCAGTAGTCCTCAGTGTGGTCCTTGGACCAGCAGCTGCAGCCACACTTGAGAACTTGTTAGAAATGCAAATTCTCAGGCCCCACCCAGGCCCACTGAAGTAGAAACTCTGGGGGTGAGCCCAGAACCTGGGTTTTATCAAGCCGTCCAGGGGATCCTGACAGTCAGTCAAGTGTGAGGCCCACTGGTGAAACAGGTGCTGTCACCTCCCTGCCCTATCCTCCACCCTCCCAAGCCCTGCCAGCTTCCATCTGCCACCACAGGAATCACTTCAACTGTGAGTTCTAAGGCCACTGGAACCTTCCCTGCCTAGACACAAAAAGACTGGGCTTACCAGCAGTTAGCATCCCTGGGAAGCAGCTGCCAGCCAGTGGTTGACAGGAGCTGGTGCAGTAATGCCCCAGCTCCTTGGCTCCTCAGACAGCATGTCTGTGATGAGGTTCTATTCTCCTGGCAGGATGGAGCTGCGGGGCCCACAGTGGTCACTGTGGTCATGATGGTAACAGCCCTGTTTGTATGGGATGCCTTCCCTCCGTCCCCATCCGTGTTTTCTGGGACATTTCCCAAAGCAAGAACTGCCACTGAAATCCTTGGCTCTGCTTCTGCAAAAACCCAAACCAAGATCCTTCCTGTGTGCATGTGTGTGCATGCAGGTATGGTATGAGGGAAGGGGTTGAGGTGGGGAATCTCTGACTTCCTGAGCTGGGGAATGGCCAGCAGAGGGAGAGACCTGGGAAGGAATCACAGTGGCCTGGAGAGCAGACACAGGAGGAAGGAATGCTGGGAAGATGTTGGCAAGAACAAGGTGGGTGACAGAGGGCAAGAACAAGGTGGGTGACAGAGGGCAAGAACAAGGTGGGTGACAGAGGGCAAGAACAAGGTGGGTGACAGAGGGCAAGAACAAGGCTAGAGACAGAGGGCTTGGAGAGGAAGGGGCCCTAGGGTAGAGGTTATCTCTTCCTAATGGCAAATTGCCAAGACTGGGTCATAACTGCGTGTGAGCCATGCAATACAGGAGGCCAGACCTGGCTCCAGCGCCTTAATAGTATTCCCATTTCATTGACAAAGAAACTGAGGCCTGAGGGTTAAGTGGCTTGCCCTAGGCCAGGTCTCATAGCTAGTCCAAGATCTGGGATCAAAACCCAGGCCTGCCAGGCAAGAGATTGCTGTTTCCAAGTCACCGTCAGAAACACAGCTTCCAGGAATGTCAGACACTTGTGACCGTGACTACTTCTGAGTGCGGCTTTGACTGTTGCACCCCTGAACAAGGCAGTGTTCGCTCCGCTCAGAGCAAGGCAGTGTTCCTCACGTGAGAAGTTCCCACAGGCCCTCCTCAGAACGCTCATCCCTCAAAAAAAATCAAGGCAGCTTCTGCAGCAGGCAGCCTTCCTTTACCCCTGCTGTGAATCTGGGCTCATTGCTTGTCATCGTTGTGCCTCAGTTTCCTCTCTGTAAAACAGGAATAAAAATACAGCATTCTTGTTGGTGTTGCCGTTGTTCTCATCCTTGTTGGTTATGTTGCTAAGGGTGGAAACAGTTGGTCACAAAAGCATTTAACAAAATGCTCCTGACTCCATCACTTATCACATTCGTCACCCAGCTAACAAGCTGCAGAGCTGGGATTCAACACCAGGCCTGGCTGATGGAGGCCCAGGTGCCGAAGCCCCCATGATATGAAAGGGTAGCATATAAATAATTAAACACCAAAACAGTGGTAGAGTTTTGTTCAGCCTGTTGTTTTTTAACCTCAGAACCTTCTTTCGAAATCTGCCTATTAGCATGGTCCCAGAGGGTGCAGGTTGAGGATGCTCTGTGCATCCCCTGTGGGGCCAGAGAAACAATGCCATTGAATTGAAATAGCCCAGGGAATTTGGGTTCTGGGGCTGGCTCTTTTGCTATGTGACTCTGTGATCTTGAGCAGGTCATTTTCTCCTCAGAACCTCAATTTCTCCATCTGCAGTGAACACACCAGTTCCTCCCCCTCTCACAGGGCTGTGGGGAGACTCAGTCAAGAACTGTTTCTTGTCCATCTTGTGCTAGGTGCTAGCGGGGAGAGAGACAAGCATGGGAAACACAACCCTTTCCCCATCCTGGAAGCTGTAGCTCTTCCACAGGGGAAAGGAGGGGCAGTGTTGATGGAGCACTTGCCTGCTGGGCGCAGGGCTGAGGGCTTTACCTTCATGTAATTTCCACAACTGCCTGGTGAGGTTGGGGATATTTTTCTAATTTACAGAAGATGACAATGAGGCTCCGGGGAGAAAGACGAGTTGCCACTATTGGTAAAGCTAAGATTTAGACTCCAGATGGGCCCTTTCTGCCATGCCAGAGGAACTACAAATGGGTCTCAGCTACAGACAAATGGATAAGCCCTATCTCTTCAGCACTTTACCAGCTCTGTGATGTTCAACAAGTTACTTGACCTTTCTGAACCTCAGTTTTCTATTTTGTTAAATGAAATGGTAATACTTAAGTCATAGGGTTGTTAGATTCAGATGAGGTAAAGGTGGAAGGACTTTACAAATGTCAGTCTTGTTTCATCCTTACAACCCTTTGATCTGAGCTGGATGCAAGCCATTCCCATTTTTTTCAGAGGATCGGAGAGGGAAGAAACTTGCTCAAAGGTTCACAGCCAGAAGTGGCAGATACAGGGTTCAGAGTCAGGCAGTTTCATTTCAGATCCTGCCTTCTTAACAACCTGTGATGTTAACACAAAACTTCTAAATAAAATATTAGCAAAGCAAAACCAGCTTTGAATGAAGATATTTATGGGCCATGATGATCAAGTAATTTTTATTCCAGGAATGTGGACATGATTCAATATTAGGAAATCTGTTAACGGGAAACATTGTGCCAGTCAGTTAAAAAAGAAAGTTCATAGGATATTTTAAAAGAAATAGAAAAGAGGATCTAATGAAATGCTGCAAAAAGATCTCACTTAAGTTTTTTTTAAATAAACTAAAAATAAGATACTTTTCTACCTTGATTTAAAAAGAAAACCTTTCTCAAATTAAATAGCAAACATAATACCTATTGGCAAAAACTAGAAGCATTTCATCAAAACTGATGAAAGAGACAATGATCCCTAAAGCACCCCCATTAGCTATCACTATTTTGTGAGCCCTGGCAGATACAACAAAGACAGGAAAAGATAAAAATAGGTGCAACTATTGGGAGGGAGGAGATTCAGTCATCAGGTGGTGCACGGTGAGCCCTCACTGTCTCAGTAGGTTCCTGGGCACTGCTACATTAACAAAGCAATGTAGAAGGAAACCAGTTTTACCACAGGTTAATTGATGGAAACAGAAGTTAATTTCTATGCCATATTTCTGGTCACAAAAACATCAAAGACAAGTCTAAAAAACTTCTACTATGAAACATTGAAATAAATATGAGCTGTATGTACATTTAAGAAAGATTAATAAAAACAGGAGAAAGATTTTCCAATACACTTACTCCGGGTCAGTCACCGACGGTCAGAGCCTCTCCCAGGAAGGAGCTCGGGGCACCAGGTGGGACCCACTCTGGACAAGGTAGCCTTCCATCGCCGGACTGCTCCTACCCACACTCACTCAGAATGTGTCACCTCACACACACAGCTTTGGGATGGGGAGGAAGCCAGAAGTCCCAGCGAAAATCCACACAGACATGGTGAGAACACGCCAACTCCTGCCAGACAGGGGTGTGGCCAAGAGTCAATTGTTTTTTCTGTCAGTGTTGAATGAATAAACACTATTTAAGGACCTGCTGTAATTGTTTATGTTTTTAAATTCTCAAAAAAAGAAAACCTGATAGAATCAATAATTACTCAAATGACCACGTGCACAACAAGTACATATTTTTAAATATTACTTTTTGTATGTACCAGCAAGAACCAGAGAATATAACATTTGAAAAAAATAAGATCCCATTCACAATACCTACAGACATTGTAAACATGAATTACCTTAGCAGTGAATGTGTCGGACACCAGGAAGACATGAAGATGTGTTTCAGAGACATGAAGCCTTGAGTGAATGAGAGATACAGCATGCTCCCCAAGTAGAAGACCTTTAAATAGTATAATGATGCTCATTCTTCCCCAAATTGATATTATATTCAATGCATTTTTTTGAAAACTATGGTATCAAGGCCTTGATCAAGTTATTCTAAACTTCTAAATTATGGTAAAGTTCATCTGGGAAAATGAAGAGGCAAGGCTTCCCAAGAAGATTTTGGGAATTAAATCCAATGAAGGGATACTTTCCCCTCAAAAAAAGCAATATAATACAAAATTATAATCATTGTAAAACAGAAAACAGTATGATTATAGCACAGGAATTACTAGATAGGTCCAGGGAAGTAAAAACGACCTCAACGGCGGGCCTTAGGGTGTAAATGCCAGCTACACAAGGAGCCAGTGGGCGGTAAGGTGGGGAAGGAGCAGCGCTGACCGACTGGGGCCGAGGCACTCGGGTAGCTACTTACAGAACGAAAAAAATTTAGGTCTCCATGTCAGCCTTGATGCCGAACTACAGTACAGAGGACAACAGCGTAACACATAAAAGGCAAAGCCATGAAGATCTAGAAGAAAACAAAAATAAATGTTTATCAGCTTTTGTAATGGGGACAAAAAAGTTCTAGAAGCATAAAAATATGAAAGCAAAAAGATGAGAAAATTTAATACATCTCACTGAAGAAAAATTGAAATCATCCAAACTCTCAGAAACACTATAAACAAGACCAAAAAGGCTCACCACAAATTTAAAAACACTTATAATAAATAAACAAGAAGGACCAATCTTATTATACAAAGATTTAATCAATAAGAAAAAATTCAAATACTAATGGAAAAATGAACAAAATATACATGGAAAACTCACAGGAGAAATACAAATTAGTGACTAGAAAAATGCAAATAATTAAAATGTCTTTCTCATTAAATAAATAAATACACATATACATAATTTTTAGAAGTGCCATAAATAATTTTAAAACCATGCTTAAACTTTTAAATTAGCAAAGACTTTTTAAAATGCTATATTCTATGTGGACATGGATATGAATCAAAAGTACTTCCAGACACTGGAAAGTAATTTGATGCTATATTTTAAGAACCCTACAAAAAGTTCTTTGACACAACAAATTCCCTTTTAAGAATCTAATTGTCAGAATTTGTGGCACAGATTTATTTATGTAAAACTATGCTTGTCAGAGAACTATTTACAATAGTCAAACTTTGGAAACCATACAAGTGTCCAACAAGATAGCATTGCAGGGGACTGCTTTAATAACTTATAGTATAGTCACACAATTGAATATGATATAGTCTTTTTAAACAATGACTTTGAAGAAGATTTAATGATATGTAAAGAGGAAATGTGGCAATAAATTATTTGGCAAAAAATATTCATATATACAATAGGATACAAATTTTCAAATAGCTAGTACAAAACAAATACTTTGAGGATTATGAATTGTTTTTTATTGTCATTCCTGTCTATATTTTTAACAATGAGCACACATGACTTTTTAAAGCATATAGATTATACCCTGACTTGTAATTGTGTGATAAGACGAGCCTTTGACAGCCCAAGGTCCTCTATGGTTTGTGTTGTTTTTACTACAGTTTCCTGGTGACATAACAAGTGTCTGGGAGAGACCCTTCTGAGCTGCCGCTCACACACAGTCAGCCCTGGCTTCAGGACCCTGCTGCATGCAGCATGTGGACCGGAAGCCTCACTCACCGCTGAGAGGACAGCTGGCTTTACTTGGCTGCTCCTCACTGTCTTCCTTCTGCCCCTGCTCCGAGCTCATTTGCTCTTCTCTATAGAGGTAACAATCACTGCTATTACCACTGTCTTAGGGAGGAAACACAGCGGGACACACACACACATACACACACCCCTTCCTTGACTTCACGGAACAGCAGCACCGGCCAGACTCCCATTTCCCTGATAAGAGATGGCCCTGGATGTCAAGTGACCTTCTTCCTCTCCCACCTTGACATCACACCGAGCACCTTGCCCTGCCCTCCAATCTGTGGGTTGCTGCCTTGTTTTATACACTCCACCCCCAACCCTTTTCCTGCCACCTCTGTAATTTCCAAACATGGAAGGGAGGGACCAAGGTTGCAGCTTTGGTTCTGTTACCCACTTCCGTGGGTGAGCAGAGGCCAGTCACTTTCCCTCTCAGATCCTCAGAATTCCCATCTGGATGATGGACTGGCTGGAAGAAACCGTCTCTGAGGCTCCCTCCAACACTAACGTGTTAACAGGAGCAGTTCCTCAGGGGAGGGCAGCATCTGGCTCTCCCTCAGAGCTGGACAAGGTATCCACAGAGATAAAAGTCCAAAAATGTCTGTCATGCTGATGTCTGTGGTATGAGATGTTAGGTGACCTGGATGTCTCTCACTTGGAGAAAAGATGAGGAGAATGTGGTAGGTGCATGTTTTAGAAAACCATAGCAATTGAAAAAATACATAGTATTTTATTTTTAAAAAAAAGTAAGAAGCAGAGTGAAATCAATAGCCTGGTGTGTAGATGCACTGAGCCGTGTCTGTGTGGAAAGAAGGCAGAGGCTCTCATGGCGCGGGTGGCAGGGGACAAGAGAGCCCCCGGACATTGTGAAGTCCTGTTTCAGAATCACTCCTCTGGGTCTTAGAAGCACATTTGCTTGTTTGTTTGCAAGACACAAATCTGATAGGAAGCTGTCCTGGGTTCAGCAAGAGAATCCAAAGGGACAACATGGTGCCACCAAACAGAAACCTTTTGAACTATTGTATGAATCTCACCTCAGGTTCTTATCTGTATGGGCTCCCCTGCTTCACAGCAAACTTTACCCAAGCTCCCTTTGAAACTGCTTGGAAACACAGTTCTTGTCCTTGCAGCTACCCTGGCCTCTGCCCCGATACTCACACAGCATGCCTTCCCTTCTCCATCCCCAGAGAGTCATCCCATGAGACCAGCTCCCTAAGGAGACAAACCCCTCAGCTGAGACTGTTAAGGCTCTTATGAGATTTTTACAAGGGGAATGGGAGAGGGGGCGTTGAGAGGTGTCCAGGGAGCAACAAAGGCAAACGTAGCTGACTCCTCCACGCGCACAAAGGAAGCCCCAGGAAAGTAAGGCAAAACCAGCCCTGCTGGCAAGTGTGGCCTCCAAGACCGCCAGGGCTGCAGCTCATGTGTTTCTTGCATTAATGGGCTTAAAAGTGCCAGCTTTGCTCATGAGCTGATGTTCCTTTCAAGGTAGCTTAGACAAAAACAGCAGAAGTGCTTTAAGAACTCTCTGGGCAATAAGGAAAGAGAGGAAAAAAAGGAAAACGTATTCAAATAATGGGTGAGGCACTGGGGAAGAAAAGGGCAACTAAAGAAAATAGAGGTCATTTGCGAGTTTCTAGTAGTGGAATTACTAGGTCAGAAAGTGGAAGCATCTGTAAAGTATGCCTTACGTATTGCGCAGGTGCTTTGTAAAACGATGAAATGATTAATAGAATCCACCAGCGCTGACTGACTATGCCAGTCTCACCACTACCTTGCCAGCATTTGGTGGTATCATTTTAAAATTGTTTTTGCTTGTTCGGTAGACAGGAAGTCAACTCTTCTATCTCTCATTGTATTCCAATCAGCAAGCTTTCAAGTCTCAGGCACTCGATTTGTCCCAGGAAGTGCTGAGACGGTGAGGTCAGGGTCCTCACTCTGAACTCGTGTACTCTAGCTGACAAAACCCGAGGAACAAATGCACCTGGGAGGCATAACAACACAAAGTATCAGGATAAGAACAGTCCAGGCTGGGAGCCCAGGGCCCAGAAGTGGCTCAGGCTGAGCTCCCTTCCCCGGCTCAGGGCTCCAAGGCTCCAGAGAGCTCATGAGTGCCTACCCAATCCACAGGCCTGATCTCCAAAGGGGTCAGCTTCCCAGGCTCCAGCTCACCAAAATGTGCCCTGACTGCCCTCTCTGGGAGAGAAAGCCAACCTTCCATGAACTTCCTCCCCAATTCTGCAGAACCATCCTGATCTGAGAGAAGGGGTGCAGAAAGCGCTGGGCTGGGAGCCATGCAGCTGAACTTCTAGTCTTAGCTCTGCCACTAGCATGCTAGGCAGCTTTGGCAGGCCTTTCCCTTCCTCTGAGCATCAGTCTCTCATGGAATGGGGTGTGGGGGCATACTCACATGTATATGTCTAATACTTTTTGCCCTCCCCTTCGGGGAAGAGAACTTTATCCTCAAAGAAATAGGGCTCAGATCCAAACTAACAGACTATTTATTTTTAGAGACAGAGGAAGGGAGGGAGAAAGAGAGGGAGGGAAACATGGATGTGAGAGAGAAACAGATCAGTCACCTCTCACACATCCCCAGCTGGGGGCCTGCATGCAATACAGGCATGTGCCCCAACTGAACTGCTCTGCTCTGCAAGACAATGAAGGCCCAATCCACTAAGCCACAAGAGTCAAGGCAACTATCCACATCTTCACTTCAGCCTAAACCAAGGGAAATGGTTTCTAAGAGGAAAGATGTCAAAGAGGGTGTTTCTAAGAAACATTGCCTGAGAAGAATAGGCCGAAGATAAAAGGACCTGATAATTGTTGATCACTTACCATGTGCTTGTTACTGGTTCCTTGTGGAAGGATTCTGGCAAGCATTATTTTTAATCCCACCACGACCCTGGAGATAGCCATTCTTATCCACATGTTTCAGATTAGGAAACAGAGACTTTGAGATGAAATTACTTGCCCAGGACCCCACAGGCAGAAAGTGGCAGGTAAGTGGCAAACTCAGTTCATCTGACCCAAAGTTCGTGCTCTTTTTTGAGCGAATAGACCAGGTCAGACACTCACCAAGCTGAATCCGGCCCATGGACCTATATACAAGGTCTGTCCAGAAAAAGCCCAATCATTGCTAATACAATGAGAACAGTTTGCACAACATCAACATAACCTGGCAGCCAAGGAGAGTGGACTGGAACGTGCATGGGTGAACAATGACGACTTCACTGCACTAGTCAGTGAGGGAGGTAGACGCTGTTGAGTGAGCGTGTGTGCTGTGTTTATCACTTTCAAAATGACCGAACAAGTAAAGCAATGAATCTGCATCCAATTTTGCATTAAGCTTGAACATTCCTCTGCAGAAACTACTCAGATGATTCAGAAAGCTGCAGCTATGGGCAGCTAGTGATTGTCAGCTTCATCACAACAACACACCCGCTCATGATCATGTCTCCTGCAGAGTTTTTTGACAAAACAACAAATCACCCAGGTGACTCAGCCCCCTACAGCCCAGATTTGGTTCCCTGCTACTTCTGGCTTTTCCCAAAATAAAATCACCTTTGAAAGGGAAGAGATTTCGAATAGTTGGTGAGATTCAGGAAAATACAACAGGGCAGCTGATGGTGACTGGGAGGACTGTGTGAGGTCCCATGGTGCCTACTTTGAAGGGGACTGAGGTATCAACATCCTATGTACAACGTTTCTTGTATCTTCTTCAATAAATGTCTCTTTCATAGTGTATGGCTGGATACTTTCTGGACTGACTTCATATGTCACTGGGCCTGAGTAAGTCTTCAAAAATTGGAAATTTTTACAGAAATTCAGCTTCTGGATTGGAAAGTTGGGAAATCTGGCAACATGGGTCTTGTTCTGTGGCAACAATGATCTGCGGCTTCATAAAGACCCCTTTGGTCAAGCCCCTAGTCAACCAGGTTCCTCTCCCACATGGCAACTGGCCCCGTGCCCCTGAAAACCAGCTGGGCCCCTCCAGGCACTGCTGTGCCTATAACCCCTGCCTGGGGGGGTAGTTCCGCTTCTGTATTCGACTGTGGGTAGAAGTTGGAGAATCAAGACAAGAGTTCCGTTTACAACTCCCTGAACTTTCTGCCTCCTCCTGCTCCCCTTCCTCCTCTTCCCCCTCCCTCCTTCTCTTTCCTTTCTTCTTCTCCCTAATCTTGCCTCTCCTAACTCATAGCATCACTCCTAGGTGCACTTTCTGTACACACCCCCCCACACACAGCCTACACTCTTTTCCATGGCATGTTCCAGTCTTCCCAGTGAGACTGCAAAACCTGTGGGGAAGGGGCGTCTCTCATGTCTGCACACACAAGACCTGGCACAGCCCTGCACTCGCTGTCTCCCAGGCAGGAGGAGCTCTCATTGCCTCTGGTGTCCAGGCAGAGACCCAGCTGGCTAGGGAGGGGCCACAGGTTGGGAGGAGACCCAGCTTGTATGCAGCTATCCTGAATCATCCCCCGCCTCACCACTCCAGTGCTCCTGGGGCACCTGTGCTGATGAGTGAGGTGTGCAGAGACCCCAGCAGTACCAGCTGAGTGCCCTTGCTAGGACTCTCTCCCCACTTATGCTGAGAAGTCTTGGAGTAACCTGTGAGCTGGGGCCCAAGTCAATGTGCCTGGGACCCTTGGCTGTGTATATACAAGCCACCTCACCGGCCTAGCCCCTGCCAGGAGAATTAACCCTGTAGGATGATTATCTGAGCCCTCCCACCTGCCAGTGCAATTTCAGGAAAGCCTGGATTAGCAAAGTCTCTCTCTGCCCAAGTGCAGTTCAGAGAGCATAGGATTCTCTCTGGGGATGGACCAGCCTGGGGATGGACCAGGCTGGGATTGGCCCCAGAGCGCTGTCATGTAATGCTTGGGTGGCCTTCCACAGGTATCCAGCTCATTTTCTCCATCTATAAAATGGGGCTCAGGAAGCGGATGTGTAAAGCCCCATTTCAGTGTAAAACCCCCAACTCAAGCACATACCCAGTCCCAAGGGGAGGAGGAATGTCTCGGGGTTTTCAGAGGTGAAAGGAAGGTGTGAGGCTAGGTGGTAATTGTCAGACCTCAGCGTGCATCAGCATCACCTGTGGAACACCGTGACCAACCTTGGGGAGTCTGCCCAAGAGGCAGCCTTAAAACAGTGCCTGGGATGGAAGGCATCAATTTTTCTCATTAAAGTTTATCGAATGGGTTTTCATTGAATGGCCTTTCATTTCACAACAGAATACTCAAGAACAAATTCTAGTTATACAGCAAAGGACTGGGTGTGTGATTCTGGCCTCAGAGCAGAGGAGCAAATGAACTGCCCTAGATAATAATAATCGACATCATTGAGTGGCTGGTTAAGTGACAGGAGCGCTTCATATATTTTGTCATTTTAACCTTCCCAAAGCCACAAGCCCCTAATAGAGTGATGGTAGGGGCATCAGTATATTCGTTCTATGGGTGAGGAAACTGAGGTACAAAGAAATCCAATAATTCCAAGGTTACCTGGCCAGCCAGTGGCAAAGGTAGGATTTGGAAGAGTAGTCTCACTCTGGCTCCCAACAAAGCATCTTCCCTTGTCTCCTTGTCTTACTGAGGAGGGCCCTTCCTGCCCCTGTCCTGTTCCCTAAAAAGAGACCATGTGGCCCATGACCCATGGACTGTACTTTCCAGACTTATGCCTTGGGATCTACTGGAAGGAGCCCTCAAAATTAATGACAAGCGGATACAAAGTGAAAAGAAGTGTAATTGTGTTACATCCAACTACAGAGGCAGCACGTGCAAGGAGTACAGAGCTGAGGAGCGGGGGAGCTGGCTGGGGCGGCTCTGCCGGGTGAAGTCATCCGACTCCCCAGGCCTCAGGCTCGGAAGCTGTGAAGCGGGGCCGCCAGTGTTCACCACACCTGCTTAGAGCAGGAATTGTGAAATAACAGGAGCAAGTTCTAAATAAACTGGAGAAAATTGTGCAGAAACCCAGATTTTTCCAGAAGACTTCAGAATACCCAAAGAGTATTTATCAAGTTACAACCATTTTTAATATTTCAAATCTATGCCTGACTAGTATTCAACATGCTATTTGACAGTAATTAAATCTATTGTCACTGACAGAAACCTGTTTGGTTCAGCAAGTAAACTGAACTGATTGTCCCCAACAGCGCTGCATTCCCTGTCGGTGCTGACTCATGGTGCGCCTTTGTCACCGGAATCAGAAAGGGCAACTTCCTGGAAAAGGTGCCCATTTATTCAGCTATTCGTTGCCCATTTTAAAGGTTAGCTTGGTGTGGTGGTATTTACCACTCTACCCAGCATTTTCTTCTTTCAAACATGTTTCCACATTATTCAAAATGAAGGAGCCCCAGAATTCATGAGAGGAAAAAAGTGTGTGTATATAAAACAACTTAGAACAATCCATTACATAGGCCTATTTTACACTAACAATGTGCTATTCTGAAAAAATTTGATTCACAATAAAAATGGTTATATAGTGTTATGTAAAAAGTTTATTTTACATAAAATTGGAAAAATCATTAGGTATACACAAATTTTAAGTGAGTTTGCCTAGGCGGTACTCCTTCAGGACCCATTTCAAGGAATCGATTTTTGTTTTTTCAGGACATAAAATCAGTCGATCATTCCCCATGAAACAAACACCGTTGTATAAGGACACGCACTGAGGGCGGGAGCACAGACATTGGCTTCAAATGGGCTTGCAGCCCGCCCACGCTCCTCAGTCTGTTCCTCCTGCGACCTCAGGGGGCGTGGCCGTGCTTGCAGCACCCTTCTTTCCTTGGCTGCTGCAACAGCGGGCATTAGTGCCGCCATGCGCAAATGGCCACGTTCCAAGTAAGCCAGGCGCACAAGTACCAGCTCATTGTCTCGCTTTGAAGTTTTGAAAAAAGAGACCAATTAGACATGTGGTATACCATGCAAGCCTTCTTCTCATGGTCAATCAAAAACATCTAGTGCGTTATATTCTAGGAAAGGGAGTTGCGTTGGAAGAAAATGGCCAAGGCAGAGGCCATACGACGGTCACATTCTGGCCTGCACACTGGGCCCTAGTTTGTGTTTGGAAGTCCCAGGACCGGGGAAGAGGGACCTTCCTCAGGAACAAAGTGCCAACTCCGCAGTCAGACTCTCTGGGTTCAGATGTTGGCTCTGTCATTAGTGGTGTGACTTTGGGCAAGCTGCTTAGCTTCTCTGTGCCTCATTTCCCTTATTTATAAAATAAGAAAACAGGACAATAACTTTATCAAGACTCCAGTTTCATGAGCTCTGGTGGGTCTAGGGCAGGGGGTGGCCAATTTTTTTCTGGGAAAGGCCAGATGGTAATTTTTTGAGCATTAAGAGACATACACGCAGTCTCCACCACAACCATTCGACTCTGCTGTTGTAGTGCAAAGCAGCCAGAGACAACATGTACACAAATGAGTGTGACTGCATTCCAGTAAAACTTAAAAAAAAAAAGGTAGTTACTTGGATTTGGCCTGCATGCAGGCTATTGGTTGCCTACCCCTAGTGTAGAGAATGTCAAAGTCAGAACAGGGGAGTGGCAGTAAGAACAGACAGAGCACAGCCAACAGAGGAGGGATGGAAAAGTTCTGAGCACTTGAAAAGAAAACAGGAGGCAAAAGGACCAATGAGCTCCCCCCACACCATGCTGGTTACCTCTTATTATCCCCCAGCCTAGAATGCCTCCCTTTCTTCCAAGTTCCAACTTCTAAGGGCCTCTCCCATCCCATCCACACCCTTGAGGAGGATGGGGACCAGAGTAGACTGCCTGAATGCAAAATGTTTGATAGAAATACCATTGTCCAAAAGCTGAATCAGGACCAAGGTTCTAGACCCACCTCTGCTGTGAACTTGCTGTGTGACCTCCAGTTTGTGGTCACTGAGGCAGCTGCAGCCCCAGGGTCTTCCCTATGAGCCAGAATTTGCTTTAGAGGTCTCCACAAGGAGAGTGTGGGGACAGGAGGGCTGCGCTCAGTCTGTGTGTGCCCCTCCTGCCCTCCCGCTGGCCCCGCAACTTTTCCCCAGTGCTAAGGCAGGCAGCCCAGTTCACCCATCCGGGACCGCGGGCTGAGTCTGCTTTCTGCCCTTCTATGCATCATATTCTTCCATAGCCAGAGGACCTTTGAGATCAGCTAGCTAACTCTCTCACTTTTTCAAATGAGGAAACTGTGGCCCTGGGAGGGAAGGCACTTCCCCAAGTTTTCACAGGGAGCTGACCTGACTGCCAGCCTGTGCCCTGCCTGTGCCTCTACCTCTGAGGAAGCCACACCCTCAGTCTCTGCCAAATGCAAACCACAGGACCTCTGTGGGTCCAGGCAGGGCCACCGCTGGCACAAAAATGCCTTTCTGAGAATAATAAAAAGTACCTACCCCTTCTCCGACCATACAGCCCCACACCAGCATGCACCCCATGGCACAACGGGCCGGTGGCAGGAATTCAGCCCGCAATTGGCCCCACAGTGGGATGCTCTGGGCAGGGAGCACCTGTGCAGCCTTTCATGGAGGCCCTGGGCCACGTAGGAGTGCACATCCAGTGTCACAGTGGAAACCTGGACTTGAACTGAGATCAGTAGTTTATAAATGTTGCCAATGGATTCCTTTTCTTCTCTCTTTTTTTTTTTCTTTTTAAAATACAATACAGGCTGGTCCTATGCAGACCTCAGGACAAGGCTGTGGGATGCAGATGTTGTCATGTCCTCCACACAGTACACATGCGACGTGACAGAGAAGTGACTTGTCCAAGGTGACACCTTGAGCCAGTGACAGGCTGTCTTCCCTGTTGCCTGTGACCCACACTGTGCCTCCATTTCACAAGTCAGCGTGAATTGCACACGCACCTCCCGGCCTGGCCCAGTCCCCAGTTGATATTTTTACCAAATGTCACAGCAGTTTGCAGGAAGGCCCAGGGTCTGGCTTGAGCCAGTAAATTATGATCGCTTGCCAGAGAGCTGTAAACAGGACTCTGATTAATGAATTTCTTAATGGTGGGGCCTTGTGTGAGGACGTTGTCTGAGTGTCACCCCCGGCAGATACAGAGATGGAATTGGCCAGGCAGTGGAAAGATTTGTGTCATGTCTTTGCTTCAGAAAGGGAGCTCCAAACCTGCTGGTCCCAAGTGGCTAAACAATCACCCCTCCCTCACTGCGAATCGTGTGCCTGCCCAGCTGAGTTCATGCAGCTGACGTGTGCACAGACCAGGGGGAAATGATTGATCCTCGGGTGAAAATAGAATTAGCTGGCTGGCCTCCGTGGTGATCTCAAGAAACTTGAAAATGCTCTTTTCTGAATCCAAGCAATGAGCTGAGAAGCCTTCTCCCCCATGCCGCCTGCCTTGTGTCTGGTATGACCCTGAGGCCTGAGCTCAACCAGGAAGTTCTGGGTCACCAGCCTTCTTGGTTGGAGATTGGAAATTCAGGCAGCAATAGCCAGACACAAACCTGTCCAGACACCCCAAGTATTGGGGAAGAATGAAAACACAAGAAAGTCACTGACCAGGGGACGATCTTGCTGTGTGACCTTGGGCCAGTTACCTGACCACTCTGGACCTGTGTTTTCCTCTGTGAAGCGAAAGGCCTAGAGCACACAATTCACTTGGCACTCCATGCTGCAGCTGGTGAGATCAAAACTAAGGCCAGAACAGGATGCGAAGGAAACAGCACATGTGGCCCACTGCCCCTCCTACAACCGGGGCAAACGCCGCTGGTTGACCCTGGCTCTCCCGGCCGCTGCGCTAGGCCAGCCTCACAGCCCTGTCTGTGCAGGACTCAGGCAGCCTGCACCAACCTCTCACAGCTGGCAAGTGTGACAAAGCGATTTGCAGCCCCCAGACTGGAATATTTGCCTTTTCTGTTTTAGTCTAAGAGTGGCAGCGGGTGCAGTTTGCAGGGGTATGTGTGTGCGCACGCTCGCTCAGAGACCTGGATAACTTTTGGCCCTGTAGGCAGCTCACTCACGTGGGGTACCAGGCCTCTTGGAGTTTCCTTGAAGTCCTTCCCTACCTTGAATTCATGGGTGAGTAAGAGCAGTCTGTTAATTGTGGTATCAGTGGGCATCTATGTAGCAGCCTCATGCAGAGCTCCTTATGGCCTTTTTTCACTTAGTCATCATAATACCTGATGATGGGGATTCATGTTGTGCCATTTTATAAAGGAGGATATTGAGGTTCGGACAAAGTAAAAAAGACCAAGTTCACAACTAGTAAGTGTCCCAACAGTGAACCTGGCCATCGTGTGACAGATTAACTGTGTCCATGAAGTTTTTTAGTCTCCTCCTATCAAGAGGTGGAACCTGTCCCCCTGCCCCTTGAGTCTGGACTTTCCACACCAACAGAACGCAGCAGAGGGATATTGTGGGAGCTCTGCTGCCCGGGTTTCACCAGACCTTATAGCTTCCACTCTCGACCCTGGGAATGCTGCCTTGAGATGGCTGCTCGACACGATGGAGGGTAACAGGACAACTGGAGAACTGTGGCATAGCCAGCTTGGGGCGTGCAAGCAATGCCTCAGTGGACCTTCCAGTTCAGCAGTTCCTGGAGCCGACTGACCAGCTGAACGCACTTGAGTGAGTGAGCCCCAGAGAAACCAGCAGAGTCATTGCCAGCCAACCCGCAGGACTGGGAAAAGTAAACCACTTAGTTTTTAGAGTAGCTTGTTATGTAGCAATAGCTAACAGATACACAGTGAATGTTGTGTACTCTGAATATGATTGGTGTACTTCACAAGAGGCACTACAGAGGAAGAGCGCGGAGCCAGACAGCCTGGCTTCAAATTCCAGCTCTGCCTTTTACTAGCTGTGGACTCGGGCAAGTCACTCTACCTCTTCCTGCCTTACTTTCTCCCTCTGTAAGACGGGGATAATGATAGTATAGTTGTCTTACTGGGTTGTTGTGATTATTTAATGAATTTCCAGAAATATATATAAAATGCCTAGAAGAGCGCCTGGCATAGTGTGTTCTCGTACGTTCTCCCTAAAGAAAGGAAATTCCCAGACTCGTGGGCAGTCGGTGTCACTTGTCCAGTGAGGGCTTTTGGGGACTGTGGCAAGAATCCTGTCTCTTAAACCTCAGTTCCCCAGAGAGATTGAGCCAGAAGCCCCCAATGGGACATTGAGGAATTTCCTCTAATCTTACATGACATGCAGACTTGCACGGAGGCCCTGGAGGTATATGCTATTGATTCTGTTTTCCCAGATGAGAAAACGAAGGACCAGAGAAAAAAACTAGCCCCTAGCCACCTTCCTAATTTCTGGTCCAGGGCTCATCTTTCCAGCCCACCAGGCCTTTCATCCTGGTGCTGATGCAGGGGTAGGGGTCCTCCATGGGGCCTACTCCCCAGCCTCCAGACTGGGAAACAGGCAGGTTCTCTGGGATTCAGTGACCTAGCCCTCCTCGGGGCAGTATGGGAGAGCGGCAGGGAAGGCCAGCCTCTCTCTGAGGCATCCTGTCACCAGAAGCCAGGTGGGAAGGAGGGTGGGCCACATTCCACAACTCGCAGAGCCTATAGACACATCCTTAAAATGGGGTTTCTGCCAGCTCTTAGGTTCTCTCCATCTCCATGTTCCATTATCCTTGGTCCTTTGTTCCTGATCATCCAGCATCCTCTCTCCTTTGATCTCCACAAGGACAACCTTCTCTCTTCCCTATTTCAGTGGGCTCAGCACCAGGCAGGGTGGAAACAAAACCTAAGATTCACTGAACATCCAATATGTGTCTGGTACCATACAAATATTCCCCTCTTTTAACTAACACAACAAATTTGCAAAGGATACGAGTTACCCCACAGTTGTAATACAGGAACAGGGGCCCCAAGAGACTTGCCCAAGAAGACACCTCTGATAGGTGTCACAGCTGGAATTGAATGCAGACCCTCTGACCTCAGAGCTGTAGCCCTTTCCACCACCCTCCTGCATCCCCCAGGGAAGCTGGGAGCTCGGCATGGAAACTCCAGTATGGAAACAGCCAAGTGGAAACTGTGCTAATGAAAGGAGAGAGTGAGCCAGGCTGGGCCCCCAAGGGCTGCTTCCTCATCAGCTGAGCCCCAGGGAGAGATGTTCCTAGCGTCCTCAGCAGCTAATTACCAGCTTCACTTTTTCCTTTCCCTGCTTGGATGTTTCCTATGCCCTCATCTGTGCTCCACGCTAAGCCTGCAGGGCACAGCTCTGCCTTGGAGCTGGGAGGGCTGGGGGCAGGTGCTGAGAAGGAGCCTGCAGGGCCCTCTCACAGGCCCTAGGCCTGGGGAAGCTGCCTGGAAGGCCACTCCGGGAGGCAAGAACCCCTGTGGGCTCCATGAGTGGCTGAATCCATGGTCCTCGATGAGGGTTAATAAATTGACACCATTGCATGCTCTGATGTTCACGTCCGTATCTCATACAATCCGTGCAAACATCACACTGTCATCATGACTGATAATCTTCACTGTGTGCCCTCACTGGGCTGACTGCGTTCAGTGTGGGGTGTCACCTGTCATTCCCTCAAACCTCCAGAGAGAGCTTCCAAGAGGCCTGTGCCTCACTGTGTTGTCCAAACCCCGGATGTGGAAACTGATGCCCAGGAAGGCTAAATGACTTCCCTGTTAGCAGGTGGCTGTGACAGAGCTTTAAGCCCAGGTCCCTTTGGCCCCTGTGCCACTGCCCTTAAGCATGTGCTCCCAGTGACATCAAGGGAGAGGGAGACACCTCACTCCCCAGAAAGAGGAGCTCGCTGGGCAGCACTGTTCTGAGTGTGGCTCTCAGCACCACCTGGATCTCACTGGGGCTGATCCCTCTCACCCCTGCCTGTCCTCAGGTCTCCCCACTTCCTGGACTGTCGTGGCCCATCTCAAGGCCTGTGGGATGTCGGTGAAATCTCTGCCGCTCTGGTCAAACCTACCAGAGACCTTCTCCTCTCTCCTATGCCTTCTCCTCTCTCACTGCCTCACGGCCCACCCCCATCCACCACCTTCCTTTGCCTTCCCTCTTTCTCAACTTTCCTCTTCCTCATCCAGAAATGGAAGGACACAGCACTTTGGGTCACAAGGTTCAGGGCCCAATGTCGGATCACCACTCCATGGCTGGGTGACCTTGGACAAGTCACTAATAAGCCCCTCAACCATTTAGGGTCCTGGGGTGTAGGACAGGCCAGCTAACATTTGGGGTGCCCACTATGTGCCTGGGGCTCCTTAGGAATCACTCTGCCTACTCACCCCTTGCAGTCTGCTAAATGGACCTGAGTCAAGACAGGAGTGGAAAGGGGTTCACCCAGGAGTGGACACATGGACTATACCCATTTTTTAAATGAAGAAGAAATGGTGAAGTCACTTGCTTAAATGCCCCAAGGCTAGTTAGAATTCGGGTCCAAGTTCAAACTGGTGCTATCCTAGGGCAGTCTGTGTCCATCCACCCATTCATCGTGTGTACTCCCTGAGCCCTGCTCAGTGCCCGGCACCTCGCCAGGCAGAGGGTTAGCAAGACATTTTAAGGGACAGCCCTCCCGCCCCTGCAGGTGACTGGGGGATCTCAAGGACCAGAGGAGGTCGTGAGTGGGAAAGCACTTGTAAATAACAAAGGACAGTGCATGCCCTCCTTTCTCCCACCAGACCTGCCTGTGCTCAGCCACACAGAGGGACCTGGGTAGACAGAGGCCAGAAGTTAATGGCAGATCCCTACTGGACCACCAGACTACCCAGGAGTTTCCTCCTCTAATCTTCCCTGACACCCAGGTGTAGGATGAAGATTAAATTAACAAAGGACCTGGGGTTTGCTCCAGATCCCACCTTAACCTGTGCCCTCCAGGCCCAGGGACGTGCTGCTGCAAGAAGCGCCCATGCCTTCCCCAGGCCCATTGTCCTGCTGGCCCTGCCCTGCAGAAGCCCTGTGCTGTGACAGAGCCATAAGGAGAACCCTGCCAGGGCAGGGACAGTGCCAGGAGGAAGCCTGCAACTTGTGCCAACACTGGGAGCAAGATGGGAGGTTATTTTTAGAGGCAGCCTGATGGGGTAGCCGTCTGTCCCACTTCACAGTGACATGGAGATGCCCTCTGAAGAAGGAGAGCAGCTTGCAATCCAATACAGCCTCTCCTGGCCTTGCCAGGCCTGGGCAAAGCCACCTCATCCAGGGAGCTTTCCTTGGTTCCTGCAACTTCCCGATGGCCCCTTATTCTCAATTTTGTGGACAAGGAAGCCAGAGATGGCAAGGAAGTTACCTTTGCATGTTGAATGACTTCTCTATGCCAGGCCCCTTACACAGATCCCCTCAAGTACTCCTCCCAGGACTACTGAGATGAGGGCATTACTCATTCTTGTTTTACAGAAGGGAAAAGTGAAAATCAGAGAAGCTAAGTAACTTGCTCAGGGTCACACAGTTTGCAAATGGTAAAGCTAGCATTTAAACCCAGGGCTGCCCGGTGCCAAACCCTGCCCCCTTCCCATTCCACAATGGCTCTTGGAAACATGTCCCCTCCCCAATTTCTAGATGAGCCTCTCTGGCCTTCATTTCTCCTTGTGACCTTCAGGCCTGACCTTCCATGAGCCTTGGAGACTCTTGGTTGTGTGAGCCCTAGCCCACAGCTCTCACTGTGGGTAATGAGTGTTTGTTATCATCTATATTCCAGGCACGGGCATCCCCTTGGGATTAATCACTGAGCCACTTAATACCCTTAGACCTCTGTGCTCTGAGCTGTACCTCTGTTCTTCTATTTAATCTTCAGGAAGACCCTGGGCAGTGGTGCTGTTATTTCCATTTTGCAGATAAAGAAAATAAGGGCTGAAGGGATTAACTCTCAGTCACCCAGGGCTTTGAGGTCGTGTGGGTCCCGCCCCTGTTACAACAGCAGCTGTTGTTTGAACGTTTCCCGCCTTGCTCCTGTGCAGTACCTCCTTAACACAGGAATGCCCAGGGGCTGGAGAGAGCGTAGAGATCCCCTCTGGATCAAAACCCTATTCCTCATCTTATATTGAACTTGGGGCAGGTACCAGTCATGTAACTCTGTCCATTTTGCAGATGAGAAAGCAAAGCCCAGAAAAGGGACAGAACTTTCTGCCTGTTGTACGGTGAGCAACAAAGGCAGGACAGAGCACTTACGTCTGCCTGCCTGTCAGCTGCCCTCAGCTGTCTCAGCCTTAGACAGAGGCCCTTGGCCCTGAGCCCGAGCAGTCCAGGACACAGTCACAGGTTGGAAGTCCTCTTAGCCTTCTGCACTGGATCTCACAGGAGCCCAGAGACCCTGGGCAGGGTCCCAGCCCAGGGAGAGGCTAAGAAACTTCAGCATCAGAATGGGACACACATTTTCAAATACATAGCATGAAGCATTTCATCAGAAACCAAGTCAGTGGGAGGTCCCACTGGGCCCAGTGTGGGAAGTGTGGTGCAGTGTGAAGAGCTGAGACTGGAAGCCAGGGACCCAGGGGCCTGTCCTTCTGACTCCCTGTGGGGCCTTGGCAACAGGGGCTGAGGTCCTTGACCTCTCTGCATCTCCTTCCCATCTCCAGAAGGGCAGAGGCTAATGAGGTGGTCTCTCAAGTTTCCACTTAGCTCTGTAAAATGATAGATAAGACCTGCCATTCCATTGGAAAAAACAAAGGGACACCGATGACAAAGTGATCATGTTGGAACCTACAAGGAAAATAGCTAGAGGTCTATAGCATCCGGAAGTGGGGGAAGCACTTAGGGGTCCCTGGGCCCAAGATGGGGAACAGGGGTGAGTGCGAGAGGCTGCCTGAGTAGGCAAGACATCCTGAAGAAAAATTGCCCCTCTTCCTTCCCCTGGAAGGCTCTGGCTGAGTAGTAGGAGCGCAGACAGTTGCAAGGCAAACAGCCCTTGAAGCCAGCCTGTGAAAGGCAGCTGCCCGAGAGCATGTGGAGCAGGCAGCTGCCCGAGGACAGGTGCGTTAGGGTCCCATGGCTGCTGTAACAAAGCACCACAAACTGGTGGCTTAAAGCAACAGAAATTTCTTCTCTTACAGTCTGGAGACCAGAAGTCCAAAATCAAGTTGTCAGCCTCTGGGGACTCTAGAGGAAATTTCATTCCTTGTCTCTTCCAGCCCCTGGTGGCCCCAGACATTCCTTGACTTGAGGCTGCATCACTCCAATTCCTGCCTCCAAGGTCACATTGCTTCCTCCTCTCTGTCAAACATCCTGTGTGTCTTTTATGAGGACACTTGTCATTGGATTTAGCACCCACTTGGATAATCCAGGAGGACCTCTTTATCTCAAGATCCTTAATTTAATAAAATCTGCATACCCTTTTTCCATATAAGAAAACATTCCCAGTTTCTAGGAATTAGGGCATGGACATCTGTTTAGGGGGTCACCATTCAACCTACTATAGCAGCATCTTGCATGGGCTCAAGCTTGGGGCTCCACACTCACTGGCTCCAGGCAGCTGGGAGGCTTCTGACAGCTGAGCCCAGCTGGGTAAGGAGTCTCAAGTGAGGTGCAGCTGAGGCAGAAGGCTGAGGGCAGAGATGCTCACTCCTGGGAGGGAGGGAGGCTTTGCTGCAAAGGTACCTCCAGTTCTGGGGAGGCCACAGCTGCCTGCAAGCCTCCCTTCCAGCTCAGAGACAAATGAGCCTGCTAATTCAACTCCATCTACCAGAATGACCAGGCCTGAAAGGGACATAGGGCAGTCACACCACTTCCTTTCACACAGAGGGACAGGGAAGGCCCAGCAAGGTAAACCAGGTGGAGGCCCAGCAGGGGGCTCAGGCACAGCAGCACGATGTACCGCAGAACATCCTACTGCAGCTGAAGTGCACTCCAGGGGCCCTACCTTTCCCTCCCAGCTCAAGCAGATTCCAGAACCCAGGTTTAGCAGATCTGTCCCAGTTCAGGGCATGTATGTCATTATCAGGGCCTGTGCCAAGCATGCCTTCAGATCTGGGGTCTTGAAAATATATAGTATATAAGGCCCTTCTTGCTCCAGACTATTAGGGATGAGCTCTTGGCCCATTTGCTGGTTTCCAGAGTGCTGTGGCCTGGTTCTGAAAGGGACAGTGTGGAGGAAGAAAGGCATGGGACACTGCCCCAGGGTTCAGGGAGCTGGAGACTGAGTACAAAGTGTACACACAAAGAGAACCAGCAGAGTGTGGCCTGGAGGGCAGAGATCAGGGGACAGTGGTGTGGGCAAGAAAGCATTCTAGGTGCTAGGGAACAACTGGAAAGAAGTTTGTGTAGGGGGATTAGCTGCTTGGGGAAAACTGGAAAGAGGTTTGTGTAGGGAGATTAGCTTGGGGATATAAGGCTGGAAGCAGGTATTCTAGGGACCCAGGAACCACTCAGTCTTGCAGCTCGGGAGTGCCAATATTAGGCTGGATTTCAGGAAGATCAATGCAGAGGCCCCATGTAAGGTGGACTGGGGATGCAGCACAAGAGAGAACAGGACAAAGAGACTAGTCAGAAGGCTATTGTCTAGACCTTAGAAGGATAATGAGAGTTTGCACAGGGTGGTGGGTCCAAGGCTGAAGAGAGAAGGCTGTAAGAAGGAGGAAGGGAGGGAAGGAAGCAGGGGAAGAATCAATGAACATCCACTCTGCACCGAACACTGCATGCACGACCTTTCATCCTCCACCCCATTTCCTTCTCTCAGCTGCTGCTGCAATGGGACAACTGGGTTCCTAAGAAACATGTGGTCCAAGTATTGCAGAAAAAACTTTGTCAATAGAGAAAGAAGAGATCACAGAATGAGAAAACCCCATGTGTGGGGTTTCCCACCAAGATTATGTCATCACCAGTCTCAGTCCAATAACATGTATCTTGTTCCCTAATTAACCGGTGTGCCATTTGCAATGAAAGCTGTGGAAATGTGTGTGTGGAGCAGCGTCTGTGTTATTATCCCCACTCCTCAGATGGAAAACCGGCTCATGGATATGAACTCACCAGGGTCACAAAGCCCAGGAGAGGCTGAGTGGAGATGGGAACCAACCCGTTCAAAAGGAACTATTTCTGCTCTCTAAGCCCCAGGAAGAGGAATGGCTGGGACTTGGTGCCTGGTGCCTGCTGATGGTCCAGGAGGAAGGGCAGGTGCAGGTGGGGCTTGGCTGGGGACTGGGGCCAGATCCTGGGGGCCTGAGCCTGTGAAGCAGGCAGCCAAGGGAAGGCAATCCCCTCCTGCTTGGCCAGGCTGTCCTTCCCACCACCCGGAGTCCTGATTGAGTGCTGCACTTGCAGAGCAGTGAAGGATGAAAATGGGAAAGGAGGGAGAGGAGCAGATGGAGAAGGAGGGAGCATGTCGCCCAGAGGAAGGACAGCACCCTTTTTAGGCCAGACTGAGGGCAGCTCTGCCCAGCTATTGCTGTGCTACCTTTTAGCACTTTAATCAAACGCCTTACAAATGGGTTCGCCCGGATGTCAAAAATCCAATCGGATACATTTATTGGCCTGACAACCAATTTTCTGCAATGTATCATCAGGGACTGATGGTTCATTTGCAGCAGCAGGAGAGTTGGTAGTAATGGAGCTGGGAGAGCCATTGTGTGCCCTCAATATTGGGTCAGGCTGTCACGGGAAAGGAGCCTGAGCCCACAGAGGCAGACAGACGGACATGCAGAGCGCGCCTTTCACCCCAGATTCCACACAGTGGGAAAGTGCTGGACTGAGAGGGGAGATCAGGCAATCTCTGGCTGGCCACTCACAGCCTGTTTGGCCTGAACCACTGCCCCTGCCTAACCTGGGCCTCCTTGGGGTCCGCAGTAGCCACGTCAGAAGAATGGAAGAGTGAGAACCTGGCAGGGCTGACGTGAGGACTGTGTGGATTGAAACAGCATCAGCTCAGCATCCTCCGTGTGCAGGGCATGGAGAAAGGGAGCCAATTAGGACATGGCTCCAGACCTTGGAGAGCTTTCAGGAGAGTGGGGAAGATTGAATTAAGGGGTTGGAGGGGGACCACAGACACCCTCTCCTCTCATGCCTTTCAGCTGGCACTAAGGAAGCCCTTAGGGTCTCCAGGAACCCACTAGGCATTGCCAAAAACCTAAGGAGCAGGCTCCCGGCTCCCATCTCAACCACAGCAGACCCATTTATTTGTTTATGATTTTTATTAGTTGGGCTCCTGTGTAAGATCACCTTTGCACAAAGGGTTGTATTCCTTTAAAAAAAAAATGTTTGAAAAGTACTGATTTAGTCAATCTTCTTATTTTACTAACAGGGAAACTGGAGCTCAGAGTGGCAAAATGACTCCAAGGCGGCCTAGGAGGACCACTTAGAGGAGGTGACATGTGCACTGAGCCATGAAGGATAAGCAGAATGTCCCCTGTGCTGAGAGGCAAGGAGAGCAGAGAGGAAAGGCTACATTGCCCCATGCCAGTTTTCACCTCTGGGCCTTTGCTCAGGCTCCTGTCCCCTGACAGATCCTGGCCCGCTCTCCCCTGTGCCTCACTGTCTCCCTTTTCTCCTCCTTCAGCAACCGGCCCGTACCATCTTCTCCATGAAGGCTCCCATCCAGCATGAATGGGCCCAGCACCCCAACTCCTGCAATAGGTTATTTGTGAGGCAATGTAGCTGTTCCATGACTCTGCCCTGCCCTGTGCCCAAGAGTGGCGGTGCCAATGCCACCAGCCAAAGACCGCAGGGACCATAACTGTATTTGAACAAAGGTGCGTGTCTTACCTCCTGTAACGAAGGAGAGCTCCATCGTGGGGGACAGCGGGGGGCCTCAGTGACAGAGTGCTGGAAACGGGCTCGAGGACTTGGGCTGAAAGAGGTGGTGATTTGGGGGAGGACTGAAGGAAGCAGAGCTTTGTTCTGCAGTGAAGGCTTCCAGGAAGTCGGGAGGGAGTAATTTTGTGACTGTCTTAATGAATCTTATCTAGAAGGAGGGAAGGAAAGGGCAAAGCTAAGTTATAATTGCTCACAAGGCAGGCAGCAGTCGCTGATATCAGCCAGGACAGGCGGCTGTTTGGTGATTTTTGTGGTTTGGACAATGTTCCCGTTTTTGTCTGTGTTCAGACACGATTACAGAGTGGTCTTGTTTTTGTCTTGCTTGTGGCCTTGTCTGAAGTTTTTGTTCTGGGAAATTGTTTATGTTCAACAGGAGACCACTGCAGCCCCGCTGGGGTGTCAGGCCAGCTCTGGCCACCCTGGGTCATCCGCATCCTCCCGGGAAGGGACCCACTGTTGCTCCATCCTGGCCTGGCACAGAGCAGACACTTAGCAATCGAGTTTCAGGTGGTACAAGAGGTTGGAAATGCAGAGTGAGTTTAAGGAATCCACAAGGGTGACATTGAGGACACGGAGAGGTGCAGCTGCAGGTCAGAAGCAGACCTCAAATGGCAACTAATCAAGTGAGATAACCCAGGCAACTGCGCTCTGGAAGGTATAAAGTACTGGCGGATGGTGAAGGATTAGCCTTATCTCCTGCTCCTTCCTCCCTGGACATTGGCCTGGAGGCTTGCAAACTCTTCGGCTCTTTGGCAATCTCTCCCACCAGCCTCCAGAGACAGGAAGGGAGAGAAAGCACAGCTCAGCAGAAGCTGGAGAAGCCCATCCTGGGTGGGTGGGCCAGGGAGGGATGCTATTTATCCCCAGGATGCCCCTGACCTTTCCCCACACAACAGGGACAGACACACAGAGCCTGGCTGCATCCTGCTCTTTTAAAACAAGAAATGGAAGCATTACTCACCACCCCAGCCATTTATCATGGTCTGGGGACATTAATTTGACAGTGTGTCATTTTCCATTTGGTTTGGGCCCGGTGGAGGCTGCCCTCGCAACACCTTCAATTAAATGCTGCTAATAACACAGAGCTATTTTGAGCCAGGAGGGCCCTCTGCTCCCCCCAGAGCTCTGGTGTGTGTGTGCGCTGGGAGAAGGGGGGCTACTGCCAGGAGGCTGCCCTTCACCGTGATCCCAGTGATGTGACAGTTTCCCACCCTTCTGGGCCTTGCACCGTTGCAGGTGGGTGAAGTGCAGCCAGGATGGTGAGAATGGGAGGAGGACCACCTCAGCCCCTGGAGGGAATATCCCAGCAACCGGACAGGCTGTGGCCCTTTCTGCAGGACATGAGAAGCCATGCTTCTCACCTCACATAAAGAGAGCAAAGGTGTTGGAGTCCAGCAGACTAGGAGGTGTATTCCTGCTGTGTGACTTTAGGCAAGTCCTATAACTTCTCTGAGACTCAGTTTTCTTAGCTGAAAAATGAAGATAGGAGTTGCTTTTTTGATTGGTCCTATTTTTGATGTACCAATGATGATTGGTACTATTTTATGAACTCAAGCAAAACGTTATACATGTGAGACTTTTTAACTGACTGGAGATAACTGGTAATAACCTTTTATTTTCCTGATTTAACATCTGGGGAAAGAGACCATTAACTCCCCAACACTCAAGATTTCTTCAGTGAGACTCAGGGAGTGGCCGAGAATGCACTGCAGGGAACGACATGGTCCCCAGAGTTAGAAACATCTGGGCTGCAGTCCCAGCTCAGCCACCGACTGGCTGTGTGATTTGGGGCAGTTTATTCACCTCTTGTGCCTCAGTTTCCTCATCTGTTACAACAAAGGAGGATTCGCATTGTGGGGGATGGTGGGGAACCTTGTGTCATTCTCTCAACAATCCTCCCTAGACTTGCTAAGGAGATGAAATGACATGACAGCTGAAGTACAACGCCTAGCTAATAGTAAATGCTTAATACTCGTTCTCTTGCTTATTCTTCTTTGCCTGGAAAATAAGCACTGACATTAGTGGATAGCGCACTATGGATATGTGCAAAGTGTTGGATAGAAATAAGCTCATCTCAATCTTCAAATTGTTATGTTAGGTTCTATTAGAGGATTGAGCCGTGTGGAATTTGTTGGTTTTGTAAGTCAAAAGTGGATGCATATCAGCAATTTCATGTGTTCAACCTGATGTCTTCCATTCTGCCACTGAGGCAGTTAGGCTCAGGGATGTTGATGTGCTCAGACCAGGCCCATCAGCCGGTGGTGGAGGCAAGGTGGGCTCCTGGCAGTTGATGCTGGAGCCTGTCAGCTTAGTCAGGCTCGATGGGGAAGCACAGAGGATCCATGGGAAGCCTCCTGGCTCTGGGAATGAAGGACAACCACCACTGGGCCTGTTTTCACAGGATGATCCCCAATTCCAACTGTTGGCACTGGAAACACTTCATCGGACCCAGTCAGAGTTCTGGAAAGACCCATTATAAGGGTCAAAGCAAGGCTCTGGTGTGCAAGGAGGGCCTGGCTGGGCACTTAGACTCTGCACAGCAAGTCCTCAGGGTTTCTAGGCTTTTTGGGGTCACCAGAACCCAAACATCACACTCCCATGCCTAGTCAGCCTCACAGATAGCTTTTCCACTGGCAGGCCCTAAACTGCCATGACCTGATAGACACAATTTGCTATACATCCAGCTGCCAATGGTCTCCCTGCAAAATACAATATTGATTCAACTGTTACTACTGTGGTTTTCTTCGGAGTCCTGGGCTGGGGAGAAGCCCACGACCCACCGTGTGCCGCCCCTGAGACTATATATTCATTACAGACAAGATGTCGACAAAAGCCAGCCATGATTCAGGTGTGCCTGATTTAGAGAGGAGCATCTTAACCTGGGGAGCCCAGGGCTCTCATTCAGGCTTTGCTCTACAGCCATACACCAGCCCTTCCCCTCTCTGGGCTCTATCTTCTCATCTGCAAAATTGGGCCCTGAGTTAAGAGCCTTGCTAGTTCCTCCATCACTGAAGGTCTACAAGTCTTTACGAGCAGATTTGAGACAGTGCCCCTACTGGTGCACTAAAATGCTTGTGTTCCTTCCAAGAGAAATGAAGTGAAGTATAAGATTCTCCTGTTTACAGTTACTGATCATCCAGGCTGGTTTCAACGTATGCCATTTTTTTCAATAACCTCTTAAAAATCAGTTTTCCTTTTCCTGTATCCCCCTCCCCCCATGCAGAGGTAAGACTACGGAAGAAAATAAAGGAATCTACATTCCTTTCTTCCTTCACAGGCATTTTGTTTTAAACTGGTCGAGACAAGCATGTGGACATTTCTTAGCAAGAATGAATGCCTTTGTCAGCTCCCACACATTCACTGCGGGAGAGCTGGAGTTTCAACAAGACACGCACAGAGACTAGCCAGGTGGTTACAACAGCCCGCCCCTTTCTCTTGCCCACAGGGAAAACCGGTACAAACATTATGAGCAGTTTGGCAAAACTCATCAGGATTTTTAAAAGATTTGTATCCTTTGGAATATATCCTAAGGAAATAATTCAAAGTACAGAGAGAGCCATATGCATAAAGGTGTTCATTATGTGAAAAATTAGAGCAAATTAAACATCCAGTAATAAGAGATTGGGTAAAGTAAACCATCCCACATCTTCCTGATGTAATATAAAACACTATACATCAATGACAAAAGAAGTCCATAAAACCTATAGCAACATGGGAAATGTTTCTGTTTTAATGGTGGGGGGAAAAATCAAGATTCTAATCCAGTTGAATGTGGTGGATTTAATACACCTTGACCTTCCCTTACTCTCAACATCTCATTAATTGATAGTAATAGGGGAGACATATAAAATCCCAACTCCAAAGTGGTCTTATGACACCAGGAGATTTCAACACTAATATGGACCCTGGAAAGTCATTAAGGACAATAGTGACTCAGCAGGATGGAAGAGCTATAAACTCAAGCACTTGCAGAAGGGAGACCAATAGGAAGCAAATTGATTTGTCTCAAAGAATTGCCGAGAGGCTCGGCACTTGCACGTTTCCCTCTGTGAGAGTCCACGGTGTGGCGCAGAGCTGAAGGGCATGCAGCGGTTGAAAGTCTACATCCAGAGCAGCTGTGCTCCCAGAGCCGGTCCCTGCCCTCTACAGCATCCACGTGGTATCAGAGCTCAATGGGAGCTTGAGAAAGTAGAACACCGTGGAAACATGTCCACAAAATGCAGACAGGAACGTTATATCCAATACAGAATTCTGTGTTCAGCCTGATTATAAATCAAGTGTGGTGATGGGATAAATACATTCAGACATGCAAAAAATTAAGCTCCCTTGCTCCTTTTCTTAGGAAACTACTATAGCATGTGCTTCAGCCAAACAAGAAAATAAACCAGAAAGTGGGAACACGTGGAATTATGAGAAACAAGGATCCCACCCAAGAAACTGGCACGATTTCAGATGACTGCTGTGCAGCAGTCCAGAGCCCTGAGAGGCCCAGATGGGCCGGTCCAAATGAATGGTGCAGTGGGAGAGCCCTGGAGATGAAATCGTTGTTCCAAACTTTCAGAAAACAATATTGAGACCCATTCAATAGTGCTTTTGGAGTTTAGAGATCTGAACAAATAAAAAAAAACAACAACAAAGAAAGTAATATCAAGAAAAGCAAAATGCCCTGGCCAGTGTGGCTCAGTTGGTTGGTGCATCATCTCATAACTGAAAGTTTGCAGGTTTGATTCCTGGTCAGGGCACACGCCAGCATTGTGGATTTGATCCCCAGTCCAGGTGCATACAATCCCCAGTCTGGGGGCATGCAGGAGGCAACCAATCGATGTTTCTCTCTCACATTGTTGTTTCTCTATCTCCCTTTCTCTGTAAAAAAAAAAAAAGCAGTGAAAAAATGTTCTCAGGTAAGGATTAAAAAGCAGAAAGAAAGAAAAACAAAGTGATATACAAAAGGGTGGATGCAATCATAGTACCTGACTTGAGTTGTAGAGAAACAGTATTTTCCTAGCTGTGATAACGTAAACACAGGCCCAAACTGAGATATAACATAGTTGGATCCCAAGAGAAGGAGAAATGGGGGAGATAAGCTTGTAAAATAGTTAAGCCCTCAATTATCAGAATAAGGGGTGCATAGGTAATGGGGGGCAGCATAGCAAGTTATTTAGAAGTATACGGAGATAAAGAGGAGCTGTGCCTGGGAGCTGGGATTGCCCCCTCTTGGGGGTGGGGCGGGGTGAAGAGCAGAGCACAGGGACAGCTGCTTTGCACCTGAAGCCTTTAGTGTTATTTGGTTTCTTGGAACTATGTGAGTATATTTGGAAAAAGTAAAAATTACTTGTTCAAAACTGTACCCCAGTTTATTCACAACTGTTGGCTCCACACGTGGTTCTTGAAGCCAAGCTGACCCGCTCCTTATCATGCCCCAGTGCAGCTCCTAAAAGTGAGTGGCAAAGACCTTAGGTAATTTCAGGCAGTTCCCAAGGCTGTGACTCCTGTTTACTCCCAACATGACTCCACTCTCTGCCCCTCGCAGTGACTCCCACCTCCACATAGGACCTCTACACTTTTGCTTCTGACTTTCTGTGGAATTAGAGATGCTCTTGGTTTGCTGGACTCAGCACTTCTGTTAGGGTTTTCCCTTCATTGCCTCCCTCAGTTCCCACTGCCTGGCGTGAGGCTTCCGGCAGGCAGTCCACGCCGTGCAACTTTGCCCACTGGCCGCAGCTGATTGGAGCAACGATGACTGCCTGACCCAAGCAGAGACAACCCTACTTCCTCTAGGAAAATCATAATTGAGGCCAAGTGGCAAGCAGACAGCTGGATTGCTTTCTTGAATAGTGGAAATGTAAATGTGGGGCTGTGGGCAAAGGGCAGGCAGTCTAGAGGGAGAGAGAGAGGGAGAGGGAAAGGGACAGAGATGGAGGCCCAGATAAGCAGAGGAGACCCCACTCAAGAGACCATGTAGTCTCAAGTTGAAAGACAGGCCAACAGAGAGGCCGGGTCATTGGACAGCCCTCCCTAAGGCCTAGAACTCTTCACAGTCCCCTTAGGAGAAGGCCTCTTTTTTTCTGATGAAGCTAGCTTCAGTTGGTCTCTGTCAAGCACAACCAAAAAAATCCTAAGTGAAAACCAACCCAGCCCATCTCTCTAGACTCTGAGTGAGGAAGGCCAGTGAGGAGTACACACTTGATTTGGAGGGGACTTTAGCATCTGTTCTCCTCCTGCAAGAACCCCAATTTCTTTTGGGGGACTACCTCCCCTCACAGCATGAAGTCTCAGTTTATAGTAAACAGCAGAGGCCTGGGAAATGGGGAGGTACCCCCTACCCATGACCCCCAGGCCCCTTTGCTGGAAACACCCTCTGCCAGGGGATGGACACCTGGCCAATGAGACTTTCCTGGGACTCTAGGTCCTGAGTGGAAGCAAGGAAGCAGACAGGGCTGGAGTTCATTCAGTCAACCAGAAGAGGCCAGGCAGGGGGATGAGAAGGGCTGCTTCCAGGAGCTTGGGGCCACCCTGCTTCCTGTCAGTTAGCTAGCTACTGGATGTTTTCATTCTTCTTCCCATCCTGTGCACTTCCCCACACCCTTCCTTCAAGCTCCCTTCTTTTTTGAAATTAGCCCACTTAGCCTTTTGTTGCATGCAGCCCAGGAGCCCTGCCCAGCGCTGGGAGGGGGATCAAGCAGAGGCTGGACAACTGTGTGTGTGGACCCTTTGCAGCTCCAGCAGCACCCCCTCATCTTGGGGGACAACTAGAGACAGCACTCTCATTTTCAACAGTAGCAGTGCCAAGAGACCCTGTTTGGCTCCACAGGCAATAGAGTTAGATCTCTAAGTGAGAGCTTACAGAGATTTCTGATATTAAAATAAAAATAATAAGATGGAAAAATGAACTCATTTGGCAGATACAATCTGTCACATCAGGGGGTTCATGGTGGTTACAAATAATAAAGGGGGCTATTGGCGATAAATGGGTTGCAGTAGGTTAATCTGAGCAACCTTGCCAAGAAATCAGGATTCAGTTTTGCCTCCTGCCTTGGTCCCTCCCACCTCCATTCCCATTCTACCATCATCAGCTGCCTGCGTGCCTCCACCTGCACCTGTCTCCCTGGACCTGCTGTAGGCAGGCTCCTGGCTGCTCTCAGGGCTGATCTTCATAGGATGCTCCCCACAGGAGAGGAGGGACTTTATGTGAGCTCTGCTAAAAAGTTACACAGGCTTCCCAGTCCCACCCCACCCCCACCGCCTCATCTCCTCTCAGCACCCTCACCTACGAATCTTCTGGAAGGGTTGCTCTGAGGACAAGCCGTTTACTAACTCAAGGGAGAGCAGGGAACTCACATCCCTCATATCAATGAAATTTATGAGTCGTGGATATCATAGGGACCTGTTTTCATTCGACTTCATTCACCACTTCCTTTCTTCATATTAATTTCTCCCAACAGCCCACTTATCTTCCCTCTTGGAGCCTTGCCCACCACCACTTTCCTGATGCAGGGGTATCTCTAACAGGCTGAAGCACTCAGCGCCGTGATGGCTTTGAAGTTGCCTGGCTCAAGCACTCACAAGTTACTCTCTGTGGTTAATCAAATATCAAAACAACCTCCCCCAGTGATTTGGAGGAGCTTGGTGACAGCAAGACATTGGCCACAGAGCTGTCAGAACAGGCCGCGTCTGTCCGACGGCTGGCGGCGAGGCCAGCCTTGCCGTGCTGTATTCCCAGTGGCAGCAGGCCGTGGTTTTTCTCGAGAAGCACTGCTCTGTGGTCACTGAGGTTTGGAGTTTTTTTCTTCTTTTCTTTTGAAGGCAAAGAGATGCTCCTACCAAGGGTCAGCTGGGTGGTGGTTAAATTTTTTTTCTATGACAAAATGAATCATAGCAACAACAGCAGTGGTTAAAGGGAAGGTATTTCCTCTAGGAGCTGGTCTCAGTTCTGACCAGAGAACCCTGGACAAGTCACAGCCACTCTGAACTTCTGTTTCCTCTTCTGAAATATGAGAAAAGTAGGTTAAATGGTCCCTAAGGTACTTAAACCGGAAGGTAATTCAACTCTTTACCATACCTTATAGCTTACATAGTGCACTTCTGAGCTTGTTACTTCATTCGATGTCCACAATAACCCCACGTGTGTGCCAAGAGGGGGATAATCATCTCCATTTTGCAGCAGTGAAGTGAGTTGCCCGTGGTTATACATCCTGCACGGGATGGGGGTGAGCCTCCTGTGTGGGCTGGTCTCCTGGTCCAGGCTTGTCCCGCCTCTTAGGGCAGACAGGGCAGACTCCATGGTGCAAACCTCTACCCCTTCATCTCCTCATAGAATCTTCTCTTCAAGCCAGAGTTTAGCAACCATCTCACCCTCCTCACTTTCTGCTAAACAACTGAGACTTGTGGAGGGAAGTGAAAGGACCTCCCCAGCACCACACCACAAAGATCCCCCATCTCCTGACTCAAAACGCAGAGCCATCCCACTCCACTATCCTCCTCATCAGCACCACAAGGCGAAGAATACCTGCATCTCAGACCTGTGCTAAGAATGGGTCTGCCAAAAAGGTGATGCTTGCAAGTCCTGGGCACATTTGGGACAGCACCACTGTGCCATCACTACCCACACTGTCTGCACTGGGGCCCTCTTGGGGACTGATGTTTCAAGAGACCCCATGACAGGATCATGGCTGCCCTGTCACCCCTCAGTGTCTCCCTGGACATGCAGGTCAGCTGCAGCCCAGCTCACCCTTTGGGCTCCCCCAAGTCCTCCGATTTCTGCCGAGGCCAGTTCCAGCCTACTTTCCTCCCCACACCCGCCTCCGTCAGGAACACAGCCTACACGCAGGGTTCAGCCAGCCACATGGCCTGCAGTGTCCCCTCCTTCCTGTCTGCCTGGAAAGTGCCAACTGTCCTCTCAGGACGTAGCTCAATGGGCCTTCTTCCAGATGCGGCTCTGGAGCGGGGAGTGCTTCCTTTCCCCACTCCCACGGCACTTTGAATAAACCTCTGTGAGAGCCTATGTGCTCCCACACAGCATCGAGGGCCCACAGGGCTCCCCTCCCTTCAACTGGCAGCTCTGTGAGGTACATTTCATTCTTCTCAGGATCTTTAGCACCCAGACCTGAAGGGAGGGAGGTCCTGGCAGCACCCACGCCAAATTTACTTACCGGTAGGAGGGCACCAGGCCCATCCACACTGAAGTCAGGCCCACGTGAGCCAAGCCTCTCCAGGGCTCAGTTCTCTAATCTACAATGTGGGGGCAATGATCGGACAGCCGTCATCTGGTTTATAGGGAATAAACGATGGAAGCAGTTTAGCATACCTCACGCAAGCAACAGGAACTGCTGTTATTATTATTGGGGGAATTCCCTGTGAGGTCCTTCCCTGAGCTCACAAGAAAGCCCCAGGGTCTCCACGCCATTTGCAGGAAGCAGCCAGAAGAGCTGGCAGCCGCTTTCCCTGCCCTCCCTTCTCCAGCCCCAGTCGGAAAACCCCTTGTCAGGTCTCCCCAAACACAGCCAAACTGCTTTCCTTCCCTTGTTAACACAGGGAAGACCTGGCTGCTGGGCCTCAGGCTGGGCCTCCCACTCTAAGTGCAAACACTGGGCTGTGTATTTTGGGCCCCTCTGAAGAGCCGTTTCTGGTGAAATACCAGGTTTTGAAATACTTCATTGCTTGTTTGCATTCGGAAGCCCATACAAGCTCAGGTCTCACAAGGCCTGTTTTCAGAGAGGTTGGAGGCTCTGTGTGGTTACAGAATTAGGCCCCAGTGGGGGGATGCGACAGCCTTCTGCTCTCGGGCTGGGCCTGCGGAGCCTGGAGAGAGCAGACGCAGGCACAAGGATACATGCCAAGGCAGCAGTGAGGCCCATGTGCATGGACGGGTTGAGGCTGAGGCTCAGACTGGGGGCTGGAGTGAAAGCCGAGCCTCCTGTACTGCTGTCCGCAGAAATACTGGGCCTGGGTTCTTCCAGTCCCCTCTTCTCCAATCACCAGCACCCACCTCTCTACTCACCTCAACCTGCCAAGAGCCAGTTTGAGAGCAATGGGCATTGATTTGAGCTGTGTGACTTTAAGGATATATCAAGCCCAGTAACCAGGGCCCAAGCTAGAGTGGCCAGAGAGGGAGGCAGGGAGGACCTGGTGGAGACCTGTGGGTTTCAGCTGATCCCTCAAGAGGACCAGCACCCATGCCTTGAGTGGTCATTTGGGTCAGGTATTTTACAGGCCTTGTTTTCTTCAAACTTCTTGAGATGGGTGGTACCATTCCCATTTACAGATGCAGAAATTGATGCTAGAACAGAGTGGGCTTCTCACCCAAGGGCCAAGACCCTGGTGGAAGCTCCTAGGACAGGGTCCGGTGACCTCCCTTATATTCAGAGACTCTGCAGGGCTCGGAAGGGAATGTGGAGGAAGTTGGCACAAGAGAATCAAGGCGAGATGTTTGGGACAAGTTCAGTGTCTGGTGAGCAGACCAGTTTGGCAGGAGAGAAAGGAGACAAGGTTCACAGAGGCAGACAGAGGCAGGAACTAACCGAAGAAGGACCTCCATCCCGCCTCCCACGTGGTTCAAGTGCCCAGCCAGGGGCCATCTGCTGAATGGATGCTGCAAATCCTGACTGAGCACCTTCCATGTGCCCAGTGCATGGAGATCCCTCAAGGAATAGACAAAAAGCAGGTAAGTGAATTGATTTATTTATACATCTGTCACAGGTCCTCCACAAGAAAAACAGATTTCCAGCCCTGACTGGTGTAGCTCAGTGGGCTGGGCATCATCCTGCAAATGGATAGACTGCTGGCTCTATTCAGTCAGAGCACATGCCTGGGTTGCAGGCCAGGACCACAACTGGGGGTGCACAAGACCCTGGGGGAAGTTCTGTGAAACCGACTGAGAAACGCCAGAGAAACATCAGTTTCTCTCTCGCATGGATGTTTCCCTCCCTCTCCTTCTCACTTGCTTCCCCTCTCTCTAAAAATAAATAAATAAAATCTTTTAAAAAAAGAAAAAGAAAAACAGATTTTCCAAAGCTACATCCTGGAGTTCATATGCATTTTTCATAGAAAGGGACCTCTTTTTCAGCCTCCTCTGGAAGCCTATTTAGTTGTAGTTTGCACGTAGTCCCACCAAGCTGAGTGACCTGGAGTCCCAGTCCCAGGCTGATTAGAAGCTCAGATTCAGAATGCTGTTCTTGGAAACTCAGTGTGAAGAAGGGGATGGGACAACCACAGCATGGTGGATGAAAGTACTTCAAATGCAGAGCAGAAGAGGGCCGTCTTACAGAGGAGGGCTTTGGCCGAGGCAGAGCTGGGTGTTTTGACTCCTCTGTTGAGCTAAGTGAGGGTCGGAAAATTCCTGGTACTCTGAGGCTCAGTTTCCCCATCTAAAAACCAGACCTCAGAGCATCACCCCTAGGAATTAAAGCACGTGAAGTATGTGGGTCACCAGACGAGTGTCTGACTCCGGAGCTATCACTTGTATCATGATTGCTAGGCTTCTCATCATTTTTTTATGATTGGAGGAAACTCAGCACATCTTACAGTGGTAGTTCTCAAACCTGTCTACACATTGGAATCGTCTGGGAGCTTCAATAAGCACTCACGCCTGGCTCTACCGCCCAGAGATTCTGAATTAAATGGCCTGGGGCTGGGCCTGGGCGTCAGGACTTCTCAGCTCTCTGCACGATTCTAGCGTGCGGTCACGGCTGAGAACCCCAGCCCTGGAAGCAGTTACAACACAGCCCAACCCAGAAACAGATGTGGAGGGTCCTAACCAACAGAGTTGCTGAGAAGGGGCTAAATCTCTACCTGGGTACAGCCTGTGAAAGCAGAGGAACGTATTTTAGAAAGCTTTCTGTCAAAGTGGTTAATTTCTTTTAAGCCTTGGTGCTTAGGGGAATAAAGTTCAATTATCTGGAAAACTCACTTACGTGGAACTCCTCACTCCCTAATGATGCTGGCTAAATGAGGTGTTACCATTCTATAGATTCTCAAATTAGAGTCTTTGTGATTCTTCACCCAGAAAAAAAAATTATCCAGAGGCTTGGATTTGAAGCACACCCTCGCTGCCCTGGCTCCTTAGCCAGCTGGGCCCTGGTTAAGACTTGTCTTGGGAAAGGGCTTCCTGGCTTCATTGTAAGATTTTTTCATTCTCGCCCCAGCCAGCCAAAGCAACGTGCCCACTCCTCTGTTGCCTTGGTTCCTGAGGCCATTTAACCCATTTCCTCTTGAAACAGCAAGTGTTCTCTTCTCCCACATCCAACGACCACATCCTGAGCCACTGGGAGAATCCCTCTCAGCATGCATCCCGCAGAGCAATAGCTCCATGAGAATATTTTGAATAGTTTCTTTTATAAAGAATAAAAATAAAGGATTTTTTTCATTTGTTTTATTAGCCCATCTTTAACTAGCGGGGTAAGAAGAAGAAAACAAAAGGCGCTTTCATTGTTCAAATCTCATTTTGTTCCTATGGACCCCATGCAAACAAAATGCAGACACGGAACATTTATCAGTGAGTTTTCATGACCCAAATAAGGGAAACAGAATGGAAAGAAGGGTCTGTGTCCCAGGAGCCTTGGCAGCTGTGGCCATTAGATATTTACGTCTTTGTTTAATGCTTGTCTTTTCCCACTTGACAAGAAGCTCGAGGAGAGAAGGGTTTACCGCTGTATCTCCAAGGAGGACTTTGCCAGTCAGTTAGTCAGCATGTCACAAACATTTGTGGAATAAGATGATCCTTGAACAGACCCTGGCTTTTGTAAGTTTTGAATCAAAGTTCTGGGAGACACTAGGTACCTGTTGTACTAGTTTGCTAGGGCTGCTGTAACAAAGCAGCGCGAATCGAATGGCTCTTAAGAGAAATTTGTTTTGGAAGCTAGAAGTCTGAGATCAGGATGTCAGCAGGGTTGGTCCCTTCTAAGGGCTATGAAGGAGAACCTGTCTCTGCCTCCCTTCTGGCTTCTGGCAGTTTTCTGGCAACCTTTGGTGTTGCTTGGCTTATAGAAGCATCACCAATTTTTGGCTTCAACTTAACGAGGCACTCTTCTTGTGCCCATGTCTGTGTTCAAGTGTCCCCTTTTATAAGGGCAGTAGTCATATAGAGTTAGGATGCACACTGATGAGCTTATCTTAGCTTAATTACTCAATAAAAACCCTGTCTCCAAATAAGTCATGTTCAAAGGGACCAATGACTTCAACATAAGAATCTGGGATGGGGGCAGGGCTTAACCCATAACTTCTGCTGATTAATCATTAATTAAATAATAAACTCATATTGGAATACATAATAGGCACCTCCTATCTGCTAGGTGCTTTGTTAAGGCCTGGGGAGCCATAAAGATGATATAGAGAAAGCAACAGGAGTAGAACTTGAAATCCCCCAAGAGGTGAAGGACAGTCAGAGCATGGCTCACAGCGTGGCTCGGGGCTCCACCACGGGGCTCAATTCATTCCATGGAGGGGACCAAGTGGTCTCCATGGAGGAGGTGACATTCAAGATGAGCCTCTCGAGATAAATGGTCTCCCCAGGTGGAAGAGGGAGGAAGGCTGATAGCAGACAGGAAAGAAGTCAGGAGGGTGCTGGGCATTTGGACAGTCTGGTGAGGCTGGGATGTAAACAACATGAAGGCAGGAAGTAAGAGTGATGCCTGTAATGAGGTCAGATGTGGGAGGCTCACACGTGTATTTGCTGCCGGCCAAGGGCAGCCACGGCATGTGGTTGAGGAGGGGAGTGATTCAGGAGAATCACACCTCCAGTACAGGAGGAGGAGTGCAGAGAGCAACATCCTGAAAGCCCAGGCCAGAACTGTTGGGGTTGCTGGAGTAGAAATGGGAAGGACTATGGACTCCAGTCTTCCCCAGATGGGAGCCAGGACAGCTGGACAGTGAGGAAGAGGGGGGCGTTGGGGATAGCGGGAGCACCACATCTGAAGTCAGGGTTGTGAACAGAGAAGACGCAGAGTGAACGAAGGCTCTGAGTTAGGCGGTGGAGGAGGTGAGCTGAGGCTGGGGCTCTGCAGGTGGGTGTGACAAGGCAAGAAGCCTTCAGAAGGGAGATCAGGGCTGGAAATTGAGATGGCATTACAGGAGATGAGGTCACCTGGGGGAGAATGGTGAACAACTGGAGGGAAGGGGTGGACATGGGGTGAGGCCAAGGCCCAGGAGCCTCTGTGATGGTGAGTCTCAGTGGTGGCTACATGTGGGCTCCACCTGGAAAGACTGGCAGTCAATCATACAAAAGAGCCAGGGCCCATTCCAGAGAAGCCTGATTCAACTGTGTGTGAGTACGAACTGGCACTGATATTCTTTAAAACAACAGTTCTCAGTCTTGGCTGCATATTGGGGTCACCCAGGGAGCTTCAGAAATTACTGGGGCCTGGGTCACATGCCCAGAGATACTGCTTTAATTGGTCTGGGGAAAGTCCTGGGCATCTGGAGCTTTCAACGCTCCCCAAGGGAGTGCGATACATTGTTCAGAGTGAGAACCACTGCTCTGAGGACCCATGGAGGAGTGAAGGGGAGCAGGCAAGAAGGAAGACCAGGAGACCCAGAGGCCCTGAAAGCCCAGTTGTGGGGTCAAGTACTGAGGGGAGGTCAGAGGGCTCTGCACAAAGGGGACATCAGGGAGCAATGTCCTGGAGCCAGCTCCCGTTGGCTTCTAAGGGCCACTTGGATACATTTCTTCCAGCTCTGTGCTCAGCAGATTCCTGTTTTTAGCTTGAAATCTGCCATCATGAGAAGATGGAAATGGGCAAATGCTACCAATCAGGATACAAACAATCCCTACCCATCCATCCCCTACCCCCGAGCCAATTGTTAAGCATTTACCAACATGCCACTATCTTTAGGTTTGGTCTCTGTCTGAAGTCAACTTTAATTCATGTATCTTCCATTCTAGGACAGATTCCTTCCTGAGGGCTCCTAATTTCCAGACCGGAAATGTGTCTTCTGTGCCCTCTGTCCAGGGCTTTTCTCTCCTTCCATCAGAACAGCTTCCCTGCCTCCATCCCCTGCTGCCCTCAGCAGCTCCCAGCAGGAAACATGGGCTGGCCCCTGCTCTGTGTGGCTCTGGAGGAGCCATAGAGATTATAGAAGGGGCTTGGCCCCTGGGAATTTCATCTCACTGAAGAAATATCAAGGACAAAGAGCTAAAGGACCAGGAGGATGTGAGTGACAGATTAAGTGAGAAATGAGAGACTCTCACAGCCCACATTGTCAAATGGATCCACCTGAAGAAGGGGTGGGCCCGGCCAAGGGGCAGTTCAGTGTTGGCCACTGAGTAGGAAGGTGGCAGAGGCTCAGTTATCCATGGTCATCCCACAGGGGGAGAACAGGGCTGCATGTAATTTTATTGCTCTAAGACATTCCCACATGGAGGAGTCCCTCTAATTCTCTGAGCCATTTTGGCATTTCCTTGGGGTACCTGCTAGAAGCCCCTGCTAGACCCTCTGGGACATGGTTGCAACAGAGAGCCAGGCTCCTTGAAGAGCCTCTGATGAGACCCTAACCTGCCCTTCCCAAATATTCCCGCACAGTCTCCACCATTTGCAGCTTTGGTCAGGAATTCTCTCTCCTTGCAAACCCTTGGGCAATGGCAGATGAGCTCAGCCCTCTGCTCCAGCTGGCTTCCATGCAGATCCATTTAAAGCACCTGCCCAGGAGTAATAAAGATTGGCCCAATTTTTAGAGGCAGCATTCATAAATTAGGCTGGGTCCAGGAGCAGGTAATCAAGCTCTACACCAAAAACCAGATCACAGGAGAAAGGGTAAAGCCTGGGGACCCAGCATCATCAGGTGTGTTGAGAGTCTGACCCCAGGAACTTACCTGGGAAGCTGACACAGTCACCACACAGATATGGATTTGTCTTCTGTGTAGCAGTGGAAGGCAGAACTTGACCAAAGAACTTGACAAGGCTACACAGCTCAATTCCAGGGGGTGCTCTGGTACCAGAGCTGTCCAGCTGCTGCCTGCACAGACCTCTGAAGTTGGCAAAAGCAAGAGTCAGACTGGTCTCTACATACTGGAAACTGGTCAAAAAGAGCCACCTTTTAAAACCACCACAGCCAACACATGGGGCAGTGCCCTCATCCCCCATGCCGCTGCAGCCCATGAGGGTTAAAGGCCCAGGAAGTAGTCAAAATGTGTTCCTATGTGTTTATCCCCCTGACATTAGAATCTAACCACACCTTTTCCTCCCAGCCTTCAGATGAAGGACAGCCATGTAGCTGGTCTCAAAAACACCTGTTGACATGTTCATGACTGAAATAGTGAGACCCTCTCAGCATCTAGGGCTAGAAAGGGATGTTAACCTGGACCATTGCCTTAAGGTAAAGAGAAAACTTACCAGGTGTAATTTCAGGCACTACCAAGATGGACATGGAGCTAGGAATTACCCTCAGTGTCAAGTCCCGTGCTGGGGCTGGACCTTTGCTATCTCATTTGACATTACTGCTCAGAACACCAATAGCTATTCCCCATAAACCTACCTGTTGGCAGAATCAGGCCTGGTGTGGAAATGGGAAGATGAGTCTCTTAAAATATACATTTCTGTACTCTGTCCTCCACGGAATAGCATTTTACATTATTAAACAGAACAGCACACCTGAGCAGATCTTGCAGACAGATGAAATAAAGGGTAAGCCCAGCCCCATCACAGAAGGTCCCTTGGAGCACAGAACGATCCAGGGCCTCTGTAGGTAGTGCCTTCTACAGTGTTAAGTTTCAGATCATTAAATACTTAACGGAGGGAGAGACTAAAAGCCGAGGTGCTCCAAGCCACTGCTGATTAAATATCAATCAGAAATTAAGACAGAGTAAGTCTGAAATTGTAATGATCCCTTTTGAGGATAGGCCCCTGTTCTGTTGATTTTTTTTAAAATTTGCCTGGCAGAAAGCTAAACAACTAAAGCATGTAGTTAAACATGGGACACCCAGCGACCCTGCCTTTCCCATGGGCTTTGGTCTCTGCAGTGCACAGACGAAGCTCTTGCAGTGTGGAGCATGGGAGTGCCCCAAAGGTGCAAGGCTGCTACTGAGTGTGCGCACCTGGGGGACGAGGCTCTCCTCCTGCAAACTGACTCCAGATGGTTGGCACCACCCCACCTCACTGCCACAGCTCGTGAGTGCAGGGGGAGAAATCCCCTTTTCCTCATGTAGCTGGTGGAGACCTGGGCTCCGGGATGGACAGGGCAACTCATGTTTACTAAGAATGTACCGTGTTCTGATTTCACACTGTTCTGTTCCTCATGTCATTTAATCATCACAACCACCAAGTGAAGAAGATACCTTTATGAACCCCTTCACTGAGGAGGAAACTGAGACCTAACCGGGGTGAGTAATTTCCCCAGATCACCTGGATGGTAAGCGCTGGGCTCAACTTACAAACATAGTCAGTTTGATTTTAGGATCTCCACACTTAACATCGGACCCCCCATCCCAGCTGCTGGGGAAGGAGCCCCATCCTTGCTACAAGCTGCGCCCCAGGCCTCTCCTTGGCTTACCACATGCCACTCTGAGGAAAAGCAGATGATATCAGGCTCTTGTCTTCTCTAATCGCTTCTGCCTGTGGCTCAGGAGTCAAAGGGTTAACTTAAACTCTCTCCCCTTATTTGGAGTAGGTTCTATGCCTGAGTCAGTCTGGCACCTGATTGCTTATTATTTCATTGCTATATTGGGGAGCACAAAGTGATCTACTGCAAAGTTATTAGTAAATTCCAGCTTTAAGGAAATAATTACTGAATTTTCACTCCCTGGGTTGCGTTACTCCTTCCAAGATGCTCAAAGACATTAAGCATTTTCACCAGGGTCGATAGCAACTCTGTAATATGCAAATAAAGTAACTCTGTAATTACCAATAAAATGCTTACTGAAGTGACAAATTTTTACTCAGCCGTGAGTTGGGGGAAAAATGCCATCATTTGTTTTTAAGGATCCTTTAACCTTGTTAGTTGGCATTCATCTCTGTGCTGTGTTATGGTCATTTAAAGAGACAGTGGAGCTGACAGGCCTCCCTGGTGAGGAGAAGGCTCTCCTGGGAGTTCCTCTTCCAACCAGCCTGCCTGTTCTGTGGGGGCCTGGATGCTCCATGCTGTGTGCTACAGAAGCATGGGCACTCTGCAGACTTGCCCTGTATGTCTCTACATAAGCTGTGAGCTCGGCCTTCAGTGGGGTTCACCACTCACTGATCCTTCCAGACGGGCAAATAGAGTGACCTCTGAGCCAAGAGCAGCTGCCAGAAGGATCCTTCTGAAGCCGAAATATGACTGTGTCGCTCCTCTGTTTTCAAACTCTTCCCTTTCACTCCAGAGATAACAGCATAAAAGATCCAGCCATTTGGTTCTCAAAACCTGTCACTGTCAGTCAGTCAAGGCACTAGGCACAGTGAGAGCTCCAGCTACCTCTACCCCAGGATCATCTATGCCTACCAATGCAGCCTTAATTTTTTCATTTATAAAAGGGTGTATTGGTCAGTGTAGGCTAGGATATGCAGCAGTAACAAGCAAGTCCAAATTTTCAGTGGCTTAAAACTATCAAAACTTATTTTTTGCTCATCTTACATGTCCATCATGGGTCAGCCTGAGTATCTGCTCATTGTACTCACTCAATAAAAAGTAGGCTGATGAATAGTACACAGCACTAAAAGAAGAATGAACTCTGACCTAGCTGGGTGGTTCAGTTGATTGGAGCATCATCCCATAAACCAAAAGGTTGTGGGTTCCATCTCCAGTCAGGGCACATACCTAGATTTTGGGTTCAATTCCCAGTCAGGGTACATATGGGAGGCAATTGATCAATGTTTCCCACACCCCCCTTCCTCTCTCTCTAAAATCAAATGGTAAGAATGAAATCTTACCACTTGCAACAACATAAATGGACCTAGAGGGCATTATGAGACATGAAATAAAACAAAGAAAATATCACATGGTTTCACTTACATGGGGAATCTAAAAAAAACCCCACAAATAAATAGATGAACAGTACAAAACAGAAATGAAATCTTAGATAGAGAGAACACACTGAGTTCCCAATGAGGTGGGGGGATGCAGGTTGGGTGAAAAATAAACAAAGTTTTTCTTTATTTAAAAAAAGCAGACAGATGATGCCATCACCTTCTCAGACATTGTGTCCCGTAGCCGTGTTGGAGGGAAAACAACATGCCCTCCCACTGGGAGTGTCCTGGTGCTTCCTCTCATGGGTCATCGGTCAGAACTGCTCACATGGGCACACACAACAGCAACGAGGGACTCAGGAAGTGAGGTTCTCTTCGGTGTACTCAGGAGGAGAAACGGAAATGTATGAGGACGACACTAACAACGACCATAAATGCAGATTTGAAAATTATATGAGTCCTCTTCCTCATAGGGTTGTCATGAGAGCTGAGTGTGATCACGCTTGCAGAGAGCTGAGCACAGTGCCTGGCACCTGGTGGGTGTTCAGTCAGTTCAGCCACTGACAGGTGCCCAATGTGCAGTTGTTGGACCAACATTCCAGGTTGACCCTCCGCAGTCACAGCCGGTTCTCTCTCTCTCCCTCTGGGTCCCTATAAGTTGTGGTGATCAGGGAAGGTCTTCCAAGGAAAGGTAACGACCGAACCCAGTTTGAGGGAGGTGGCAGTGTTGGGAGATGACGCTCTCCAAGAGGATGAAGGCCTGAGCACAGGCTCCGAGCTGGAAAGGAGGGTATGCACAGGGGCAGATGAGATGAACATCACAGGAGCAGGTTTTTCCACTGGTAGCCCTACATTCAATAGGGATGTCTCCTCGAAGTACAAGGAAAGAGCTCCATTCTGAAGCGTAAGTTAACAGTAACAAGCCACAAATCAGAAAAATTCCTTTGATGTGCCCTGCATCTAATTCCTGGCTTGGAAACTGTCACTGGGAAATAAGGTTGGGGTTAGATTATCAGAAACCTTGATCTGAAACTCAGATCCCAGCTGAGAACCTAGGCTGCTGGCTGCAGGTCCAGCGGCCTCTCCACAGCCCAAACAGTGTGGTGGCTGACCTGGTTTCTTCTCCTTCTCATTGCCAGAGGCTGCAGTTCTGGGTGACCGCATTTGCCCCAGGAGAAGTCTTTCTCTGATACTCACATTGCTAACTGCTCAAAGGCCCACCGAGAACTTGGAAGCGTGCCACCCATATCCTCTCACACTGGCCCCATTGTTTGGGGCAAATGCCTCCCTTTTTAACACTGGCCCTTCTGGAGGAAACAGTTTCAATAGGAATAACTCCAAATTCTCCCAGGCCTTCCCATCTGGGTGTCTAGAATAGAGATTCCAGGATATATGGTTCTTTTGAAGGAAGCAAATTCAATTAATGACTGTGCTCCCTTTAATATGCCTGAAAATGCTCTTGTACTCTTGCCAGGGCTTTTTTTTTTTCCCATTCACCAAACATGTATTGATCTCCTACTGTGCACTCAGCAGTGGGCTGAGTGGAGAAGGGGGAGGTAGGGAGAGGAGGCATTTGTGAAAATGAGCCGATATAATAAGCAGCATAATGGAGGTAGGCACAAAAGACCCGGGAGCCCTGCCAGGGGTGGCAAATTGCACCTGGGCAAGTCAACAAGGCCCAGAAAGGGACAACCAGGGCCATCGAGCACTGAAGAAAATGGACTTGCAAAAACTTGCTCCACAATATTTCCGGACAAATTTGGGATGCGTGCAATAAGACATGATTCCACTGAGCAGATGTTTTAACATGGACCTGTGTTTGCCAGGCCCAGAGCTAGATGACCAGGGATCCAAGGAGGAATGAGACACAGTCCCTGCTCTCAGACTGCTCACTGCCTAGTCATGGAGAATCAGGCTCAGGTGCAGGTGACTCTACCACACAGTGCCTTAGAAAGCCGTACTGAAATTCTTCCATGTGGAGAGAGTGAACTAGTCCCAAGGACTGGCAGATAACAGGGCAGGCTTCCTAGAGGAGGTGGCAGAACTGGGTTTTTGGAGAGATGGAGTGGTGGAGAGAAGAGGGGGCTGTGGTACAAAAAGTCAGGGTGACCACAGAGCCAAGCCATAGGGACAACCACACACACACGTGTCCCAGCTGGATCATGGGTCTGTGAAGCAGTGGGGGCAAAGCAAGTTGCAGTGGGGTGATATTACATGTGACCCTGATGGCCTGAAGCCACCAAAAGTACCACCACCCAAGAACTTGTGTTCCCTTTTCTCTAAGGATCCCATCATTTAGCAGGCTTTCTCTACTGAATGAATACTCCCCATCTGTTAAGCAATAATCCATGTGTTTTCCTACAGTATAGCTAATGTTGGCTCAGTTGAAATTATTGTAGCTGAAGGAAAAAGAAAATTTTCTGAACCTGTCACTCTGGTGCTCCAGACTCTTCAGTGGCTCCCCATTGCCCTCAGGATAAATAAAGTCCAGCATGTAAGGTCATATAAGGTCATTGGCCTCCTGGTCCTGTACCTCTCTGATGGGTCTTGCCAAACTCCCTGTGCTTCTTTAGACCTGTGTATTTCCCCCTTCAGACTTCGGAGAATGCTACCCCTCTGCATGGAAGCCTCTTATTCTTCCACACCCCCATATTTCCTCACTTCTCTGGGCTCAAACTTGAAGGCTTCCTATAGGCAATATTGCTGGACCCCAGTTCTAGGGTAGGTGCTGAGCTCTGATCACACTGTGTGGGCATGCTCCCATTCCTTGTCTGTTTCCTCAGGAGACTGTGAGCACCTGGGATAGGCACTCCACATCCAGTCCCAGTGGCCAGCACTCTGGAACACGGTGGTTCTCGATAAAGGCTGAGTAAGAGCAAGCCGTGAGTGAGCGAATGTGATGTGTCATTTCAGGTTGCCTAGGAGCCATGTCATGGCAAAAGGTGCCTTTCACATCCACCAGGCTTCCTGAAAGAATGGAAAGAACCTACAGACTACCCACGTAACTATCGTCACAGCAACCAAAGCAGATATTCCTGGCACAGGCACTGAGGAACCAAAGGGCATTTTGATTCTGGGACAGGCATGTCTTTCCAGCCACAGTCTATTGTTCTGCAGGACTCTCTGCACCCCGCTCCCCAGTCAAAAGGGCTGGGCAATGGTGGAAGTATCAGCCAGGTTGTACCTACTTCTTTTGTGGGTGTTTCTCTTGGTCCTCTCTTTCAATGTTTCTTTACCCTCTGACCCCAGACAGGAAGCAGGGTTAATGTTTCTGATTCCTCACGAGACCCCTCTGTTTAGAGCCCACTCTTTACATTATCACCACTGACAACTGTTAACTGCGTGCCTACGGTAGGCCAGCCACTGGGGGCACAGACATGCCCCAAGTGTGGTCTATGCTTTTGACAGGTTTGGAGAGAAGGCATGAAGGATAAACCTGTTATTAAGTAATTTCCACAGGAGTCCTAAGCCAGGTGAGCAATAGATGCCCAGGGGTCTCTGGCACTGAAAGTGAGAGGGTACTAAGACATGAAAGGATGGTATTTAAAGGCTGCATGTATTTCTCAGTCCTTCCCTCTAACACCGTGCCAACCTATGAGGAAGGTGTCACAGGTAACTTGTTGGCCAGAGGCAGCCTCATTCCCTGTCCCATGTGGCCACCACCTGCTGATGCATCTCTCATACTTCACGACCCAGGTTCCCACACTGTGATCGGTGACTTAGGCAACCACTTACCTGACACTGAGCTGCCTGGCACCCACGCACAGCCCCCAGAACCTCACTAAACCACCCTGAGAGGTGGGGATGATTTCTCCATTTCTGCTTGAGCATTTGTCTAACTGAGTACAACAGTGATTCGAGTTCTGGCCCAGAGACCCTGAAGCCAGGGCTGCAGCATCGGTTGTCCGGTTTGGCTTCCATAGTGATGGGCTGGGCAGGCCGAGCAGATGGGACTATCCTCAGCTGGCAACGCTTCAGCTGCTCTCCATGGTTAGAAATTAGATCACATCACCATTTGCCAGGGGGTGTCAAGGGCCCACAAAAGTGGACAAAAGCAATTGCATCTTTGGCTAGCCATGCAATGCCAGGGATGGTGGATACCCTCTGGGCAGAGGCCCAGCCATGGGGGTAAGAATAAGGAGGGCCAAAGAAAAGAAAAGAGTCCTTTTCTCCCATTTGGGCCCCAACCTGTCCCTCTGTTCCCTCTCATCTTTTTCCCTTCCAAACCACCAACATCCACACTTGTTCATTCACTCACCCCCAGTGAGCCCTCAGGGCCAGATGTGCACCTCACTCAATCTCTGACAGCCAAGGACAGCTTGACTCTTCTCCCCATTTACAGGGAAGAACACAGAAGTGTAGAGGCTTAGTGAGCCAAGGTCATGTAGTTGATAGGGGCTGGGATTCCAACGTGGGCTGTCTGGCTCTGAAGCTTCTTGGAGCCAGCCCTACAGGGGCCTCTGTCCCCTTCCTGCCCTCAGATAACTGCTGTCCTAACAGTGGAGAAGATCCTGAGAGCTGGAATGCATTAGAAGAAGACTCCAGAATTCAGGGTTCCTCCTCTTCCTCCTCAGACTTTTTGCTCAGCCCTGCACCCCTCAGGAAGTCCCTTGGCCTGCCTTAGGTTTCCCTCCCAGGCCCAGGAACACTTACCTCCATCATGGGGTGCAGGGAAAAAAGGGCTAATTTACAGTCTTCTGAGGGTTTTGAAGATGAAAAGTAGCCTTTAAGTGGCAACCTATTATCCCTAAGCTTCACGAGGAGTAATGAAATTCTGGGTTCCAAATGGAGAGTAAAAATCCTTCAACAAAGAGATAAAGGGAGGCCGGCAAGGAGGTGGGTGGAGGGCAGGAGGGTGCTCTACTGGCACCTCCAGTGTGCAGACCCCCGCAGACCCCAGCCATTTGGGGCTAAAAGCCTGTGACCTGGGTTGACCTTAGGCTGGGATGCCTTTTCCATCTTTGGCTGCTGCCTCTGCCAGCAACCTGAGACCCCAGAGGACGGGAGAACCCGGCCTCCCTGGAGGGGTCCCTAGCCCAGGGTTGCCAAGACCTGAGGACCCCGAGGCAGTGGTAATCTTGGACGATCTGGGTGAGGAGTGGGGAGCCCTGAATTCTGGTCCTGACTCTGCACTGACTCAATTTCTGACTGTGGACAGGTCCTGCCCTCTCTGGGCTATTTGCTTTGGGAATTGACTTGCATGCCCCCCACCCTGGCCCCACACATGGAAAGCCCCTTGAGGATAGGCAATGCAAGCCCAGCATCGTAGAGCTCAGTGCCAGCACAGGGCCAGGGGTCTAGAAGCCCTCCTGGTGCTGATTTTCTGAGGTTCTTGGACTTCTTGTGTTTAGTCAGTCCCAGGTTACCGGGCCTGGGAAGGAGATGTCAGTCCCAGGAGATACCGGGCCTGAACCCTCCAGGAGTTTCCCGACTGACAATGCCATGGGCAAGCCTGGGCCCTGAAGGAAGCCAGCCCCCTGTCAAGAGCATGCACTCGGGGCCTGCACTCCCAACTGCCCCCCTCGTAAGCAGTGAGCTCCCTGAAGGCAGGGCCCCCTGTGCCTGCTACAGAGGCAAAGGTGTACCCAAACATAAACTCTGGGTGTTAGCAATGCAAGAAACAGTCAGGAAATTGAACTGGTAAAAAAAGATTTTGGAAAACTCTCATCAAAAATTAAAATTTGATCCCTACTCCACTATTTGGACAAATCACATAACCTCTCTGGGTTTCAGTTTCCTCACCTGTAAAGTAGGGATAATGATAGGACCTACCTCATTAAGTCATTCTAAGATTATATGAGTTAATTCCTATAAAGAACTTAGAACAGCTTGTGACATACAGTGAGTGTTCAGTCAGTCATTGTTACCTAGTTATTACTAGTAGTTATGGTTAGCTAGTTATTCTTCTTTCACCCCCTCACTGCACAGGGAAGGGAGACAGGGGTGGAGATGCCACTGCACGTCAGCCCGGCACCCACAGCACATTGCAGGCACTCAAAACTCCTGGGCAGCATCATATTTGACCCTTAAGACAAGCTTGAAATCTAGAGAAGTGGGTACTGTCCCCCCCCCATTCACAGAGGAGATCACTGAGGCACAAAGAGCAAGCGAGTAGTCTGTGGTGACTCAGCCGGGCAGGCCTGAGCATGGACCTGAGCTCAGGTGAGAAATCATTTGTACAGTCAAGCAATGTGCACCGCACACTGCCAAGCCAGGCACCAGGGGTGTGAGAATAAAGAAGACAGACATGTTCCTTGAGCTACTAGACCTAACATTCTGGTAGACAGATAACAAGCCAGAAAAAAAAGGTGAGTTAATAAATAAACATCACAGCTTATACTCAAAGCTCAAAAGAAAATAAACAAATCAAAACTAATGAGGAGGTTATTCAGAGAAGACATCTCTGATGAGATCCAGGCTGAGCCCAGGAAGATAAAAGGTGAAAGGAAGCCAGTGTCTTCCCATTGCTCCTGGCTGCTTCACCACCAACTCTTGCTAAAGTGTAAATGGTTAACTATAGGTTTGAGCCTGGAAGCAAGAATAGTAACTAGGAGGGAAGAGGGAAACTGAGAGCAGTGTGGAGTCCCTAAGGGAGGAAGGGAAAGATGGTGCTAGAGAAGGAGAGGGCTTGGAAAGGTGGTGGAGTCTTTCAGAGGTAAGGAAGAGAATTGCAGCTTTACAGGGCTTTGGTCAAAACAAAAAGCCAAGCTTGGAGGCTTGAGGAGAAACTCCCAGGGAGAAGGAAGGACATGTGCCTGAGTCCTTTCTGTCCCAGAGACAGGCAGCAATTCAAGGTGAGGGAGGCAGAGAGATGAAAATCACTTGCTACCATGAGGAGGATGAAGGAATACGGCATCATTTCCAACCAGAACAGGCGGAGGCATGCTGCCTGCAGGTCCCCTGAGAGGGAGGACACTGCCTCTCCCATTCTCATAGCTGTCCCATGCACCCCCATACCCTGAAGAGTCCCCACTATGTGTCCCACACTCCACTTAGCTCTGAGGAGAGACAAGAGAAATAAGTCTGTGACTGCAGAGGTGGTCAGGCCCCAGAAGGAGAGGAGGCCTCTGTGAGGAAGTTCGTTTGCACTGAGACCTTAGGAATAAACAGGGAGGGAAGCATGTTCTTGGTAAAAGGAACAGCATGTGCTGTGGTGTGCCGGTAAATTTCTCCCCAACTGGCCCTGGGCCGAAAGGGGAGCTGGTTGGCCCTGTTTGCTGACTTCTGTAGTGTGAGCACTCTTGCTGGGGCAGGACGTCATTGGCAGAGGCGATCATCAGGGGGTAGGTGCTGGCTCCAGCCCGTCACTGGGGTGGGAGGCCTGAGGTGGGCAGTCACTTGGATGGTTGCAGGGATGGAAGCCCAGCCAGGGGCACTAGAGGAGGGCACTGGCTTTGGAGGGGGAGTGGGCTTTGGCCTGCAAGTGGCATGTGCAGATTGTTACCACAGGTCTTTGTTTCATCTCCCCATTCCCCTCAGAGCTCTGCCAGGTTACATCCTGGGCCCAGCATTCCTAGTGTTAAGTAATGAGGAGAGAATTAATTAGATCCTCACAGGAGCAGTTGCTGATTTTTCATCTGGTGAAAGGAGGGCAGGCGCTCTGTAACCATGGATTGGACATCCCTGGAAGTGCCTCCGACTACCTCTCAATGGCAGGACCCAAGTCATGATCAAGGTATTGGTTCACCAGCCCTTCTGCTGGAAGAGGTCCATCTGGGCAGCAGGCTGAGCCTGGGGCCGATGGTGGGGCGGGGGAGAGGGGGGTTTCGGTGAAAGGTAAAATAACGATCCCTGTGTCCCTGCAAAGGCCTGGCCCCTAGAGCTCTGAGGCTGTGGGGCATCTATCCATTCCCAGTTCAGAGAAGGCTAGAGCTAGACAGAAGAGGACCAGGTTATGACAGGTAGGCAGAGAGCTGCCACAGCTGCAGCTGCAGGTGCATGGGAAGATCAGCCACTCACAGGAAGGAGGAGGCGCTTGGAAAGGGCAGGACTGAGTGGTGGGACCTTGAGGACAGGACACCTTCACTTTCCCACCCTTTCCCTCACCTTGTATCTGGTATCCTGCACTTGGCCCCCCCCCCCCCCCGCCCTAGTCTTCCCAGTCTGGACCTGCCCTAAAAAAATTCCCTGTGCTCCATTTGTTCATCCCTCTCCCCCACTCCTAGCAACCACTAATCATTTTACAGTTTCCATAGTTCTGCCTTTTCCAGAATGTCATATCATTGGAATTATACAGTCTGCAGTCTTCTCAGATTGGCTCCTTTCAGTTAGTGATATGCATTTAAGTTTCCTCCGTGTCTTTTCCGGAGATGATAATTTATTTCCTTTTAATGCTAAAAAATATTCCATTGCCTAAATGTATCAGTTTCTTTATCCATTCCCCTACCGAAGGACATCTTGGTTGTTTTCAAGTTTTGGCAATTATGAATAAAGCTGCTATAAACATCCATGTGCAGGTTTTTGTGTGGACATAAGTTTTAAACTCCTTTGGGTAAATACCAAGGAGTACAATTGCTGAATTATATGCTAAGAATATGTTTAGTTTTGCAAAGTGGCTGAATTAGTTTGCATTTCCACCAGTGAATGAGAGTTCCTGTTCCTCCACACCCGTGCCAGCAGCTGGTGCTGTCTGCGTTCCAGATTTGGGCCATTCCGATGGGCGAGTGGTGTTGGTGTCTCGTTGTCTGCGTTTGCATTTCCTTGATGACATACGATGTAGAACATCTTTCTTATGTGCTTACTTACCACCTGAATATCTTTTGTCTGCTTTTTCAATTGGGTTGTTCATTTTCTTCTTATTGAATTTCAAGAAATCTTTGTATATTTTGGATAACATTCCTTTATCAGATATGTCTTTTGCAAATATTTTCTTCTAGTCTGTGGCTTATATTCTCATTCTCTTGATGAGTTAAATTTTTCATCATTAAAACAATTACTCTTTAACTGATTACTTGATGATGATTAAAAGAAAAAGAAAAAAACAAAAGAAAAAAGAAAACAAAAACAATTAGCAGGGGAGTTCAACCTTTTGGCATCTCTGGGCCACACTGGAAGAAGAAGTGTTGTCTTGGGCCACATGTTAAGTGCATTGCAACGCGTGATCACAAAAAAAATCTTGTACTGTTTTAAGTAAATTTATGATTTTGTGTTGGACGGCATTCATAGTCGTCCTTGGCCACATGCGGCCTGTGGCTGCAGGTTGGACACCCCTGAGTCTTACTGTGCATACAGCATATTGATAAAAAAAAGATAGAAATAAAAGAAAAAATATCCTCTAGGTACGATAATAATGATAACTATAGTGACAAGCGTCCCCATCTTTGTAACTTGCTGTGACCTGGGTGCTCGGCAATGGCCTCAAGTCACCCTGCCACCAAACCTCGCAGGGGTGGATATTATCATTCCCACTTCACAGATGCTAAGAGGAGGCTCAGACGGCACATGAATAAGGAGTAGAGCCAGTTTTCAAACCCAGCATGGTTAGTTCTACAGTCCCAGTTCGAAACCAAGCAATTTTAGAGTGTGCTGTTTTTCATCTTACTTTCCCCACTGGGAGGTTTAAGTACAGTTCATGTCTCTCCCGCCTCCAGACCCTCTTAATTTTTATCATAGTTTTTCACTTGAGGATTGCCCTGGGAGATAGGCTTTTGAAGAACAAATTGAGACTCTGAGGGGTTAGGTGACTTGCCCAAAGTCACAAAACCAGCCAGTGTTTGACCTCAGACAAACCACTTTCCAAGCATTCCCACCCTGTAAGGCCAGAAACCACAGTCCAGTTCTTCCCACTGCTTTAGGTGGCCCCCCAAAATCTCCCCTGGACTGGATTGCTCTGTCATCTCCTGTCTTGCTTTCCTACCCTCTCCTCCCACCTATCCTTCTATGGCTACTAAAAGGATCATTCTAAACTGCCAGCCCAATCATGGCCCTCCTCAGTGATGGTCCTCCTGTGTCCTCCTTCTGTCCTCAGGAGAATCCCAGAACTTCCTGGCATAGTGCCCCAGGGCACCAGCATCCCTTCTCTTCTGCCTATGCAGACTCGCCCCCACCCTCCACACATGCCTTCTCCACTGAGTCAGACTTCCTGCATCTGCTTTTCCTTGAGCTTGCAGGAAAAGGACTTTGTCCACACTGCTTCTCTGCCTGGCACTCGCCCCCCTCCTCCACTACCCACAGACTCCACCAGAGCCCAGAAGGGGTGGAGGTGGCGCCGCTCCTCCAGTGGTACAGGGAGGAGCGCAGACTCTCATCTAGGGCAAGGCCAAGTGCTTCATTCAAATTTTATTTAAATCTCAACAATTCTATGGTAGGCATCACTAGCCCCATTTTACAGAGGAATAGACTGAGGCTTAAGAGACACTAAATAACTTGACTAAGGTCACAGAGTGGGTACATGGCAGAGGCAGGATTTGAAACACTATCTAACTTCACATGTAGGAGTCTTGACCCCATCACTGATTCCCACCTTCCCAAACCTTTCCCATCCCCTACCCCAACTTGCTTCTATGGCATTTCTCCATGATCACACCTCATAGTGCTCTTTAATTTTCTACAGGCTTTTAAAAATCAGTTTTAGGTTTTCAGATAAGTTGAGCAGAGAATACATAGAGTTTCTACACACCCTTCATTCCCCAGCCCCAGCTTCCCCTATTATTAACACTTTGTATTAGTGTACTACAATTTTTATGATTAATGAGCCAATATTGATACATTAGTAACTAAAATTTACATTAGGTTCACTCTTGGTGTACATTCAACGTGTTTGACATGTATTCACCATTACAGTGTTGTACAGAAGGGTATCGCTGCTCTAAAACCCCTCTGTGCTCCATCTATTCATCCCCGCTGTCCCCCAGCTTCTGGCAACCACTGATCTTTTCCTTGTCTCCATAGTTTTCCCTTTTATAGAACGTTATATAGGTGGAATCATATAGGGTGTACCTTTTCAGATTGGCTACTTTCACTCAACAACAGGCATTTATATTTCCTCCATGTCTTTTTATGGCTTGATAGTTCATTCCTTTTTATCACAGAATAATATCCCATTATATGGTTATACCACAGCTCCCTTATCCATTCACCTACTGAAGTTCATCTTATTTCCAAGTTCTGGAAAGTATAAATAAAGCTGCTATAGAAGTCCCTCCAGGTGCATGCAAGGGGCCATCGCTTAGACCAGTCAGTTGGTCACAGGCAGATTAAGAGACTTCCGGCCAAGAGAGAGATGTAGGTAAACATACTTCACCTCTGCACACAACTAAAGTACAAAACAAGCATCACCCAGATGCATCAGAAAATCGAGCTGTGTGGCAGTCCAACAACCAAGGATTAAAAGAAGTCACATTCATCCAGACAGGTGCCTTTTCTACAATAGGCCACGCTATTAAGACAGGGAGTCAAAGCATCTCTACCTAATACACAGAAGCAAACACAGGGAGACTGCCAAATTGAGGAGACAAAGATATATTGCCCAAATGAAAGAACAGAACGAAACTTCAGGAAAAGACCTAAATGAAATGAAGATGAACAACCTATCAGATACAGAGTTCAAAACACTGGTTATCAGGATGCTCAAAGAAATCACTGGAAACTGCAGCAAAAAAGACCCAGGTAGAAATGAAGATTGCATTAGGTGAAATAAAGAAAAATCCACCAACAGTGGAGGGAATGAAACTGAAATTCAAATCAATGACTTGGATCATAAGGAAGAAAAAAGCATTCAATCAGAACAGCAAGAAAAAAAATTTTAAAACTAAAACAAGAATAGAATAAGGAGCCTCTGGGACATCTCCAAATGAACTAATAATCCAAATCTTAGGGGTGCCATAATGAGAAGAGGAAGAACAAAAAATTAAAAACTTATTTGAAAAATAATGAAAGAAAACTTTCCTAATTTGCTGAAGGAAATAGACATACAAGTCCAGGAAGCACAGAGAATCCCAAACAAGTTGGACCCAAAGAGGACCACACCAAGACACATCAAAATCAAAATGCCAAAGGTTAAAGATAAAGAAAGAATCTTAAAAGCAGCAAGAGAAAAGTAGAGAGTTAACTGCAAAGGAGTTCTCATCAGACTGTCAGCTGATTTCTCAAAAGATGCTTTGTAGGCTAAAAGGGACTGGCAAGAAGTATTCAAAGTGAGGAAAAGCAAAGACCTACAACCTAGATTACTCTATCCAGCAAAGCTATCATTTAGAATCATAGGCCAAATAACGTGCATCCCTGACAAGGTAAAGTTAAAGGAGTTCATCATCACCAAACCACTATTATATGAAATGTTAAAGGGTAATATGTAAGAAAAAAGAAGATCAAAACTATGAACATTAAAATGGCAACAAATGCACATCTATCAATGACTGAATCTAAAAAACAAACTAAGTAAACAACCAGAACAGGAACAGAATTATAGAGATGGAGATCATTCTGAGGGTTATCAGTTGGGAGGGAAAAGGGGAGAGAATGGGGGGAAAAGTGCAGGGATTAAGAAGTACAAATTGGTAGGTACAAAATAGACAGGGGGAGGTTAAGAACAGTATAGGAAATGGAGAGTTTAAAGAACTTACATGCATGACCCATGGACATGAACTAAGGTTGGGAGGGATTGCTGGAGGGAAAGGATGTACCAGCCAGAGGGGGACAAAGGGGGAAAAACTGGGACAACTGCAATAGCAAAATCAATAAAATACATTTTTTTAAAAGAAGTCCCTCCTTATCCATGGTGTCACTTTCCATGGTTTTAGTTACCCACAGTCAATCTCAGTCCAAAAATATTATATGGTAAATTCCAGAATAAACAATTAATTAATTTTAAATTGCACATTGTTCCGAGTAGCGTGGTGAACTGTCACACTGTACGACTCCCTCACACCCAGGATGTGAATCATCTGCATGCCCAGCATACCCTCGTTTTACATGCTATCCTCCTGTTAGTCACTTGGTAGCCAACTTAGTTATCAGACTGAGTGTGGTGGCATCACAGTGCTGGTGTTCTGGAAACCCTTGTGACAGCCTCACACCACATCAGAGTGCCTACATCATTTACTCACCTCATTTCATCACGTAGACATTGTGTCATCTCACAGCATCACAAGAAGGGTTGACACAGAGCACAGCAAGATATTTTGAGAGAGACCGTACTCACATAACTTGTAAGATGGCATATTATAATCGTTCTATTTTATTTTTAGTTATTATTGTTGATCTTTTACTTTGCCTAATTTACACATTAAACATTATCATAGGTATGTACATACCTATGTATGTACACATGAAAAAAAAACATAGTATATACAGGGTTCAATACTATTTGCTGTTTCGGGCATCCACTGGAGGACTTGAAATGTATTCCCTGTGGATAAGGGGTAACTATGACATAAACATTTGTGTGCAGGTTTTTGTATGGATGTAAGTTTTCAGTCAGTACCAAGGAGAATTGTTAATGAATCATCATGATGCTCTTTTACACGGTGTCCCTGACTCTCTCCCTATCCCAGCTGGAGAACTCTTGGAAGGCAAAGAATGTATCTTGTACTGCTCTGTCTCCAAGATTTACACATAAGAGGTCCTCAATAAATGTCTACTGAAATAAGAAAACTGCAAAGAGACAATCGAATAGCTCAGATTTTCCAGGACACTTTAAATTCCCTATCATTTTTTTCCGTGCAACCAAATGAAGGTTGAAAATGCCTATGTAAGCTTTCCATGTTAAGACATTTCACAACCTTTTTTAAAAAGTCCTTTGTCAATTACACAGTTGCTGGAGGAATAATGGGAGGGGCCTAGGAGCTGCGTCAGTGGTAGTCTCTCAAACCTTGGTCTAGTCCCTAAGCCGTGCCGGGCTTGGTGTTCTCCAACAACACAAACACAGAGCTGGGACTAGCTGACCTGAGTTCCTTCAAGCTAGGCTGTCCTAGGATCCCCATCAGATGAGCCCCTTACCCCCACCCTTCTAGGGAAGATGGGTGAAGAAGGCAGCTGTTGGGGGAAGGCCAGGTCTCTTGTTAGCTGAGGTCCCACTCACAGAAAGGGTCCCCAGGCTCCAGCAACAGGAAAGAGGAGGGCAGGAGCACCCTTTCCCCTTTTACCAGAGATGCCCTTTTGCACTTATTATCTTTCTAAACTATTCATTTTACCATATTCATTATAAGAACATACACTGACCACTTATCACGTGCTGGGCACTAGGCTAAGTCTTTTTAATAGACTGATTTAATTCAGCATAGGCCAGTTCTATAGGGACTGTAATTAACCACATTTACAGAGCCTATGCGATCCACACATACGTACTGAGTATACACCACATACAAAGCGCTGCTTTAGGTCTGCAATAGAGAGCAAGGCAGAGTCCCTGACCTTGTGGGGTTGACATTCCAGGACAGGTGACAGACAACCAACTCAAGGGAACTTTATGTTTTGTTGGAAGGTGACAGTCCTACCTCAGAAAAAGTAGAGTAGGAAAGGGGGTCAGGAGTGCTGGGAGCAGCGTGGGGTCAACTTACGCTGAAGAGAATAGGCGGGGTGGGCCTTGTTGAGAAGTGGGGTTCTCAGCAACAATCTGAAAGAAAGTTAGCCAAGTGGCTTTCTGGGGAAAGAACCTTCCAGATCGAGGGTATAGCCACAGTGAAGGTCCAGAGGCAGGAATGTGTCAGAGGAAGAGGTCAGTGGAGTGAGTGGGGCAGAGGGGCAATGGGGCTGCTCACGGAGGGCCTGGTGGGCCACTGTGAGGACCTGTGCTTTACCTGGAGAAAAATGGAGAGCCAGGCTGGGTTTTGAGCAACAGAGTGACCTGATAATCTTGGCTTCTCTGTTAAGAGCCGACTGTGGGGCGGTGTGACAGGACAGAAACACAGAAGCCCGCTGGGGACTGCTACCACCATCCAGCAGAGACACATGGTGGTTGGGCCCTGCTGCTGGCAGTGGAGGGAGTGACAAAAGGTGGGATTTGGGACCTACCTGGAAGGTGGGAGCTGTCAGAGAGATTTGAGATGGAAGCCCTTACCCGGGACCTGTACTAAGGGACCGCTCTGTGGGGAAGATTCCAAGTCTGCTTCTCTCCCAGGTAGGCTGGTTGATGCAACCCCCTCGCCCACCCAGAGTGGAAAGCCCCTCTTATACCTCCCCTTTCCCAACAGCACGGGCCTCAATCCCAGTTCCGCTTGGTGTTACCGTCGATGGCACAACGATGGTAGCTTCCTATTGCACTCCCCAAATGCTGACCTCCCAGTCACCCTGGCGCGGGCATTCCAGTCAAAGAGGAAGCAGAACCGGAAGTGGAACTCCTACCCTAGCATCCCCATACCCTCTGGCAGCTGAGGCAGGCATGGGGGTGGGGGTGGGGGAAACAGAGGAAGGTATTCCTCTCAGAATTATTGAAAGCTGTTAGACATCATTTTTTTTCCACAAAATCTCTGCTTCACTGCAATTAATTTAGCATTTTATAAGCTACTACTGTGTGCCTACCCACTGAACTAGGTATTGTTTGCATATAAGATGTTCAGTTCAGCCTTTGGCAGAAACAGCACTGTGCTTGACTAAGAAGATCTGGGTAGTTGTTCTGCAGTGAGTAACTACATGACCATGGACATACCAGGAAACCATCCAAGCCTCTATTGCATCATTTTTGAAATGGTGTCTATCCAAGGGAGCATAAACATAAAAGTGACTTTATAAAGTGAAAAACGCTGATGGAAGATCAGGTGAATGCTCCCACCCTGGGGGAGGGATGCTCACATACCCAGCTAATACCACTGGAGGGAGGGCATCAGACGCCAGTAAGCATGCCCCAGGAGACCAGATGGGGCATGACTCATTCTGACCAAGGAGGACAGTGAAGACTTTATAGAAGAAAGCACCTTGAAGAGTGGGTGGGATTCTATTAGCTTAAATGGAGAAGAAAGGGCATTCCAGGCATCAGGAACACACAAGCAAAGGCGGAGGTGTGAATGTACACTGCAAATGGCGATAGGGAGCTATGGAAGGGTTTGGAGTAGGGCAGCGGCAGAGACAGATTTGCCTTAGAGATCACACTGGCTCCTAGGGAGTGAAATTGCTATGGTCCAGCAGAGCAGTCTGAAGGCTTGGGCCAGCTCCCCTTTTCAGAGGAGAGAGGAGGCCTGTTGGGGTTCCCCCTGCAGTCCAGATGTGCACAGGGAAAGGCAGATGGAAGTGGGGAGCTAGTGAGAGCGGAGCCTGGGCCAGGCGAGCCAGCTGGCTGCCCACACAATCCCCCAACTATCCCAGCCCACCCTTGGCCCCTGGGAGCCTAGAGGCCTGTTTGTTTTCCTTGTAAAGAGGGGAGCCCTGCCCTTTGTAAGATTTCTGCTGGGGTAGGAGCGAAATGTCTACTTGTGCTGCTGCCTGGATTTCCAGCTATTGACACAGCCTCTGACAATGAAAGCAAAGGCCAGGGGAGGCAGAGACAAGGTGGCTGATTAAAATGTTCTTCCCCTGGGTTGCTCAGCCCTGCCCTGGGAAGGCTAGCTGGAAAACCCGGGGAGGAACCCTCTCCTCCAGAGCTGCAGGCCAGCCAGTAAGAGGTGGGGCTTTGAAAATGACTGGGGATTTTCCGCGCCCCCACCCAGTCCAGCCGATCCAGCTCCTCAGTACACTGCTTTCGTTGTTTCATGCCCCCCACCAATAACCAGGGTCACTTAGATGACTGTAACTTCTTTGAGGCTCGTTTTGTTTCTAAAACAAGGCAACAATATTACCACTTCACAGAGTTTATTATAGGTCAGATGCCCCAAAGAATGGACTCAGAGGGAGCAGGGTTGCTGTATTAAGATATAGGGCACCCACCCAGTAAAATTTGAATTCCAGATCAACAATGAAGAATTTGTCTTGGTATAAGTATGTCCCATGTAATATTTGGACATGCTTATCTTTAAAAAATATTCATTGTTTAACCAAAATTCTAATTTAAATGGGTGTCCTATATTTGTATTTGCTTAATGTGACACCTGTAGGGTGGAGATTGTCCACATGCAAGGGGTTCGTTGAGGAGCCTCTCAGTGTCAATAGGAAGGTGTGACCTGGGTAAGGTGGCTATGCTGGGGGCAGTTCGAGGAGAGGGACTCAGCTCAGCACTGTCAGCCCCTGATGCTCGCTTCATCTGGGGCATGGAGACTTCAGTCTTGAGGAGAGTCTGGGCAGCAGCCCACCTCAGCAACCTGGACCCAGTGCTATACAGTCGGATGAGATAGTTGTGTAAACAGCTTGGTTTAGTAGTCAGTGGTTTCAGCATCCCCCAGTAAAAGTCAGCCCACTTAGCCGGGCCTTCAAGACCCTCAGCGGTCATGTCCAAGTTGTTTGCTCTTCCAGTCTCCCTCAGCTTCTTTTTGGAAGCCCTTTCCAAAATCAGGCCTGTTGACTTAACATCTGGTGAGGGGGAGAGGGGGCATGGTCACAGTTCCCCCTGTGCATTGATGACCAACTCTGCCTAGCCTTCAATTTTGCAGGCTAAATCAAAAGCATCATGCATATTTTCTCCTAAAGATTCTGTCTCAAGTCCAGGTCCCAGTAACAGTTTTGGGGGATTTGGTCTTCCTCTGTCTGGGTCTGACCCCAGTCTTCTCTTAGGATCTACGAGGCTGCAGTGAATTGGTTTGGAGAAAACATACTTGTCATTGACTAAAAGGGGATACCTGAATTACCAGTTGTGGGGGCAGCTTGGCTCTGGTTGCTAGTGTCTCTGGGTTTAGCCTTCGTAGAGTAGGAGGCTGCAGGCGGGTGGCAGGGGCTACCTCTATCAGGCCCTTGCTAGCTCTGGATGAGCAAGTTTACAACCTCATCCCCCACCCCCACATCCCTTACCTGTGATCCACTGAAAACTTACCCACCTACCCCCCTTGCATTCTGCCTTTTCAAAGACTCCAGGGACCCTCCAATTAATACTGACCTCCAGCATCTGGTCCTCTGAGTCTGAAATTTCTCTTTTTTTCCACAAACGTGAGGCATATGTAAGTTCTGGGAGAAGAGATCTGGGTCTAATAGAAAAGTGTCTAAGTTTGGATTAAAGAGGCTGAGGGGTCTGAACACATTGAGACAAAACGGTTGATGTGCCGTCAGTCACTCAGAGTCACTAACAGTCATTGGAAGCTTGCTGCTTGCTGGGACAGTCATTGGAAGCTTGCTGCTCGCTGGGTTATCCTGCTTAATTCTCACAACCACCCTGTCAGGAGGGCACTATTAGTATCCCCATCTCACAGATGAGGAAACTGAGGCTTAGCAAAACAAGTGACTTGCCCAAGGTTCCATAGCATTCCCATACACCTGTCTACCAGAGGCACTTGAGGTCTGACTGGTAGAGGTGTGCCCTCTGCTAGGTGGCACGATTCATCTGTTGATGCTCAGGTTTGACGGCCTTGAGTCACTGTTACTTTCCATCGCTATTCCTGTAAAACAGCTAAACAGCAAAAGACAAAACACACCAAAAGCACAAGTCAGGCTGAGATTGGCACAGTCAGAGGTTTGCTGGAACAAGCAGGAGCACACCAGTCAGGACCCAGGTGCAGGGAGCAGGAGCCATCCTGGCTTCGTGACAGAGACAACAGACAAGGTTCAGGAAGGAATTAGCATCTGAGACACCGCTGGAAAGGCTGGAGGAAGGCGGGGCTGGCCTCCAGGAACCCTTCCCCAGAGCTCCGGAGAACTCACCTGCCAGAGGGGCTGCCTCTTTCTTTAATTTCTCCGGTTAAACACACACACACACACACACACACACACACACACACACACACACACACACACAATTTACCACCTTACCCGGTTTCAAGTGTACAGTTCAGTGGTGTTAACTATGTTCAAATTGTTGTGCAACAGACCTCTAGAACTTTTTCAGCTTGCAAAACTGAAACTCTGTACCCACTGAACAGCAATTTTCCCCTCCCCCAGCTCCTGGCAACCACCATTCTCCTTTCTGTTTCTATATGAGTTTGACTCCTCTGGATTCCTCATGTAAGTGGAATCATACAATATTTGCCTTTTTTTTTGTTTTGGTGGCTAGGTTATTTCCCTTAGCATAATATCTTCAAGATTTACCCATATTGTAGCATGTGGCAAGAGTCACTTTTATTTACCCATTTATCTGTGCATAAACATTTAAGTTGCTTCCTCTTCTTGGCTGTTGGGAATGATGCTTCAATGAATATAGGTCTGCAAATCTCTCTTCAAGATCCTGCTTCTGATGTTTTGGGATATATACCCAGAAGTACAATGCCGGATCTTACAATAGTTCTATTTTTAATTTTTTGAGAAAATCCCATACTATTTTCCATAGTGGCTATACCAATTTACTTTTCCAGTAATGGTTGCAAATAAGGTTTGGGTTTTCGTATATCACCACCAACACAGTTATTTTCTCTATGTAAAGTGGCTGTCCCAACAGAGTTGAGATATCTCATCACAGTTTTTATTTCATTTCCCTAATGATTAATGAAGTTGAGCATATTTTCACATGCTTCTTGGCTACTTGTATACCTTCTCTGGAGAAATGTGTATTCAAACCTTGTGTTCATTTTGTAATTGGGTACAATTAAAAAATTAATTTCTTTTGTTAAGTAATAGATCTTCATATATTCTGAGTATTAGCCTCTTATTAGATATATGATTTACAAATATTTTTCCCTGCCCATAGGTTGATTGTTTACTTTGACACACAGAATTTTCAAGTTTGATGTAATTGCATTTGTTTACTATCACTTTTGTTGATGGTGTCTTCCCCTGTTTTCCTCTAGGAGTCTTTTGGGGAAAGCTGCCTCATCTCAAACAGTCAGGGAGATGAAGCGATAGATGGCCACCTCTCAAACCTCTAACTTCAAGCTGTCACCACCCCGGAACCGCTGCCATAACTTCCCGTTGACATTTCTGAAGCTAGTGACTAGACACTGGGACATGGGCACAGAGCAGACCACCATCTCCACAAATATGTCACCATCAGAAACGACTAGGGGAGCCCAGGATGATCTCTGCAATACTGCTGCTTTCTAGTCTTGCTTGGGAGCAGCTAACTGTGGAAACGTATTTTCATTCAGGGCCCTAGCAGCGAAGAAGTGTGATGTTTAGCTGTCAGCCTCAGCAGTGTAAGGAAGTGCCCGGTAAGGAGGCTGGAATAGATGAGGAGTGCTGGGGGGCCAAGGTAATGACTAGATGATGTATCAGAAAGTGCCAGGCCCCTGCTTAGCCCAGAGCAGAGCATTATTATAAACTGTGACCTCCCGGGCATAAAGGCACGGGGGATTGATGAGGCAGGGTGGTACTGGGGGGAGTAGTGCGGTGATTATGGGCACCGACTGCAGCTGCGCAGGGCTGGCATGGAATCCCAGGTCTGCAGTGCATGAGCCATGTGCCTTGAGCAGATCACTGGGCCTCTCCGGGTCTCTCTTTACTCCTCTGTAAAAAAAAATAGCAGGGGCCACGGGAGGGGGCAGGGGTGGCAAAGAGAGAGGTGAGGTGGCCCTGAATAATCTGCAGCTCTCTCCTTCTGGGCTGCCGGCCATCCAACCTGCTCTGGGGGTGTTTAAGTATAGCCCTCAGCCTCTCAGAGTCTCCCTTTCCTCTTAGGCTATTTCACAAGAGCTAAGGGGAGGCTGAAATGAGAGCTAAAGGGCTGCCTAGGTGTGAGCCGACATGAGAGGGCTCTGCTGTGAGGCATCATCAGGACCCCTGCGGCACGTGGACTTTCTGTAGCCCTTCCCTGCAAGCAGGAAAGGATTCTGTCTTTACAGCTGAAAAGGTCTGAACAGTTTACTAGTGGTTCTAAAATTTCTTTTTTACCCCCAGAACCTCCCCATTTTCTCCCCAAACAAAATATTTTGTAGAACCTAACCTATAAAACAGATGAAAATTGGAACGTTTTCGATTGAAGTGGAGGAAGGGCTCCCTGCAGCCACTCTCTCCACTCCCCGACCTTCCTCCACCCCATCAACTTCTGCAGCTCCCGGGATGTCCTTAGAGCACAATTTGAAAACCAGACTGTTTTATGTGAAGAGTTCATTTCAATGCCAGAAGGTCCAATTCTGGCAGAACTTGTCCTTATTAAGTTGTGTGGTGGTGAACACTTAGCCCAGAGCTAATTCTCTCTGGTCCTCAGTTGTTGTATTTTTTTTATCTCTTTTTAAAAATTATTTTTAATTGAATTTATTGAGGTGGCATTGGTGAATAAAATTATATTAATTTCAAGGGTAAAATTGTTGTATTGTGTGTTCACCACCCCAAGTCATGTCTCCTTCCATCACCATTTATCCCCCCTTTACCCTTTGCTACCTTCCCTCACCTGATCTCTTAAATGGGGATCATTTTTCCTGCTCTACATGTCCTGTCTTGCCTGAGCCCATAGATATAACAGTGCTTTAAGATGAAAACGCAGAAGAAAATGGTGTTGTTTGTACCTTGCCTTATTCTGCAGATGTTTTGCCGTGGGTTAGTGGTCAAATGATAAGTTAAACCTCCAGACTTTCAAAATTAGTCTCATTTTGCAACTTTATTCCAACATCAAAGTCTGACGTGGTCTATCTGCCTTGTTTCCTCCTTTCTTACAACTGAAGCCCCCACCCTCTCTTCCTGTCCCTATCTTTCCATCTTCCCAGAATTCTATTGTCTACCTGCAGGCTGGAACTTTAGAGCCTTCACTGCCCGCTTCTTTCTGCCCTCTAACCCCTGTCCTGCCCACCCTTCTGTGGTTGCTTCAGACTCCCTCCTGCAAAACCTCAATTCCAAGAAGGGCACTCCCCAAAGAAGGCAAAGTATACACCATTCCTGGGTCACTTCTCCTCTCCCCTCAGCCACCAACTGCACATGGCCTTGACCTCTCTAGCCTTCCACCTTGATATCTCTCAGAGCTAAGCCAACAGCTATTTGTCTGACTATTTTCTAGTGGAACACAGATGCCCCGAGGGCCCAGTCTTGTAGGAGCTACCAAGGGGTCTCAGAACCTCATCTAGAGTCAACTCTTCACAGACAGACTTCATTTGAATGACTAGATAATTGCTAATTTATAGGGCTACCTTTAAATTGGCTTAATCTGTACACAAGGTAAGATCCCAGAGCCAGTTGGTTTTACTGGCTCTTTTGTTTTTGTTGTTGTTGTTGTTTTTGTTTTTGTTTTTTGGTGTAGAGAGCACTGAGACTAGAGAAAAGAGAAGAAAAGGGGTCTGACGACCCTGGTAAAGAATTTGAAGACAGAGGGTCTGAGGCCCACAATCACTCCTTCCCTGCCTGCACACACATTTTCCTTCCTGTATCTCAGTTTGCTCATCCGCAAAGTAGGGATGCAGAGAACGACCCTACTTGTCAAGATTGAATGAGGTAGTATCTGTCAGCGTTTCTCAGCCTCACTGCTCTTAGTATGGGGAACCAGGTAATTTGTTGCAGGGCTATTTTGTGCAGTGTAGGATGTTTATAGGCATCCCTGGCCTCTACCCACTAGATGCCTACTGCACCCCTACCCTGAGTTGTGACAACCAACTATATTGTCCAATGTCCCCTTGGGACCAAAAGTAGTGCCTGTTGAGAACCACCTGTGTATGTGAACGTCATTATTATTGCATGTATGTGACAAACACAGAGTTATCAATTCATTTACTGAAAGGACAGAAAGTTGAGAACAGATTTGGAAGTGAAAATCAAAGCTCAGTTAAATCTGCCCCCCTCTCTCCTCCCCCTACCCCACCCACCATAAAAGACCAGGTGGGCTGGGTGCGAGTCCTAACGCAATCACCCAGGTTGACCCAGAGCACTCCCCTCCACTGGCCTGGATCATTCTTGCAGCATGGGCCTCACCTGTGTAAAACTGTATGCATTAATGCCAGCAAAATATTTCTTAATCTCCTAAGCTTCTGCTTTGAATCCTTAAAAAGGAAAGAAAGAAAGGGCACAAATCTTTTAATTGGGATGCCCAATTACTTCAGTAAATATTTACCCGGTTGGACATGAGGCATGGGAACCCTGTGCCATCAGTCAATAGAGGTCAGCACAGGGCACCCAGGAACCTCGGGGTGCTTGGCTTTGGATGGTGTGCTGGAAGGATGTTTCCAGTCATGCTCCTGCTAAAGACAGGTGAACAAACACATTTCGTGCCTACTCTGCATATCTGCCCCCCACTAAGCCCAGGTGGACACTGGGGCCTCCATAGAAATCACTGCGTGGCTTCCTTAGCTTTCTGGAGAGAAGTGGTGGCTCTCTCTGCCAGTTGGGCCACCAAACAAACCAAACTATCCTCAACATTCTCTGAGTGTCCTGGCTGCTCGGCACCTGGGCCCTTTCTGGAACTCTCCCCCTTCCTCTCTACTTGGCCACACCTAGGGCCACCCTCTGCAGGCAGCTTTCCTGATCAACCCCACCCTTCTACCCTATACTGTTTCCCTGCATAGACTCTGTTTAACTCTTAAGGACCTACACACAGGCTGGAATCAGGAGCTGTCTGGCCTTGTGTATGTCCCAAAGGCAAGGGCTTCACTTAGATTTTGGTACCTACCAAGAGGTCTTACATAGAATGGGCTTTCTGTAAAGTCTTACCAGGGAAGCAGTCAAGTGCCACTATTCCCATTTTGCAGGTATGGACACCAAGAACCTGAGAGAGAAGGTCCTCGGGCCTCCTGATGCGTATGCTGGAGCCGCTACACAACACTGCTGAGTGGATTCCTCTCTTCTAACGTTAGGAGTCTTCAGAGACAGATTTCATCACAGTCTGAAATGGAAATGGGAATGAAGGAAGCAAGCTCTTAGCTTCCTTCCTCAGGGAGCAAAGATGCCTTGTCAGATGGCGAAACACAGAAAGAATCCAAGGAGGCAGGCTGAGGGGGAGGAAAGTGTTTCTATGAGAAGTTTTGCTCATCCTGGCCCCGCTGCCCACTGCAACTTCTGTCCATTCTTCTGGGCTGAGCTCAAGTTCTGCCCTTCCAGGAACTCCTCTGAGAACCCTCCTTCTTGACTCCTGTGCTCCCTCAGGGCCAGACTGCTTTACACTCATATACTTCGTTGCTGTGGTCTGTCTTCTCAGAGATGCTACGGGCTCGACCGCTGTCCAAGCCTTCCAATTCCTCTGCCTCTGCCTCATCCCTCCACCTCCATTTCCACAGGGCTGTTGTCCCCTCATTCTTTCCTCACCACTCCCCACATACCTCAGGGGTCCTTGGGTAGTAGGGATTGCTGAGGTCATCTGAGGACCATGATAAAAACTGGGAATTCCAGAAGGGAGGGGAAGGCCTGATGAACTCAGCTGGATGGGGTGGGTAAGGTGTGGGGGGAGCTGGCAGTTTATAAATATGTAGAAAAAGTTTGGGGCTTCTGCTTGGTTTATTCCCCACAAGGGATGGGACTTTAGATCTTCCTCTCTCTGCAAGCACCCAGAAAATGCGCAAGGAGTTGAATCACTCACTTGTTCCACATCATCATCATAGCCACTAACTGTTCTTGATCACTTAATTTGCCAGGTTCTCCACTAACTTCATCACATGCATGATCTTCATCAATCCTCAGAACAATCCTCTGAGGCCAACTGGATTTTTATCTCCACTTTACACTTGAGGAAATAGAGGCTTAGCAAGATTAAATAGTCCCCCAAGATTGCATAGCTTAGACCAGCCAGAAAATTGGAAGTGAAGTAGGGGGACCCTGGGAGGTCCTGTGACTTCTCAAAGCTCAGTGGCCTTCCCTGAAATGAGGTGGCTTCAGGAGAGCTCTATAGGGGCTCCCTTTGGGATTTCCTAGGGACCTCCAGCATCCTATGGTCTGCCCTGAAAACCTGATCTGTATTTTCAGGAAAGCCAAGTTTGTAGCTAGAGACTGTGGGGAGTGGTAGTGAATACTTTGGAGCTGAATTGCCTGGGTTCAATTCCATTAGCCACTGAAGTGACCCTGGGCAAGTCATTGTACCACTGTATGTCAATTGCCCCTCCTACAAAACAGGGATGATACTGATAGCACCTACTTCATTCACTGTGAGGATTCAGTGTATTACCATCTGTTGAGTGCTTAGAACAGTGTCTGGCACAGAGTAAGCACTATATGAGTTGGTTAAATAAATAGAAATTCCCTTTCCTCTCACTGTACGGTGAGGTGCTTGCTTGTGGAGGAAGGCACAGGATGACTGGTGGGTAGTGGGAGTGAAGGTGGGGGGACAGAACTGTCCTAGCAATGGAGCCAACAGCCAACAATCACAGGAGTCTTACAGAGTCAAAAAAGGGGGTGGTCAAGGGAGATTTACCCTCTCTTTGGGCAGTCCCTACCAGAGACCTCCAAAAAACCAAAGCCAGAAGAGGCTGTAAGGGAAGGGATGCAACCTCTCCCAAAGCACTGGGAATCAGTTCCTCAAACAGGAGGCCACAGCCTGGTGACAGACCTGAGCCAGATCTTTCAATTCCCGAGAAAGGAAGGAAACATTTATTAACGTTTATCTAAACTGTTTGACAATGATTTTTAAAGAACCAGAGGAGCAGGTTTGGAGCCAGCAAGCAGCTGCCCACCAATCACCCTGCACCCCAAAAGGTGCTGGAAGTCTTCATTCTGGAAATCCAGGCCGGGCTTTCTATCTCACCCAGATGACTTTTTTCTCTTCTTTTTTATTGTGCCAGGAATTCCTCTCCCACGTGGGGTGAACTCCGAAGTACTCAATTAAGCAGCCAATGAAAAGTCAGCTCTCCGGTAGCAAATGACCCTGACACTTCTTGTAACATAAACAGTTGAAACGTTTCCAATTAGAACTGGAGACAGAGACGTTTGAACTCTTTCTCTCCACTCCCCTCCTTCTTCAAAAATAATTGTCAAGCGCTTTAGACAGTGTGTTGTATACATGTTTTTTATTTTCTCTTTCTCGAGCATAAAAGAAATTTATTTTTCTCCTTGTTTTTCCTGATTTGTGGGGTGGCACGGGAGTGGGGGTAGAGCGGTGGTAAGCTTAAAGGGGTGCTGGCCTAGTTAGTTACCTCCCCATTCCTCCTCCTGCTGTTCGGGCTCAGACAGAGCCGGAGAGCTGGAATTGACTTTGGGTGCGGAGTGACTGTGAGCCAGCTGCAGGCAGCTGGGCCTGTGACCCTACAAAGAGAGCTGGTAGTGGATGAATGAGTGAATAAATATGAACTCATGCCTTTCCTTCAGCAAATCTTCCCACGGATCTATCTCCAGCAAGCAAAGGGGGAGCTGAGGTTGTCTCCGTAGTAGGCTGCTCTGGATTCGAATGCTGACATTTCTGCCCAGCTTAGGGCAAATTACTGAGTTTTCTCGGGCTTTTTTTTTTTTTTTTTTCTCTCTGTAAAATGGCGCTACCAGGTAGGGAGAAAGGTGAGGAGACAGTTCTCTCCTGGGTAACAGTGCCCTGGCTTGTACATTTAAGCACTCCAGCGCAGTTCTCATTCCCAACTTCCGGGCCAAGTCCTTCACAAGCTGCCACGGGCTCCTGAGGTGCCCGACCCAGAGCTTGCGCTGAGATTCACAGGTGAACTCGACAGAAGTCTGTGCTGCAGGAGCTCCCTGGATCTTGGGGTCCCCAAGAGTAAGAACGTCGGGACAGGAGCGATGCACGAACCCGAGACAGAGCTGGTGTCCTTTTCTGTGCACAGTCCGCGTGGGGGCCGGAGCTCGTAGGCCAACTGTGGGCGTGCGCCGTCTAAGCCAGCCCAGAGTGAGACCGAGACTGAGAGGCCTGACGAGGCGCCGAGACCCAGCATCTTGAAGGCATTGTGTTTAATAAATCTGGGCGAGACGTATACCCGCTCTCCCCCCTCTGCTCTAGGCTCCCAAATCGAGACCTGCTGTGGGATCCCCAGTTTATGGGGTCTTAAAACCCCCTCTACTTTGATTAGCGGCTTCAAAGAAATCGCTTTAAAGTTCTCCTGCTCCCATCCCCCACTCCCTTTTTACAGGCCACCCCTCTCCCCCACCCACTCCTTCTAGGCTTCTGGACAACAAAACACTTAATGCTAGTTTAAGAGCGGAGGCGATCTTTAGGCTTCCTCCTTGCACACTGGCCGTAGAAATTACCTGTTTCAGGCGTGCGCAGGAGTCGGGGAACCGTGGAGTTTGGTGTTTTTCTTTTCTCTCTCCCTCTTTTTTTTTGGTTTGTGTGTGTGTGTTTTTTACCTTTTATTATTTAAATTGATACGTTTCATTACTAGGGAGAAAAATAAAATATTCCTTTGATACACAAAATCAAATTGATATTTAGCCTCTGCTTACTTTTTTATGCATGGCTCCTTTATACCACATGGTAGTGACAGATTGTTTGAGCTGGAAGGAAAAGCCATTCAAAGCTAATTAAGCAGCCATTCCAAGCACTATTTGCAAGCGGGAGGCTCAGAAGCCTCCGCGTTTGTCAGCGCTCCCCCACCCCGCGTGGTTTTGACTGACAGCCCTGGCGCGGACTGACAGCTCCCAGTAGCTCCACCAATCAGTAATTGAGAGTCCCCTCAGCGGCCTCTGATTGGTCTTTAGGGCCCGGCTTGGGGGCGGGGCTGGAGTCCCCCACGTGGGGGCAGGAGCGAGAAAGAGGAGGGGCTGGTAGGAAGCGGGAGCGCCCACCCGTGACGTAAGGGGGGAGGGCAGAAAAGGGGGAGGGGAAAAAGGAAGCTCCAAAGAGGAGCCATTTTGTGTCTAATGAATGCTGCGGCCAGATTCTCGCATCTGTCGAGCTGGGTTTCTCCTCACCCTCCCCTTTGGTGCGCGCCGCGCACGATTTATGTTTTTATTTAGGAAAATAAATAAATGAAGAGAGGAGCGCTGCTGGGGAGGGCGGCCGGAGCGGGCGCGGAGAAGTTCAGCTCCGAGGCAGGCGCTCACGTGTAACTCCCTACGCACCGGCCTCCGAGTACAAGCTCACTAGCAGCTCCTCATTAAGATGCATAAGCGAATTCGGCTTCTAATGAGGGGAAAGTATAGATCCTGGGGCGGGGGCGGCCACCACTGACCTGGGTTCCTGCGGGGTTGGCGGAGACGCTGGAGAGAGACCCGGTGACCACCTGGGCCCGCCCACGCGGAGGCGCCCGCGGGGTCAAAGGTGCGGCCACTTTGGCCTCGGAGCTGTTTGGGAGTTGCTTCCCCAGTGACTCGTCCTCCCTGACGTAACCCCCAGCCCTTGAAAGCTAGGCTATCCGTTTGCGGGCAAACGCCCGGGAGTTGAGTGGTGTGTTGCGGTCTCTAAGACCTCGCGGGGAGTCCTGGAGTCGCGTATTGGGGTGGGTGAGCGTCTGTGTCCCCCGGGGCTTGGAGGCTGACAGCCGTACTCCCACAGGCATGCTCGCGCGCCTTTCCACAGGCCCTCCGCCCACGCTGTGACACTGGCGCGACAGGCTGAGAAAACCGGGTCGGAACTCGGAGCACCCGGGTCGGGGCGGGGCAGGTACGCCACCCCATTCCCTACTCCTCTCCCCTGGCCTCGGCGCACAGTGAGGAGCTGCGGTCAGGGTGTAGCTTATCCCACCAGGAAAGAGCCCCGAGTGGGAACAGCGCAGACTGAGCCGGTTGTCCGCGGGCAGCCGGGCCCGCCCTTCTGCACTGCCCTCCGAGCAAGAGTTCCCCAGACTTCTCTACGCAGGCATCCGCCGCACATCAAAGACGTGTTTATTTGGCCTTCCGAAAAGGATGAATGAACAAAGAAAAGTTGGGGGCTATAGGGGGTGGGGGTGCTAAAGAGAAGGAGCGAAGAGAAGGACACCCTCAGTTACGAGCAAATTTTTAAAGGTGGGATACAACTTTGGGAGCCACCATTTTCTTCGTCCTAAATCTTGTGAAGTGAAAACATTAAAATGACAAAGTGATTTTGTTTGTTTTATATAGTATCTAATTGGGCTGCTCCGCAGACCTAATGAGATTAAAGGGAGGAATCGTTTGCCGCCACTGCAGAATAAACTGATACATTACACCAGCCACAGGTTTTGAGGACTGTACAGCTTGTCTTTTTTTCCCTTTTGTTATTATTCCTGTCTTCTCTCTTTCTCCTCCCGCCAAATAGTTATTTGCTAGTAGATCGTGGGGGGATAAGAAGTGGAAAAAACTCTAGCAGCCCAGGACTATAATATATATCTATTTATTATATGCCTTTCGGTTAATTCCTGATCTGAGGAGCGCTGTTTTTCACTCTCATGCGAAAGTCACCAGCGGGTAGGGCCTGATTGCTACTTTTCATGCATAGTTTTAGACACAAGAGGGCATTGTGACGTTGCGCCTGGCGGCGCCCAGTCGCAGGCCGAGCCCAGTGGCCCCACGTGGGGGCTCTGCGTTCCCATTGGCCAGCGCGGGTGAAGCTGCCACATTATTTTGTTACTTTTCAGTCCCTATTTGGAACTGCTCTCGCGGCAGTTCAGACCTCGTGCTCGTCCCCCCTTGTCTGTCTGTGTGTGGTATCCGCAGGTCCGGGGCACTCTTTGGGGTGTGTGTGTGTGTATGTGTGTGTGTGGTGTGTTTGAGGGGTTTGTCCGGGTGCAGACCGGAGAGCTAAGCGGAGCCGAGGGGAAGAAAGCCGTAGAGCTCCCGAGTGTCAGGCTGCGTCTCCCCTCCGGCGTTCTTTCTACTGCCAGAGCGCTCTGAGGTGGCGGAGGCGGCGTCGAGTGCTCCTCGTTGGAGACGCGGCGCTTGAGCTGGGAACGGCTAGGACCCCTTTGCGGAGGCTTCCTGTGCCCGCTGGAGTTAGGATGCCAAGTCGGCCGATTTGCACGCACTGAGCCGGAGTTTCCTCCTCGGCCCTGGGAAGGGCTGGCGGCGGCGGCCGCGGCAGCAGCAGACGGAACAGCAGGCTCTCCTCTCCGAGGGGGGGCGTTGGGAGCTCGGCTCCTGCCCTCAGCCGCCAGAGCTTCTGCGGCCCCTAGCCACTACCTCGGAGCCGACCTTCTTCCTCTTCGAGCCGACAGCCACCTCTGGGCTCGGACCCGCACGCCTCGAATGCTGGGGCTGCCTTGGCGCGTCCCCCTCCCACCTGAGTGATTGGAGGGGGCCCGCACTCGCCCCAGAAGAGGCTCTGGCCTCGGGACCCCGCGCCGTACCCGCCAGGGAGGAGACGATGTCCACTCAGCTCCCGGTTCTGACGCGCTCCACGCAGCCTGGGGAAGGCTGCTGGCCGCAGACCGCCGAGCCCTAGGCTCACAAAGCCCGCGCCCGCCACCCGGCCTCGGCGCCCGCCGACGACTTTGCCGCCGGCTCCGCGGCTCTTTGTCTTCGCTTGGGGTGGGCGCCCGACTCTGGGATTTCGCTGCGAGAGCGGGCTGGGGGGGCCGGGGGCGAGCTCTCGGTTTGCCCGCCGCCCCCCTCTCGGGCTTGGTTCCCCTCTCCCCCGCACCTCCCCGGCCTGGGCTCTCGGCGCTTCCACGCTCTCAGAATCACGACCCCTCCCTGCCATGTATCCGCAAGGCAGACATCCGGTGAGTAATTGCAATTCGGTTTATTTAAGCATCTATCATGGCTGGGTAAACGAGGCAGTTTATCTGGCACCTCCATTTTGCTTGTTGCTACCTTTCTCGTGTGTGTGTGTGTGTGTGTGTGTGAGAGAGAGAGCGCGCGCGCGCGCTCACACAAAGGGGACGGGCGGGGGGCGCCGTTGAGAGAGGAGGTTCATTCCACCCAAGTGGCATGGGGGGCTGCCTATGTTCCCAGAGACCTGTTTGTTTTCGTGCTGGCCCTGCTCCCTCCCCTAAGTCTCCCAACTCAGCCGCGTGTCTCCCCCGCCCCCATCTTACTTGGGAATGCGGAGGGGGGGCCCTTCCTGAAAGGGATGGGAGCCCTGCAGCCAATAGGGAGGGGTTGGGGCGCCCCCCTCCTGCCCCGTCGGGGAGATGAGAAACTTCCTGGGAAGGTTCTCGACTGAGACGGTGTCCTCTCTGGTGGGGTGGGGACTGGGGGGTAGGGTAGCTAGGGGCAGCCGCCGAGGGGCGCGGGCGGTTGAAGCCCTGTCTGAGTCCCGTCTTCCCTTCCCCCTCCCTGTCTTGTCCTCGCCGGCTCTAGGCTCCCCATCAACCCGGGCAGCCCGGATTTAAATTCACGGTGGCTGAGTCTTGTGACAGGATCAAAGACGAATTCCAGTTCTTGCAAGCTCAATATCACAGGTAAGGCCGCTGGGGGCCGCCTCGGGGCTGGTGGGGAGGGGGCGTCCCCCCTTGGCTCCTGCCAACCCCCGCGGAGATGGTGGGGGCTCCCAACCTCGGGGCGGTGGGGCGGCCGGGCGGCAGGGCAGACGGGCCTCCGCCTTTTGTTTCCCCTTTCCAGGCGCGGCGCCTTAACCCTTGCCTGCCCGCAGTCTCTGGGCTCCCCGCACCGCCTACCGGGTCCCTGGGGTGTGGGTCCGGGTTCTAGAGGTAGAGAGCGAGCATCAGGGTCCTGCCTCCCTGTGGCCGGTATCAGTCTCCTCACTCTGCCGCGGGAAGTTTTAGTTGCTTAACTCCCCTCCGCCCTGAGGCAGTGGGGTAATGGGGTACCTTGGGGGGGTGTCAGGGAAGTGGAAAAGTGGCTCTCAGAGGCCCTCGGTTGGAGCCTTGCGGGGGCTGGGCACGCCCCAGGCCTGAGCCTGCTGCTCCTGCCCTTGCAGCCTCAAAGTGGAGTACGACAAGCTGGCGAACGAGAAGACGGAGATGCAACGCCATTATGTGATGGTGAGAGGCTGTGAGGGCTGGGCTGGCTGGCGGGCGGGCATGCAGGCAGGGAGGCTGGCTGGAGCCCATTCCCGCCCCCGCCCCCCACCCCCCGAGGCCCGCTGGAGAAGGGTGGTTGAAAGAGGGGCAGAAAGAGAAACCCAAACCCCAGGCCCGCATTTCTGCGATACGTTTTTGCCCCTTTAGTTCATATTTTGAAGGTTTCCCAGAGGGCTGCTTGCCCTATCTTGGCAAGTAGGACAGGGCTCTATTAGCCCACATAAAGGGCTGGATGAAAATCTCCCTTAGAGCCCTCCTGGGAGTGTTTGGAAACTTTGCCGCCCAGGGATGTAGCCACAGTGGGCCATAAGCCCTCCCTCTACCTCCTTCCTTCCCCAGACATGTCTGAGAGTGGAGGAAGAGCCTCCACTGCCTTCTTAGGGATTTCCCAACTGAGAATCTTATCAGCCCCGGGGCAGTAGATGGCCGTTCTCCCCTTTTCCCAGTGTCTGTTCCAGCCAGTTTACATCATCCCTCTGTGAAAGGGCATGGAAGGCACTTAAGCGGCTCCCTGCACTGCTTTCCACATTAAGAGGCCTTCGACACATTGCTAAATAACTCTCAGAGGACAAGAGGGTCCCAGTGTACACACGATTCCCTGTTGAACCTGAACCTTGTATAAACAGGATGTATGGCACATGCAGTACTTGTGGGAGGGAGGGCGGGCCCAGCTTCTCTGGCTACTGGATGTATAATGTTCTGTAGAGAACAGCACTCACTGGTATTCAACCCTTAAACCATTCTATTACTGGCTTTGGGGTTTGATTTAAAGTACTTTAGCAAATGTATCCTGAAAGTACAATTTGACCAAAACCTTCCCTAAAGCTGATTTAGGAAAATGAAGAGATTTCTGTATTGTCTGTTAATAGCAGTTGTTTTCACTTTTAGTACTATGAGATGTCCTATGGCTTGAACATTGAAATGCACAAGCAGGTAAGTACTTTTCTCCTTTAAAATATCTATATACAATTTTTTAAAAGTTACATAATGCATGGTTTCTCATGACCCCTCCTGTTTGAAAATGAGCCTAGTTTTTCTCTGCCTCCTACTTCTCCTTGAAGAGTGAATGGATTGAGTCCTTGAAATACAGGGTCTGAGGCTTTGCTGATTTCTTGAACATTGAGCTTTTAAGCTTGTGAAATTTGTCCTTGTCTCAGATTTTGGTGGAGGATAAAGGAGCAATGGGAAAGTTGTACTTTCAGGATCTGCTTTAGAACTCCTGAAACCCAGAAGTGGCTGGCTGCTTTTATCTGTTTCAATGTAAAATTCTCAAGAGGAAATGCAGGAGAGTGTGTGTGTGTGTGTGTGTGTCTGTTTGCTTGCCTGCCTGCCTGTCTGTGCAAAAATGTGATGTTCTTTCTGCCTTGATAAGATTAAACTTCAAGAGTCTTAAAAGCTAAGCCGAGCTGTCAAAACTCAAATGGAACAAGTCACTAACTGCTTAAAAATATAACCGGAATGAAATAAAATCCTAATGCCCTGCATTTATGAGGGAGCTTTCTCATCTCTTCTTAATTGAAGGCAGCCTCCTTCCCATTTTACAGAGTAGGAAGGTGAAGAGGAGAGGTGAAGTAACTTGCCCAGGGGCAGCCTGGTCAGGACTTTTGAGATGACTGGGAGTTGAGCTCACCTTTGAAATCCTGAAGTCAAACCAGTTTAGCTAGTGTGGTGCTGCTTGATGGATATGTAAACTACCTCTTATTGTCACTCTTCTAATAACAGTATACCTCACACTGAGCAAATACAAACACCCTTTATCTGGGTGCATATCAGTAAGTAGTCCCTGGTGCTAGGCTGGGCGTTAGAAGAGGCCTGTTCATGTATTTGTGCTCCAAGGAGAGGCTGCCTATAATTTGGCTTGGCCAGCGATTAGTGTTGGCACGTATAAATGGCACAGGCCTGTTGTTCTTTTTAACAATTGCTGTTCTTGAAATCTCAGAAGGCTGTTGACTCATGCTAGCCTTTGGTGAGTGACTTGAATGGATTTTCTGCTGTAAATTAACAGTCGTTTACAAGGTTTCAATTTTGCTCTTTTAGGGGGCAGGACTGAGGGCAGGTGAGAAGGGCAGGTAACCTGGAATGCTCCGAGATTCCTGCCCACTCCAGTGGCTCATGTAGAGCCTTGTCAATCTGTAGTTTCCTTTCTCCAGTGTTGGGTGAAGGGCAGCCAGAAAGGGGCCTGAGTTTACTGAGCAACGTGGGAAGCCAGCTTGTGGCTTCCTGAGGGATTAGCTCTTTAGGAAGGCACACAGAAATCGTAAACAGATACCACATTGTACGTAAAAGGTGTTTCTTCTGGGCAGAATGGTTCAGCCCAACCTGAGGTGGAACTAACCAGTTCTGACTGGTGAGATAAGATTGCTCGGAGTGGAACTAGGGTCCCAGGTGTTCGTGAACCTTGGGGTGTTATGCAAGGTGCCATCTCCTCCTTTTTTCCACCTCTCCCCCCCCCACCAGTGCTTAATATCTTGGGTGTGTTTAAAGAGAGTAATTGTACCCAGGTTTAAAATTTATAGCAGCAGTTATTCTAAGAGCTTCATAATTAAGGTGTAATATGTTGTTGCATGTTGAGGTGTTCCTCCCTGTGTCTGGGAGTGAATGGTTCTTTGGCAGAGGAAATCCATCTTGGCTGGTGGAGCACAGCTGTTCCCAGAGTCCTGAGGACACTGAACTCGGGAAGAGTTAACCACCTTAACGCATTTGGTGGTGGGGTTTTCATAAAGAGCAGCTGTGTGCATCTGGGGCTTCTGGCCATTCCCCAAACGGGATTCTTAAAGGGAGAATGCCTGAGGTTTGGCTGCATCGGCTCATTTAATCCTGTCAGCTGCCAGGGGCAGATAGATGGATTCTCTGTCCCCTTTTATAGGCCAGGAAAGGAGGCTTCAGGGACGCCAAGTGGGCAGAGCTGGGACTCAGATCTGTGCGTCTGGATTCCCAGCCTGGTGCTTCCCCCTTCTCGCCTCACCTTTGCCTTCCAGCTTCAGTTCCCATTTGCTTTCCAGCACGAATGTGTGTGTTCTGAATGCTGTGCCTTTGCAGGGTTTATGGCAATCTCTGAGTTGGGTGAAATCACCCTGTGGCTGTGTAGGAACAAAGAGACAAGGAGGTGAAGAAACCTCTGCTGAGAAGTGCAACCCTGACCTAATGGGGCCGGCCACTCCCTGGGCTTGTGAGCTTTCTGCTGCAGAAGAAAACCGGGCCACTAATTGTAGTGTGGGTCTTGGGTGCATTTGGCGGATGGTGGTTAGGCCTGAGCAAACAAGTTTATCAGCTGACCTGTTTAGCGGTTGACTGGTGTTTTATCTGCACACACAATCAAGTGACTGGAGTGCTTGAATTATTCATGCAGTGTCCTGCCCTCTAGACTTGACTGTTCGTGTGATTATATCTGCCTGGAACAAACAGGCTGGATTCTTCATCTTTCAGCTCAGGGCTGGGGGTAAGGACTGTCTGTACTTTTTATATAATAGATGATCTTCAGAGTTAGCACCTTGGGAAGTGTGGCGGTCCTTAGTCTGCTTTCTCGCACGCACATCCTCTTACCACCACCACCATGGGAAATGCTTATTAGTTGGGAACCACAGGGTCTGTCAAATGGGCCCTGTATTGACAGAGGGCAGCTGATAAGGTGCATTCAGCCCATTTTTGTTGTACTGAGAGGTTAAATTCACTATGGCTGGCTCTTCTCCTGGCTGTGTCTCTGTCTGCCTCTTGTTCTTTTTCCAAGCTGTCAAACCCCAGAGAAGTAATAAATGGTTTCTCCTCCCACTCCTCTGCCTCCGTCCCTAATTATGGTAAAGTGAAGATTACAGAATCACAGGCCTGGCCTAAAGACTTGAAGAGGTCACTCACCTCCTCCAAGCCCTTGCTTCTAGGCAGAATGTCAAGGGTGATTCAGCGAGGCCAGGGAGGTGAGGATAGCTGACCAACTCATCAGTTCCCATCTTGTTCCTGCACAGGCTTTGCAATGTCACCACAAATCACGAAGCTACTTAGAAACAAACCCGTCATCGGGCCACTTTGCATCCTCTGCTTGTGAGTGCTGAGGGTTTGAAAGAGGACTTGAGGGCTTTGATTTGGGGGCAGCCTCATGCCAGCACTGTCAGGTCACCTTTTTCTAGAAACTGAGTGACTCTTCCTCTAATTTCCTTTTGCTATGCCGGAGCTGGGAAAACCCTGTGGCTTCTCATCCAGACCTTTCAAGATACAGATGAGGAAGCTGAGGCCCAGCTGGGAGCATCCAGAGTCTTCCAGTCCCTCATTAGCAGTAGAGCTGCCACTGCTGCCTTTCCTCCTAACCCCAGGTCTCCTCAGCCAGACTCAGGAAATGAAGAGTGTTCCTGAACTAACTAATAGCACTCTGTGCCTTTAATTATGGTTGCTTCTTTTTGTGGTGTTATCTCGAGAACCTAAGGCTACAAACCTGGCTACACCAAAGTCCAAAGTACCCCACTTTGGGTTGTATAACCAACCGTATCAGCTGAACCCTCTGGCTATGGTCCCCCAAATTGCTAGCTACTTGCACAATTAGTGATGTGAGGTACGGATAATACATGGAAAGTGTAAGTAGAAAAGATCCCAGAAGTAAAGTTCATGGGGGAGGTATAAGTGGTCAAGCCTGTGAACTTTTTACTTGAGGATACAGAAACCCATGGGGGTGGCCCTGAACACAGGGCTGAGGGATAGATGGGAAACCTCCATTAGTCACCGCCCCTCTCCGTGTCATCTCCTGTAAGTAATGAGGGGCTTGGGCTAGAAGATCTCTATGTGTGACAGCTTGAAGTTCTGTGACCATTATGAAGGCATGGGTCACTAGAGGGAGCCAGCAGGTGGCAAAGTTACCACGACCCTGCCCAGGAGTGGTCTGCCTTGGTGCAGAGAAGGTGACCACTCTCAAAGTCGATGGGGACACCTGTCTGTGTGGCACCTTTGTTGAACTAAGAAGAGATCCCAGTATCATTTTTGGTCACAGTGCTGGCATTTAAGAAGCCCTCTGCACCCTGGTTTCCATCTGACTTTTCCTGCCTTGCCACTCTTCTCCGGAGCATTCTCCTCTAGTCACACAGCTCTTGTCGCTGTCCTGGGTCCCCACCTCACTCAGCTTTGGGCTCTGCTGAGCTCAACGCTGTCTTCACTTTGTCCTGTCCACCTTGGAGGAAGCCTACCCCCAACCCTTCAAGAATTCCAGCCTTCTCCAGCCCCCATTTGTTGCTGATTATGTTGTATGGAGTGGGGATATGGTGCTTCTCTGGGTCTTTTTCTTCTCACATGTTTGATCACTAAATGAACTGGGTGATGGGCAAATGCTCCCTTGTCCTCACTTTACCCATTAAGGAAACTATACGGGGAGGGAACCTGGCTCCTAATTTAAGACTCTTTCCATGGACCGTCTGGACGAGGTGGCTCCAGATGGCAGAGCTCTTTCTCTCTGGATCCCTTCCTCCTCACCTCATATAGGAAGGGTCTAGTCTGTGTCAGAGTTCATTTCCATTTTGTTCCTGCATAGGAAAATGTTTTCTTGTCCCATCTGCTGTACAAAATCCTGGGACACCAGGAACAAAAAGGTGATTCAGGCCAAATCTCAGTGGGGCTTCCCCTGCGATCTGGCAATGGAGATGTCCTTTACCCCACTTCATTGTCTCATTTTTGTGGTTATGGAGGAAGGCCCTCTACTAAGGTGTCTTATGTGTGCACTTAGCACATAGTAGTTGCTCAGTAAACAATGTTTGTTTTTCTTTACTCAGGGCAGAATTCTGATTCCCTATGCCCTGTGAGTAGGAAGTGGAGGTTTTAATTGTGGGCTGGCTGCTGGCTCTGCAGGCTTCCTCCTACTGCTCAGCATTCAGTTTCTTCATCAGTCAAATGAGGGGGTTGGCTTCATTCCCAAAATGGTGATTAAGGGCCCAGGATGTGCCGGGTGTAGGCTGACGCTGGTGAAAGAGACACCCTTCACTCTACTGGGGAGCTGGGCATCTAAATAAGTCATTGCAGTGCAGTGAGGTAAGTGCTAACATGGCTGAATGACACAGGAGGAGCACTTGGGACAGAATCGCTTATTCTTCCTGGGCAAGGGGAGTCCCTAGAAGGCTGCCCCTGAGGGCTGTTACTTAAGCCATGTGTCAGAGGGAGGGCAGGGGCTTATAGGCTGCAGCATCGTTAGAGACCCCTCCAGGGGTGGCAACAGCTCAATGGAATGGCAGGCAGTGTACTCCGGAAGCCGCAAGTCCACAAGTCTTAGGAGTAGTGTGGAGGGGAGTGAGGCGAGGTGGTGACATTTTGCAGCGGTGATCTCTGAGGCCTCTCTGCTCTCACACTCCCGACTCTGTGGCTCCTGCCTCCCCATATGGCTCTCCAGGGCTGGCCTGAGTCCATCTGCCTGGGATGGGGGTGGGGGACCACTGTGTGCTTCTGCCGCCTCGCCTCCCCTGTCTGCATCCCCACCGGAATATGCTGGTTTGAACTTTATTTCCTAATGTGGCATTGTCTCCTTTCTCCTATTGGTAATTCCGTAATGAGTGGTTGTGACCTGCCCCCTCCCCCATATTTAATTCTCATCAGCCCAGCTCTCCACTTTGCTATTAATGATAGCAGCCAGCAAAATAGCTTTCAACATGCCATTGACAGTCTGGTTTAAGAGTGCACTTGAAGTAGTGCTAGACAGCTGAAAGCACCCATAATTGTGTACCAGAGTGAGAACTGCATGCTCAAGGGCCTTGTTTTTATATGCTTAAAGGGACAATATCTTGTTTTCAGCAAATGCTCTCTGACACTCACAGCTAAGATGCTTTCTTCCCTTCTCTCTTTACCATTGGCTACTACTTTTGCCTTCCAAAGTGAATGTTTTTTTTTGTTGTTGTTTTGTTTTGTTTTTTTAAGTTGGGGCTAGGGAGAAGCTTTGGGAAAGGGCTTTTCCTGCCATCTCATAAGTAAGGATGATTCCCTGGATTTGTGCTGCGGGTGATCCCTGGCAGACAGCATGCGCTGAGGAGGGCTGTGCCTCCTGCTTTGAGGGTTCTTAGGACCTGGTGTTTCTCACTGAGATTGATTTTGAATTCTTTTGTTTGCTAAGGAAGTTGCATAGTCAGCACAGCACAGTAGGCAGGCAGGCTTCCTAGCTGTCATTGGGTGTCTAGGCAGAAGCCACCTTTGTGGGGGTTGTGGGGGAAGGGTCCTCCTTTTGGAGAGTCAGATCAGGGATCTCTAAGCCCCTTTCAAATTAGATACTCTAGGTGGCTGTTTTTGTGCAGAGAGGCCCCTTTGGAAATGTGAGGGTGGGTGGGGTAGAGATTTATCTTCAGAAGTGGAGGCTCATCCAGGCTTAGGGGTTTACCCAGGGGCCCCATTTATTCAGCTCTGAAGATTTTGCCTGAGAACAAATACCTCCCTCCCCTTTACCCCAGCCAGCTTCATTACTTTTAAAGATGCAACAGTGTTCTGGGAAGAGGCTCTCTCCACCCACTGTCACCAAAGCCTCCCTTTACCAGTTACATCCATTGACAGGTGTAGAGAGAGCATATATTCCCAGCATTGGGAAAGACCGGGGGTGGGGCAGGCCCATTGGGTCTGGAGAGTCTGGCTTTGGCCTGCTCTCTCCCAAGGACAGTTGTTCCGGGGGTCTTGGAGCAGCGACCACCACCACCACCACCACAAAGTAAGCCCGGAAAGAAGGCTTTTGTTGAGGATAAACAGTTTGGAAGTTTTGATCTTCCGAATATCATGGATTATAATTTAACTCTAAGTAGCATTGATTGTTTATAAAACGGATGAGACATTTTCATCTTAGGAACCTAAAATAGTAGGCATTTGGTCCAGACAAGCAAACACCAGGATGGAAGCCTCGGAGTACGGTGCGAAAGGCCTGGGCTGTGAAGATGGCCTGCACCTTCCAGCGCCCCAGAGGGTTGTGCTCTTAAATTGGGGCTGGTGGGGGCAGGGTGAGCAGAGGAGTGTGGACTGACAAGGCTGTGAGTTCCCTGGGGGACAGGCCCGCTGGTGTTCGCAGAAGCCCAGCGAATTCTGCGCGCTGCTTGGCTCCATACTTGGATGCACAGTGTGCGTTTTGTGGGGGACTTGAGTGGGGTTATGTTCCAGATTGGGGTTCTCCCTAACCTGTGTAGCATTATGGACTTTCTGGAAGGGAAAGAAGACTTTCTCGGGTTTCTGAGAGAAGCCTGTTGGCTGTAAAAATTGTGATTCTAGAAAGATATGTGTCATAAACCTTTATTTTGAAGTGTCTTTAATGTAGCTTACGCATTTTTTTCATTATGAATAGTTTAAGTGTGAGGGGAAGGAAGGGCTTGGGCAAAGAAATGGCTTGGAGGCAAGATGATAAAGCAGAGATGGGGGAATAAGGAGTAGGGAAAGATAATAAAGTTGCTGAATTTTGATTACAGGAAGGAACTGAGGAGCAGGAAGCCACTCAGGTCAGTGGCTGGGAGGTACCGTAGTAAACTGTGCTTGTCACTCCGCGACTGTTGCTCTAGACTATTGCTCTAGGCTCGGGGTTCAAAGTGTTTTGGCCTTATCTCATTGCCCTTCTAAATCCTTGATAAGCATTGTTCACAGCTTTTCAACTGTGTGTATTTATTCTGAGGAAAAACTCTGCTAGCCCAGTGGGACGTTGGTTTTAGGGAGGCGGTGGGTTTGAGAGGAAGCCCATCATACGAACAGGTTCTATATGACTGATTTTGATTTTGATGGCCTATGAAATGCCACCCCTCCTGTCATCCTTGTTTGGGAGGAGAGGACCCTCTGACCCAGTAAGGGACAGGCATGCTCTTTGGTTGTGAATTGAGTGGTGGGTGGATAAAAGGGGCTCTGCTTCTGTCCACGGGCTGTCCCCTCCTCTATACCTCACTTTCCCTCCCCTGCCACTCAGGTTTCCTAGAGAGCCCTTGTCTTTTAAAGGTCATGGCCAATGTTTCATTTGCAGTACTGCCCTTGTGGGGAGACCCCAAAATTTAAGAAGCCACCTCTGCAAGGACAATGTGATTTTTACAGCCTCTCGAGGGGCAAGGGGAGATTTGCATAATGTTGGGGAGAGGATTAGGTGGGGGTTTGCTGTGGCAACCTGAGGGATGAGTTGAGAATTTTTCCTTTTTATGGGACTAGGCCAGTGGAATCTGGAAGGTGGGGGAGGGGCAGCAGGTTATCTGAGTGGGTGGGGGTGCTGGCGCCTGGGATGAATGGGCAGTGTTGGAAGGTGTAATCTGAAAAGACTTTCCCATTCTGTCTACACAGATAAGCTCTTTGAGGCCATCCCCCAGGGTAGGGAGGGGTGGGAGGCAAGCAGAGTTTAATGTATTTGGGAACCAAGAAATTAAAGTGAACAAATATTTAAAGATTACTGGATCTTGTTAACAGGAAGCCCTGTGGATGATAACTGAGAGCCTGAGAAATGAAAGTCTTAGAGTCTTAGAGCCAGGCAGGGACTTAGCTGACATGTGGGCCAGGGTCCCTCCCATGGAGTGGTGTCTAGCCCCATGCTTCTGAGGATGGGGCAGGCACTTGTGCACAGCTCTTAATTCACTTTTGAGATGATCACACTGGACGACTCCACGTAACAGAAACTGAGGCCCCAGTGCGGGTCATAGCTGGGGCTGGAGTGCAGGTCTCTGGATTTTGCATTGCCAACTCTTTCCAAGGTCAGTGGCCTGGAATCTTCCCTCTCCCTACCATTTCCCACTTCCTCACTTGGCCTTACTATTTCCAATTCCCTTGTCCCTTAGACTCTTGGCAGAAAGTACCTGAGGTTTCTGGTAGGAGAGAAAGGGAAGGTACGTTCCTTTCAGGGAAGCACATGAAAGGGTCATGTCACAAACTCTGCACCTGGCACTCCCTTGTCTTTCTAAAGTTGTAGCTGGCTGAGGGGTTGTGTCGTGTCCTCACTGCCACCCTTACCCTGTGTGAAGGACCTGGGGTCTGGTGCTTACAGTGTCCGTCCCAGGCTAGCCCCAGCCAGCATTCCCTTTCCCTGTCACAGGAGTCAGATCCTCAGGGTCACACCAGGGCTGGGCCTTTTCTTGTGTGAAGCCCTCCCAGCATAAAGAATTCAGCAGACTTCTTCGGAAACATAAATATTTAATGGTGTTGTAGTTATATATAATTTGATCAATATGTCAGTGCTAAAAGGGCCTTTAAGGAGGCTCCCCTATCATTGAGTGATCTGCAAAGTAAACCTCCAGCCCCTCCAAGAACAGGGGTCATTATCTCCCTTGGTTGCTAAGTGGATCTTGTATGTATTTGCCCCCTTCTTAAAGACACTGGCGCTACTTCCCCCCAGAGCCTGTGGCGGGGGCCTGGGAATGCCGTGCCAGCTTCTGCTGGAGGCCTCGCCCGTCTGTCCCCGAACTTCCCTCCCATCAGCAGTAAAATATCCACTTGCTTTATTTTGGCTTATTCTGAGGGGAAACTGCTTGGCAAGGGATGTCATCTTGTAGTTCAGTAACTGAGGGCCTATCACTTTAAGAATTGCCTTGGAAACACAGTGGGGTATTTTAAGATAAAGTTGCCCAGACGCATTGCTCTGTAGTCCTCCAACATTTGACTGCTGGATGACTGTGGCATCTGGCTGCTGGAGCCTCCCCCTTTTGCACAGCCCCCCAGCCCTCTCTGTGCTCCTGTGATTTTAATTCAAGGTGAAGCAGATTGACTTTGAACACCCAGGACTTGAATCGAGAACCAGGTTAAATCTGATTCAAATTCAAGAACCCCAGAGTGGTCCGGACCGCGTCTCCTTCCCAAACTCACATGCCTCGAGAAGCGTGACCTGAGGCCCAGCCCCTAGATGTGTCTTCTTAGAGGTCACTTGGCATGCCAGGCTCAGGGCTGAGTTGAAAACCATTTCCACCTGGCTGGGGAGTGTAACCCGTGCTTCACGTGGTCAGGCGTCTTTTCCTCATCTCGTTTTTCTCAAACACACGGGAGTCCGGATTCACAGCACACCAGCCTGATTGTCCCAGGAAGGAGTGCTGGTTGTAGAAGTGAAACCAGGAGCCTCATGGCGGACCCTTGGTGTCTCACAGATGTGGAAGTTGCTGGTGCTTACCACTAAATGGTATATCTTGAAGAGGCCTTGCCTGGCTGTCTTTAGCTCACAAGCAGTCTTCCTTCGTGAATCAGAGAACCCAGACAGTCGCTTGACACACACCAATCTAAGACATCAGTGCTCTGTGACGTGTGTGTAGTTTTGCTGATGGTCACATTCAAATGGCTCCTGCTCTAAAGACTGGTTGTGGGACTGAGCCCAGCTCAGTGTCACTCCACGTCTCGAGGTGGCTTGCTTCTCTGCTCATCCTCCAAACTCAACCCATGCACTCTTACTGAGCTCTGTGGAGGAAGTGAAAAGTCACAGCAATTCAGAAATGTTGAGCATTCTAGACTCTAAATGGAAGTTATCCAGTTCATCCCTCTGTTTTGCAGACAACAAAGCTGAAGCCTGGCAGAGGGGAGTGATTTGCCCAAAGCCTTACAACTAGGTGGAGACAGAGCTGGGAGTAGAAGCCTGGGCATTTCTGTGTGGCTTTGGGTCATAACATACTCTTTAAAATGGCAGGTTTCTCCCTCTCCTTGTTTTTATTTGGCTGACCTTAAAAAGAAGTGCGCATTTTCAAGAGCTGACTGGTACAGCTGCCTGGGCAGCTTAAACTGTGAGTAGTGGAGAGACCAGACCCTCTGATGGAAGTGGCTGTCAGCTGCGCCTTGAGCAGTCAGCTAAACGGGGGCGGGAGGGGGAGGAGGGGTGCAGTCCAAAGACAGGCTGGGTGCTGAGTCCAGGGGCAAGAGGTTGCTGGGGGTGAGGACCATGAGCAGGTTCCCTCTCCATTAATGTAGCGTGCTGGGTCAAAGGCCTGAGGGAGGTAAGCAGCAGCAGAGCGGACGCTGGTGTGCTGGGTGGGGGAGAAATACTTTTAGAATGCTCAAGTACCCTCAGTTTACAGCAAGATGTTTAGGGGTCCTACTTTAATAAGGAGATGATGGGGCAAATGGGAGCTCCTAAGGCACGTTGAGCAGATTGCTCTTTGGGAAATTACACTTGCCCCCCACTATCTTGTTTCCCTCATTCATCTGCCTAACAATCTCGATGGAGACACGGGGCAGATGTTACTCCAACGCCCAGTTGGGAGTGCAGAGTCTGAATTTTGCAGGATCTCTGAAGTGTCTGTGTCTAGTAGATTAGTTTCTTCCGAGCAACAGTGTTTTTCCGCCAGCAAAGCTGCCTTCTTTGAAGCACACTTGAAAGGAAACTTTCAAAAGCAGCTTCAGTCTCCCCAAACACCTTTTTCCACAGGAAGCAGTTTCTCTGCCGTGGACACCCGCCACTTTGAGGCTGAGGCTCTGGCTTGCAGGCCGTGGTTTGGCGGGACTGAGATGGATGGAAGGATGGAGGGTGGCCTTGGCGATAACAGAGTGCCTTGAGCTGCCGAGACGAGTTTCTAGCCAATGATCGCCCCCCAGTTTGTGGGTGGTGACTGCCCCGATTGTGGAAGCCACACGGCTTGGTTTTCTTCCCCTCTTGGAACTGGTGTTCGAGTTGGATAAAATGCTGTTTCAACAGCTGCTCTAATCAGAAATGCTGTTGATCATTAACCCTGACGGTAGTTTTTCTTTAAAAATACTTCTCTAAGTGTTCTCAAAATGTGGAAATTTGGCTTCTTGGTAGGAAGTCATTTAGTGATGTTGCTTAACTGCCGAATATCAGTTTCCTCATCTGAAAGATGGAGATTTTAATAAGCGCCTTCCATGTAGGATGATTGTGTGTTCACACGTAAAATGCTTGGAACAGCTGGGGCTGCGGATGTTAGCTATTATTATTGGCATTGTTGTTAAGAGTGATTCTGTCCGGCCAACTTTCTATTTTCAGGAGCTCTTGCTATCGCCACCCTCAGAGAAATCATCGTGAAAGAAATCATTTGGTGAACAGTTTTCCTGTTCATCCACTGACTCACCGGAGCCATTCTCAGTGTTGCGTGGCCTCTGTAGAGATGGGCAAGGCTCATCCGCTTCCATTTTTTAGGGGGATGGGGAGGGGAGTGCTGCTCAGCAGCAGATGATGGCACAGTGGCAGAGGGATGCAGTTTGCATACTTTCTCCACCCCAACCACCCTCCCCCCAACCCTGAGAAACCCCCAAACTCAATGACAGGGAAGCTGTGGTTTATTACAATAGATCTCCAAGTGTAAGACCACCCCCCTTTCTCTGCCAGCCCCCCAACACTATACAGTCTCTTCTCATGGTAAACCCGAGTTCTAACTGCCACCCAGTGAGGCCTCTCTTCATTGAGGGCAAGCCCAGGAGAGAGATTGAGCGCCCAACCCAGGCCCCCGTAACATTCCATACCTGCATGGAGCTGTTCTGGTGGCCTCGGTTGGTGTTTGTGGTGCAGGGAGGCAGGTGGAGGGGGCAGAAACTGCTTCCAGAGCGGTGCAAGGGTGAGTCTGAGAGGGAACTTGCCCTAATGGTACTGCGTGGTCACCTGGTGGCCTGGACATCAAGCCCTGAGTCAGGTACGGCTATGTGAGACCCTGGCAGATCCCTTTCCTCATAATGAGAGGATGCTGGGCTCCTGCCTGCCAGGCCTTGAGGGAAAATCCATCCACTCGGGAGGACTGCGGTGTGTTTGCTACTGGGTGTGGGGAAGGGGAAGGTAAACTCCTTTTTCCTGTAACTACCAAGACCCTGACAGTTGCCTGACTGTTAAAGGAAGTAGGCGATAGTTGGGAACCCTTCCATAACCACCTACCCCGGAGTGACCGGGAAGATTTGAGCCTGCTGCCTGCCCTGCTGGCTGTGGGGAGAGGGCCACAGCCAGAGACCCGCTGAGGCGGCTCATGGTTGGTCTGACTAGACAGCACTGCCTCACCCAGTTAGCAGAGGGCTTGACTGCTGCCCACCCCCCGTCCCAGTTGTATGTCAGTGCTTCATCCACCATGGCCCCTCCCACAGATGATGTCCACACTGGGGCAGGCCCAGGTCAGCGGCTGGGGGGACATTCTGCACTATGAAAACTAAATGCAGGGGGCCAGCGAGGTTCTTCTGGCTAAACATTTACTGAGCACCTACTCCGTGTTAGGTATTGCTATGCTAGTTATTTGAGGTAAGAGGCTTTGGACCAGTGAGCTTCCCGAGCAATGAACCTAGTTTATTTGTTTGTTTTTGATGTATCTTTCTCTTCCTATTTGGCACAAAAAGGTGTGACAGTTCTGTGATCAGGTTGCTCTCTGCAGCATTGGACTGAGGTGCAGGATAGCTGATTGTTTCTAGAACTCCTGCCACATAGGACGCTGACTTCTCTTTTTTAAGATTTTATTTATTTTATTTTTAGAGAGAGGGGAGGAGAGGGAGAGAAACATTGATGTGAGAGAGAAACATCAATTGGTTGCCTCTCAGGCCCCAAACCAGGGACCTAGCCCATAACCCAAGCATATGCCCTGACTGGGAATCGAATCAGTAACCTTTTGGTTTGCACCACACCAGTAAGGGCACGACCCTGACATTTCTGTGTCATTCTCCTTCCCCACTGTCAGTTGACTGGGGGAGGGAAAAATGAACAGAAATGAGAAAGAACTCTTATTTTGGAATTGACTCTTCCCACTTACCTAGGTTAATAATGTATACAATAAATATTTAGTAATCTTCCCAACTTCCTTACAATATGAATGACAGGTGTGTAGTGGGTGGAGTCCAGAGATACAGCTAAAAGCCGTACAATGCTCAGAAGAGCCCCCACACAGCAAAGAAGTATTCAGTCCCAAATGTCAGCGGCACTGAAGTGGAGGAGCCCTGAGGTCAGTGTCCTTGCTAGAGTGTGCCCCAAGTGTGCAGATGTGGCTGTGGGTCCCGTGACACTCCCCCCCACCCCACTGGCAGTGGAAACCATTATCGACACTCCGTTGCTCTGGGATACAAAGGACAGTCTTTCACAACAAAGAATTGTTCTGCTCCATATGCCCACAGTGAGAAACCTTGGCCCTGTTCTCCCTTCAGGAGAATCTCTTCCTGAGAATCTGAGAGTTACTGGAGAGAGTAGCAATCGTTTGACCCCACCCAGCAGGCCCTGATACGGGAACATACTCCCTTGTGTTAGACCCTGCTACGGTGGCCGGCAGCCCCAGGACATGGCTGCAGAGGCCTCTCAGGTTCCTAGTGGATGGCCTGTCTCTTCACAAACCACAGGTGTCCTCCTTAGTGCTGGCTTGGGGCTGACTGACCCCAGGAATTTTCTCCACACACCCACCCCGCCCAGGTCTAGAGGTCCAGGGTCTGTTTGGAAGCTGACAGACAGTGTTGTTTTTATTTTAAGTGCACAAGGATTTCTCATCCAGAATAATTTGATGTGCAGATGATCAAATGTGTAAAGGCTGTTGTCATGGTTTTGTCTCTGGAAGATTGCTGGGTGCTGATGAGAGCTTTGAAGCCAGCTCTGGGACCTCAGTCCCTGTGGCCTCAGGATTTAGAATGAGACAAGAAAAGCAGTTGTGAGACTTGTCTGGCTCAGTCAGCCATTCAGCACCACTCTCTTGCACCCACTCCTGATCTGAGGGGTCACAGGACACTGGTGGCAAAAACAGTTGGTGTTTTCTAACTGTGGTGGTATCTGGAGTGTTGGGGGTGGGGCAGACAATTGATCTGCTTTCTATGCTGAACATCTGTGGAGGCTTAGGGAATCTAAAGAGTTACCTCCTGAGCAGCTTTTTAGGAGAGGCAATGCTCTACCCTAAAAAAATGGCAGTGTTAACTGTGAGATTTCAAGCTGGGCAGCACATAGATGGCAGAGGCAGAAATGAAAAATGGGGGTGCAGGAGACCTTGAAAGCCACATAACAGCTTGTGTGAGTCTGGCCCCAGGGGACCCAGGGTCTTCGTCACCTCCTGATTTGTCTGGGAGCCTGTCCTGCTGTTGCCATGGGGGCCCTGGGCCTGGCAGTCCCTTCCTCACTGCACTGCCTCTCTCTCTGGTAATAGGTGTACCGGGGTGTGCGGTGTGCGCGGTTGTTCTTGTTTGTGTTGCTTTGTTTTTCATTAGGGCCTCTATCCAGAGGAGACAAACTATATTCTGACCCAAACAGACCTGATAGGAAGGAAATCAGAGCTCCCCCAAATGTAGGCAGCCTGGCTGGGTGGAGTTGGAAGATTTCTTCATGCCACAATTTAGCCAAGAGGCTCCCGAGGAGAGTGGAAAAGATGGAGCCACTGGGAGGGTCTGGGGTTGGGGGACTTTGCACTTGTACTGTTGGCCGTTTCAGCGACTTGATTTATTTGTCTGAGCTTTATGAGGTCTTTTTCTTTTGCAGACAGAGATTGCCAAGAGGCTGAACACAATTTTAGCACAGATCATGCCTTTCTTGTCACAAGAGGTAAGACCTCCTTTTGCTGTGTCTTCCTTTAATTTCCAAAACAGCCCACTGGCTGGTTGTGTCTCACTGGAGCCCCCACCTCTGTCCATTTATACCCACTGAAGTTGAAATTCACAATCTAGGGGTTTACAGAGCCTCCTCTAGGCAGTTCAGGGGCAGGGAGCCATGTCGGAGGCATAGTTTGCTTATTCTTGTGGTAGAACTAGTTCTCTGCCATTGCCTGAGTCCAGAGAGGAGGATTCTGGCCTGCAGCTCGGGTAGCAATGGTCAGTGGGTGCCTCTCTGCCCCCCAAGGCCTATCCAAGCCAACCTCTGCTTCCATATGCCCCAAAGTCCACACCTGGAGCTGTCTAGGGGCCAGTCAGTGCCAAGAGCCAGACCCTATAAGGGGAGCCAATACCCAAAAGGAAGCCTACCTTTCAGGACAGAGTATATTTGGCAAAGACATGGCTTTCTTGGTCATATCACTTTCCAAGGGGCCCCCTACCTGACCCAGAGGTTGAGCTAGTGGAAACGTCTCTGAGGAGGCTTCTTGGCATGGAGCAGACAGGTGGGCTGCCTGAGGCCTGTCTCTATCCAGCAGAGCCCGCTCCAGCTGAGGCAGGCCCTGCCCCCTGTGCCTCTCTGTGGGAGGGACCCTCTCAGTTCCCCCTGCAGTCCTGGGTCTGAGTCAAAGGAGTGACCATCAAGTGATTGAATTCAGGGTAAAGCTATATCCTCAGAGCTCGCAGCCCAGTAAGAGAGAGGGCTGCATAGGAAGGGGGTGTTGCCTCAAGGCTGAAAGGAACAAATGCACCAAAAAATGTTTTGGTTTTTTTTTTTTTAGAGACTTTTTTTTTTTTTTGGAGTAGTTTAAATTCATAGCAGAACTGAGTGAAAAGCGCAGAGATTTCCCACAGCTGCCCCCACCAGAGTGGTACATTTGCTGCAGCTGATGGATGTAACATGGACACATCTCTATCACCCAGAGTCAACTCACTGTTTACATTCGGGCTTGTTTTGCTGCTTTTCTTTCTCTTTCTACCTAGACATATGTTTTTGTTTTTTCTCTATTTAGATACAGATTTGACTCTACTTACATACATGTACTTTTCTTCTGAACCTTTGAACGACAGCTGCAGACGCCCCAACAGTGTGGGCAGGCTCCTGCATGACTGTAATACCGTTACTGCACTTAGAGCGTTAATAATCGTTCAGTAGTGTGTTCCGTGTCCAGCTCACATCAAATGCATGGGAGGAAGTTTCTTTGCATGTGTGCTGGAGGGAAGGTGATTGACTAATACTCATCTTTTGGCTCATTTATATTTTAACTTAAAGCAGTTTATAGTAGGTTCTGATTATAAAAGTAATATATGCTCATTGATAAGGGTTGAAGAAGAAAGTAGAAGTGCCCTGTCCCCATCCCACCTGTTTCCTATGCCAGCACAGTGGACCTCCTCTGCCTTCTGCTGGGGCTCGGTGACTGCCTGTCCCCAGCAGCCACTGCTAACCTTGCCCTGTTCCCTCCAGCACCAGCAGCAGGTGGCACAGGCTGTGGAACGAGCCAAGCAGGTCACCATGACAGAGCTGAATGCCATCATCGGGGTACGTGGACTCCCCAATCTGCCTCTCACCGTGTGTATAGCCCTTTTATTCCTCTCATTTATCATAATCAGAGATCGATTTTGATCTTAGTTGGCCTCAAAGAACGGCGGACCCAGGGCTCCAGCTCCTAAAGCATTTCGTGGGCTTGGATCCATTTGGGGCTCTCTCCCATTGGGTCCCCAGTTTTCTCACAGTCCACGAATTAAAGGGATGCCAGATATATCTCAAATCTACCTCTAAACTCATCATCCCTGTCCTCCCTCAACTTTTGGTGTTCCCACCATTGGGGGGAATGGGCTCTGAGATCACCTTCAAGGCCAGGCTGACTGGTGTGGGTCCCCAGCTTCCTTCTCATGCCTCCCCAGGGGCCTGTCTGCTCCGGGCCCCCTCCCTGGCAAAGGTCTGCCCTTCTTTGGCCACCCGGGATCAGAACTGTCTCTGCTGAACTGTTGATGTGAAACATGCTGTGGAATTTGGGGTTGGGCCTTGCTGTCCCATGCACTCAGCTCCTGCCTGAGCATTCCTTACGTGCCCTTGTGAATTCCAGCTGGGGTGCCTAGACGGGTCATCCTGGCCTTCTACGTCAAGCGAACAGGAAAAAATATCCCAGAGCTCTTTGTGGGGCCCACTTCCGGTCTGGCCCCTTGTGAAAGGAAGAAGCCAGATCTCTCTCCAACCCCTACCTGGCTTGTATCTATAAAGTATTTCTTGGATGCAAATAGCATCTTTCTCGTTTCCTTCTTTGGTTGAGACTACGGCTGCTTAAGATAAACATCTGAGGAAAAACAGCTCTTCACTGTGACTTTGGACACAGTTTTTACTTTGGGGTGTACCTATTCATGTATTTTCCCTAAAATGATAAAATTCAGGGGTGGGTGAGATCACCACTTCACATACACAGATGGGGGTGGGTCAGGTCCCTGAGGGGCTCCGGACAATATGGATTCCAGGGGGATGGCCATCGAGTTCTTACCTATAGGTCTGGAGGTTGGACTGGAGTCTGTTTTTCTGGTTTTCCAGATCATTCTGAAGGATAGTCAGGCTTGGGAAACAGTGGACTTAGTTGGCTGAGGCTCCTTTCAGCCCAAACATTCTGGGATCCTGGTTGGTCTTCATTCCTTTTTTTTTTTTTTTTTTTATGTGAGGTCATTATTTCAAGGTGGAACTGCAGGCCTGAGTTTTCTGCTTGTGGGGTGGATGGTAACACTTGGTTTTCCATTTCACGACAGAAAGTTGGAGACTTGTGTTCTAGTTAAGTCCTTTCCCATGTGACTTATGCAGGCCCATCTCTTCCTCCAGCCTCAGTTTCTGCATCTATAAAAGGAGAGGGTGGAGCAGCTCATCTCTCTGGGCCAGGAGTGCCCGGAGCCTGAGGTCAGGGTGACAGTGATGCTGGTCCCAACCCCCCATCACACCACTGGGACTCGTGATGGTTTCATGGTCCTGAACTTCCGGTGCCCTGTGGCAGCTGCTGAATGCTGCTGGGGGCAGGTATGAAACACTAGGCTGGCCCTGGTAACATAGGTGGAGGAGCAGACCCATATCTGTTATGTGGGAGGGATGGAGGGGTCTCTGGAAAGGGGGCTGTGAGCAAATGGTCAATGCTTTTAGCCACTGAGTTTTGGTAGGCAAGCACCCCCAGGGGGAAAAATCATAATATTGTAAAGTTTGAAGTTTCCTTAGGATCATCTAGCCCAGTGTTGGGGCCAGATGCTTTGGTGGGGGTGGGGCTCTTTTTTGTATTGCAGGGTGTTAGCAGCAGTCCTGGCCTCTCTCTGCCCCCTGGACGCCAGCAGCAGCCCCCACCCACACTGTAACACCCAACAGTGTCTCCTGGTGGAGACCCTGTGCTCTCTCTCTAGGGTGTCCAACCTTTTGGTGTCCCTGGGCCACACTGGAAGAAGAAGAGTTGTCATGGGTCACTCATTAAATATACAAACACTCATGGAAACAAAAAAACCTCGTAATGTTTTAAGTAAACTTAGGATTTTGTGTTGGACCTCATTCGGAGCTGTTCTGGGCTGTGGGTTGGACACCCTGACAGACAATGCCCTTGTTTGTAAGAGAGGAAAAGTGATTCATGGACGGTCACATACTGTTTAGGGACAAAGCCAGGCAGAGGCCCAGGGCCAACTCTAGCCCAGGGCTTGGCCCCGTCCTGTGTCCTTTGTCTCAGTGATCCGTTCCTGTCTCAGTGGCTTTGCCAATAGTGGCAGGAGGGGGCTGCAGGAGCCGCAAGCGTGTTGTGCGTTCTGTCATACGAGTTTTCCCCTCTCCCAGCTCCTCATCCCCATCCCCTTTCCAGGATGAGCCCTCCCCTCCGGGCAGTAGCCATAGTGGGGCCCCCTCTCCCCCTGTCTCCCCCCTTGGATGAAAATCCTCTTATGAAAATAATTTTTTTTAAGTTCTAAGAAAAGAGTGAAATTGGGGAAGAAGCACTGCTTGGATTAGCTCCACTTCCTTTAAGTAGTAGTTAGGAAGCTACAAGTTAGGTCAAGGCAGCTCCAGGCAGATATTGGAATTCAATTAAAGCCAACGAGTAGGGCCTGTGACCCCCATTTTCAAGGTAATTGCTTCTGCGGCTCTGAGTGAATGCAGCCGTCGCCCTGTCATTAAGCAGGCAGCCGTCTAATCGCCGCGCCTGACAGAGCCTCACACGCAGGAATTACGGACGGCTGAGGCCCACTGCGCTGGGAGCCAGGCTGATCTGCACACCAGCAGGGAGGCGGTGGCTGGTCTCATCAGGGAGGACTGGGGAGAGTGGGCTGGAGAAGGACGGCAGGAGGCTGGAGGGCCACGGGCTGGCAGCCAAAGTGTAGGTGTCTTGTGCCCAGCTGTAAAGGGCAGAAGGCCTAGGGGGTTCTTAGTAGCAACTAGTGCAATGCCCATGGTGCTGTTGGATTAGTGGCTCTAGAAGGGTGGTCGCCCAGGCCCCTGGTTTTGGAGTTAGGAGGCTTTGGGCAAGTTGCTTGATCCCTCTAGGCCTTAGTTTCCCCATTTGGGAAAAGCCTGAGAAGAGATAAACAAGTTTCATATATGCCTGCTTCAGTCTGTCATTTAGGGCTTTCTTGGGCGTGGAGTTAAAGGATTCTGAGGCTGTGTCTTGTCTGGTATGGGCATGCCTGTAGCTAGCAACATAGTTATTGCACGGATTGAGGGGTTTCTAGCCTCCCCCTCTTCCTGGTAAGAAAGGCTAGGATCCAGCATCAGGGTGGTATGAGAGAGGGAAGGGGGCAGATCAAGGGAGCCCAGGCGTGCTGGCCTAGCCCACTTACTCTCTTGTGGGGCCACAGGGAACTCAAGTGTCCATCTAAGGAAGACAGGCCCAAAGACGTCTCTGCTTGCTGGGCCCTGACTGTTACATGTCCTTTATTTGTGGATCCACATTATTGGGGAATTTTTGGAGGGTCAGGATTACTGAGCATGAGTGGGGAAGTTTTGTTCCATGGAAGCAACTCACAGAAGGCATCCCCAGCTGCATTAAAGACTCTGAGCTGACATTACAGCAACCATTTACAAACCCTTTTTTACGTAGCTCTGTGCTGGCCCAAGGTCACTGAATCTGGAGAGCTGGAGGGGCTGTCACCCCACTTACCCACTGACAATTTGGTTTGCATTTCCTTGGAAGTTACTAGTGGAGGAGATGTTATAAAGTGTAGACCTTTTCTAAGCAGGGGGTGAGGAGGAGGAAGTGGGAGGTTGTATCCATCTTGTCACACACTGGAGTGTTTTGAAGCCCTACCTAAGATTCTTGCTTTCTCTCCAGGATGTTGATGAGTGGATTCAGTTGATTGAATTTCACGTGAGGGAGAAGGATGGAGAGTGTTTCTTAGAAGGCATCTGTTTCTTTCAGCCAGGCAGCTGTGGTGGAGAGAAGTGATGCTGGGATTGAGAGTTGGCTCTGGTTGCTTCTGCAAGAGTCCCTTAGCCTCTCTGAGCCTGACCCATTTCTGAACTGGAATCAGAAGGTAGTTGTCAGTTCTGAAAGCTGTGGGCCCACCAGCCATGAGACACAAAGGAACTAGCGGAGGCCTGGGCCTGCCCTCCTTCTTGGAGGGCAGGAGGTGTTCATTCTGTGCATTGAGGATGCAGCTTCCTTTGGTGGACATCCTCAGTGTGTTGTGGCTGTGGAAATGCTTAGAGAACTTCACTAAGTTTAACCTGAGTCGCACACCTGAGAAGTGAGGTATAAAACCATCTCAGAAAGGCATGAGGCGTGTAATCCGATCACACATACCCTGCAAACGGGCTTGCCCTCAGCATCTCCTGTAGGCAGCCACACCTCCTGAGCCCAGGGCACTTGGCACACATGTGGCAGGAGGATGGGGATACACGAATGCCCCACAGGACAGTCTTAGATATGACTGTGTTCTGGTGTGAAATGTTGAAGGAGAAGAGCACTCAGGGGTGGGCTTGGGTTGTTTCCTAGCCCCACTTTTGGGATTGGAGGTGGCAGGGGGTGGCTGAGTTGCTTCCACATCATGGATGGAGAAGTCCCAGTATTAGAAGGAACAGTAGAAGCAAGGCAGGCTGCTGCCACATGGTCAGCTCAGGCCCCTCCTCAGACTGTGGACTTGGTTCTGTTTCTCCCCAGTTGAAAACGTGGTCACCCTGTCACTGAGAAGCTCTGTGTTTCAGCACATTGTCTTCCCAGGTGAGGGATACGTCACGGGGTAGAATGCAGACTGAGGATGGCTCTGCTTGCCTGCCTGCCTGCCTGCCTGCACAGGGGCTTGGGCGGAGACATGGGGATGGTGAGACGAGAGGATCATTGCCCATCGCCAGCTGGCTTCCCCTGCCCACTGGGGAGAAAACTTTGTTTCACTGTCTGTTGTAACGAAGACTGTTGTCACTTGCCCCCCGCCCAACCAGCCCTGGAATCTGCTCCTACCCTGAGAGGGAAGCCTTGGAGGCTGGCTCTTATGTTCCTGATTCCTGGAGCCTGTTGGGCCACTCCTGACTGTGCCTTTAAACCGCTCAGGGAAGACCTTCTGGCTGGGCAGGGGGTGCTCTTGTACTAGAAGATGAGAAGTACATGGAACCATGGCAATTTCTTGCTTTTGTTGCAAAGGAGACACTTGTGGTTGACATGCTAATGGCAGCAATCACTCTCGGTCTTGGAAGCACAGAATCTTCGAAAGCCACTGTTTCCCAAGTTTCTGATGCTGGTTCACTTACTCATGTTTCAGAGAAGTAGGAAGCCCCACTGATGCTCCTTGTCCCAAGTAACTTTCAGCTGCATCTCCATGGGCCTTGGAGAGGAAGCATGGATCTGGGAGGTGGGGGGTCACTTTTGGGCAGAGCCGCTCTGCTGGCTGACTTCCCTGCCTGTCCATGTTTACCTTTTCTGAGTGAACATGCCAGGCGCCATGTTTGAAGTGTTAGGCTGTATCACACAAGGTCCCTGTTTTTCTGGAAGCCACAAGTTGCCCAGCAGCATGCATATAAAGATGAAAGAAATAGTTATATTTATGGTCCAATCATAGTTTTTGCTGATGTGAATTGAGCACTTCCTTTGCCTTTGGGTGTAGTAAAGCATGTGATTCTTGCACACCCCAAAGAAATGGGCTGCATTCTGATTCCCGTTTTGTGAATGAGGAAACTGAAGCCCAAGGAGGTCCTTTGACTTATCTAAGGTCTCAGCTGTTACAGGAGAGCTGGACGTCCACCTTAGTCTGTCTGACTCCAGAGTCTGAGCTGTCAGAACTCTTAAAAGGGAGAAACTGACTGGGATGATGGCGGCTTCCAGGGGAGGTGGCATTTGAACTGAGGAAAGATGAGCCTGGAAGGCTGGGTCAGAGGGCAGGTCTTACCTGGTAAGGTAAGAAGCAGGGTGTTTGGAATTACTCAACAGTCTTTCCATGGGTACAAACCTTCAATAAGCTCTTTCAGGAGAGAGGGAGTTGTTGGTGGGGGAGCTGGCCTTGTTCTCAGGCAGCAGAGCTGCACCTATGAAGCCATTCTCCCTTCCTCTTTCCCTTCTCCCTGCAGTGATCGTGTTGGCCGAGCACTGTAAGGGACAGATTAGATACCGGCATTCTTGCTTTGTAGGATTTTAGTAAGTAATCTTAGTAGGATTAGAGGGCCTACCAGCAAGTGGTCTAAAATCACAGGGCCCCCCAGCAGAGATTCTTTTTAAAACTGGGTATTTAGATAAAGTTGAATGGTCCAACCACACCAGGGAATACTGTGCAGCCATTAAAAAGGAAACTTGATTTGTTCGTAACACTCTAAATTAAAACCCAGTTGGCCCTAGCTGGTGTGGCTCAGTTGGTAGGAGATTGTCCCATACCCCAAAGGGCTGCAGGTCCCATTCCTAGTCATGGCACATGCCCAGGTTGTGAGTTTGATTCCCTGTTGGGGCATGTGTGGAAGGCAACCAGTTGATGTTTCTCTCTCATATCAATGTTTCTTCTCTCTTAAAAGCAGTGAAAAAAAGCCCTGGCTGGCGTGGCTCAGTGGATTGACCGCCAGCCCATGAACCAAAGGGTTGTTGGTTCAATTTTCAGTCAGGGCACATGCCTGGGTTGCCGGCCAGGTCCCCAGTTGAGGGCGCATGAGAGGCAACCACACATTGATGTTTCTCTCCCTCTCTTTCTTCCTCCCTTCCCCCCTCCAAAAATAAATAAATAAAATATCTATTTTAAAAAAAAAGGCAGTGAAAAAAAATGTTCTTGGATGAAGATTAAAAAAAAATCCAATTATATAGCAGTAAGGTTAACAAGAGCCCATTTGTATAGAAATACATTTAAAATTGGTGGATTTCCATGAATGAAAATTTAGACAGATAGATAGTGTGGATCTTCTGGTGGTTAGGATTAAAGGGTAAGGTTTTTTGAAAAATTTTCTTAATCTGCTATTTGTACCTGACGGTGAGCATGTATTATTTTTGTGGTGATGTAAAAATCGTATTTCCTTTAAGCCCCAGGCCCACCAGAGCCTGAGCACTGGGTCCCTGGGACTCTAGCTGCTGCGGCCCTGGGCTTGGTTCTGGCCTGGGCAGTCTGGGGCAGATACGGGGTCAGGCCGCACTGGGACCAGTGCCTACCAACAGCTTCTATAAACCGCCCAGCAACAGACAGCCCAGGTCTGGGCGGCAGGTCCTAGCCTTTCACCTGTGGCCAAGAAATGAGCCCTCTAGGCCAGGAATGCACTGGTAGCTGCATTTGCCGCTAACTTTGAGGTGGGCCAGTTTGGCTGTTTACCGCTCAGCTTTGGGAGAGTGGGGTAACCTCTGACCTCAAATGCTGCCTTGTGGAGCCCCACCTTCAACCAGAACTGTGGGCCTTTACGTTGTTCTGCCATCTGTCAGCAGTGGCCCAAAAGCTACAGTTAACATTGACAGGCAAGCTTGTCAAACTGTGCTCTTTGTCCCCACTTAAGAACTCTTCTTGTTTTGGGGGTCTCCTTAGGAATATTCTCTGGATGAGGCTAGTGGTTGATTGAGTTGAGTCCAGACCCCACTTACTAGAGCTAGGACTTCTCTGGTTACTGGCCACCCACTCCATCCTCCTGAGTGTGTTTGCCGTCTATAATAGGGGCACCATCCTTCCTTTGCCAGGTGGTTGGAAGGGGCAGAGATAATATTTGGAAATGCCCAGGATTCATTAATGTTGGTTCCCTTCTCTTGTGCTACTTGAGATGAAAGATGTGTGCACAGCATATTCAAGGCCCCAGCCACTCCTAAGAAATATTTTGATCCCTATGAAGGATTTGGTGTAATCTTAGGAATGTTAAGATAAAGGGCCTGTAGTTCTGGTTGCTGGGGATAGACCTAAGCTAGTGCCTTGGGTGGAGGCGGGGAGGGGGACAGAGAGGACCCTGAGGCTAGTCCTGGGGTGGCGCATGGAGCAGGGGGCCATAGTCCTTGACTAGCGACTGTCCTCTTTGCTATTGATGGTAGTACTGTGTTAATCAGGTCAAGGTTTTAGAGAGGAGGCGCGGGGCATTGTAAGCTCTCTGCTAAACATTAGCTGCTATTTTGAGTAAGCTGCCTGAGGTCACACAGCTGGTAGGTGCCCAGAGCTGGGGTTTGAGTCCTGAACTATCTGCTTCCAAAAAGTCCTCTCTTCTTGTCCATTCTCACATCCAGGGGCATTAGCTGTCATTTCAGTGGTCCCAGCCTCCTTTTGACCTTGGGACTTGGCAGCTGTAGCCGGCCCTCGCTCTCTAAGGCAAGCCTGGAGTTCCTCAGCGTTAGGGAGCCTTCCTCGGGATCTGGGCTCAGGGTACGGGGCGCTGGCTGCTAACAATGAAGGCATGTAAGCATGAATGAACGTGGAGTGCTAGGAGCTTAGAAATGGATGCCCTCCACTGAGAGGGAGCCCTGATGACTGGTTTTTAAATGCATGATTTATTTATCTTAGACTTCTAAACATATGTGGAGAAATCTATCTGAATTGGGTGGAGGGATGGGTGGAGTGTTTGAAGACATAAATCTTGAATCTAAATTGCAGTCCATCAACAGACTTCCTTCAATAAGACAGCATGTGGACTGAGATGGGGACAAAGGTTTTGGGGGGCTTTTTTTCCCTGCTGCCACATGAAGGAGCAAGAGGGATGGCCTGTGGCTTCCCCTGCCCTTTTCTGCACAGCTGTGCTCACCACCAACTTCATTGCAGCAACAGCAGCTCCAGGCGCAGCACCTCTCCCACGCCACGCACGGCCCCCCAGTCCAGTTGCCACCCCACCCATCAGGCCTCCAGCCTCCAGGGATCCCCCCGGTGACGGGGAGCAGCTCGGGGCTGCTGGCACTCGGAGCCCTGGGCAGCCAGGCCCACCTGACGGTTAAGGACGAGAAGAACCATCATGAGCTGGACCACAGAGGTGCGGCCTGGAGCTGGGGCTGGGGGCAGGGCTGGGCTGGGGGCAGGGGTCCTGTAGGCTCCACTGTGAGTGTACAGAGAAAATGCTCTGTCCCTAGGACAGGAGTTAGCAAAAGATTTGGAGCCATCTCTTAAATGGTGTGTGGAAACCAGAGCCCCAGTCCCTGTTGTGCACCTGGGGCTCTGCCCTGGAAGACACCTTGTTCATTCAACCTGGAGTATCCTCCCATCGTCCTGGCTACACCCTGCCTATCCTTAAGGACCAGCCCTAGTCCCATACCCTCTAGATGCCTTCCTGGCCAGGCTGGGGTCTTTTACAAATTGTTGTAAGAGCTTAAGAGGTAGAATCACAAGACTAAGCCCTTGGTTACTGTCCTCTTACATCCTACCCCTGGATAATGTTTTGTCCTCACCAAGATCATTAGTCCTCTGAGGACAGGGGCCAAATTCCTGGGTGTTGAACTTAGCATATGTGTCTCACCAACACAAGTACCTTGGAAAAGGTACACAGTCAGCACCTAGTAAAGACTTGTTAGCTGACTTTTTTTTAAGGAGAGGCAGCAATCACACCGCTGCAGGGAGGTGCTCGGGAAGACTTGGGATGAGGACTTGCCCCCACCCTTCCCTTTCTGCAAGTATCCAGGAAGCTGCACAGAGTCGGCCCAAGCGGAGGACTCAGTTTGGTTGAGAAAGGGAAGGGCCTGGCTTCCTGGAAGACCCTTTCAAGTACTTCCACCTTGTGTGGTCTGCCCTTAGGTATTTTTTGTAGCTTTATTGAGATATAATTGACATACAGATCATATAACTATAAAGTATGCAGCGTGGTGATTTGATTTGCGCTTAGGTATTTACTAGGGCAGCACCCTCCAAGGCCCCTGGCACTGCAGGCTTGGGCACTGGGGGCCTGGCATGTCACCATCCTGCCCTGGCCAGGGCCCCAGGGTGGTAGCAGGATGTGGGAACCAGAGATTTACATTTCTGTCCCTGCAGCAGGTGGTCTTCCCTGCAGAGAGAGGGGCCCTCTCCACAGCAGACAGGAGAATTAGGTGTCAGTGCCGACTGGTAGATAAAGGCTTCAGCTTCTGGGGGTTTCTGGCAAAAAACAGAATGGTGTTTTTTAATAACAAACGCCACTCTCACAGCTTCTTTTAAAAAGCAGTAATGTTCTCAATCCCAGATCCTATGGATATTTTGCATAGCATGATCCTTCCCAATGGCTTAAAAACTGCTGACCAGTAGCCTTGTTGTCCTTCTTGGCGTGTCGGAGAGAGCCAGGCCACAGGCCGACCCCTTCCCCATGAACTGGTGGCTGGGGGAAGCATGGGAATTGGGACAGTTAACTTCCAAACTGAGAAACATCGCTGAGTTCCCTGCCTTGGCTGACCCGCAGTGAAGCCAGGCGTCCTGCTGCTTGTTCAAAAACCCATCAGCTAGCAAAGGATAAAAACTGGCTGGAAGAGACTGACTTTTTTCTGTTTCTTTTTGTTTTTTTGTCTTTTTGTCTTGGGGTCCCTGACCTTCCTCCTGTCCTGGCCTTCGGTCCCCAAAGAGAGAGAATCCAGTGCGGTAAGTGCCAGCACTCTGGAACCAGTTGGGGGTGTTTGTGGTGCTGGGAGTAGGGGACCATGTGACCTTTTGGTGGGAGGGAGGAATGTTGCCATGAACTAGGAGTTGTCACCTGTTGAGAGTGACCTTCAGTTGGGGAAGCCTTCACCTTTCCAGGCTTTGATCCATCGTTTGTCAGATGAAGAGCTTGGGCTAAATGGGCTCTAACTCCCTTTACAGGACAAGTGATTAACTGAGAGGTCAGCTGGCCGGCCAGCCCTGGGTCCTCATCGGGGGTCTGCAGAGTGTCTGGGCTGCACCCAGGGCTGAGGACCCAGGTGCCCCGCCTCGTGGGCCAGGAGTACTTCCCCATTCCCTGGATTGGCCACCCCCATACGTCCCCATTTCCTCTGAACACCTGAGGTTTCTTCCTGTTCTGGGTTTAAGAAAGTGCTAGCAAGTGAGCATTAAGGCCAGGTTGCCAGTGTGTCTGCCAGCTCTGAGATTTGCTGTAAATCTTCCTGATCACACTGAGGCTCAGAGGTTCTGTTTCAAGTGAATAAGCCTTCTGAATAAGCACAGTGGAGTCTGGATAAAAAAAATCCTCTAGCGATTAGCAAAGCTATTTTATTCCTCATCGCTGTCCTTGTATCTGGGGCCATCTAATCTGTTAGGATGGCCTTGGTTATTACCTCATGTTAAGTAGGACTTGGAAGGTCAGGCACTTAACCAACCATCCACCCCAGCTCCCCTTCGCAGCTCACTGCCCAGGCTGACTTTAAACCTCCCCTGAGCAGTGGTGCTCCTGTTCCCTTTGGACTGGCCTATGTGCTTTGAAATCCAGGTGCACATTTGGGCCCAGGGGTGGCTAGGTACATAAGGAGTCACTGAAGGTGAAAATCCATTTTGATGGCTTTAGTGTTGGTCCTCACAAAGTGGCATTTTTGGAGAGGTGGCTTGCCTCAGAGAGGGCCCACACTGGCTGCCTCTTGGCTTAGGTTTGGTTCTGGCTTCATGGGACAGTGGATGGCTCTCTTGGCTTCTCTCAGGCTCAGTTTCTTTGTCTCTGACATAAGCATCTTCCTGTCCATCCCACCTCTGAGCTTAGTGAGGAAGACACCCCCACACCCCTGCCCAGAACAGGATGTAAGGTCTGGAGATGACCTGGTTTATGGATCTGCTGCAGAGTGAAATGGGTCATTGAAGCCCAACACCCTCCCTGTCTTCGTGTCATCCTCATCCTCGCTATTTGCTCTTGGTTTTGTGCTCTAGTTTATGAAAGCTTTCTGCTAAAAGAAACCCGCGGGGAATCCCCCAAGAACTGAGCTCTTCACTCTGTGACACTTGCATATCTGTGAGCATCAGACTCACAGAGCAGGGGTGGGGGGTGCAGGCTCGGGCCCCTGGAGAGTCCAGTGGGAATGAGTCAGGATGCCATCCTGAGGCTGGCCGGGCAGCTCGGGAGAGGCAGTAGGCTGTGTGCATGTGGGGATGGTGTTTCAGGGGGTGTAGACTGAAGTAATCAGCCCTTTGGAAACCAGGTTGTCAACAGATGTGGCCCACGGCTGGAAGGACAGGCCTGTGCCCAGATGGGAGGGGGGATGGCTGGACAGGCTGGAAGCTGTCCCAGAGGGGTTAGTCTGGAGTCCAATTAGAGGTAGCTTCATTCATATTTCCTTGCCTAGCTGAAGCAATAAAAAATACTTAGTTTTTTGGCTGCCTGCCAGCCAGAGGCGGGCTGGATCGATGCCGCTAAATGCCTGACATGACTCTCCGGTAGCAGCAAGGGTTTTCAGCCTGACTGCATGAGAAGAAAGAGCTCGCTGTTCTCCGAGCCGCGCTCTGGGTCGCAAGGAGAAACATGAGCTGCTGCACGCCCCCTCCTCTCTGCCTGCCTGCGAGGACAGGGCCTGGAAGCATTTCTGCTTAGCACGGGGCGGCCACCATCGGAGGAAAGGAAATGAAATGACGGTGATTTTTCTGCCAGGCTTGCAGCGGCTAATTGAATTGCGGCCGTGCGCACATCGCAGCCACTCGCACGGCTGTGGGGAAGGTTGAGCTGCAGTTCCATTATAACCTCCATTTTTTTCTTCAAGGCTTGATAACTCTGCCATTTTAATTTGCTTCAGGCAGAAACTTGGCAGGGAAGGGCTGCCCAGAAACTGACTTAGCAAAGGAAATTAAGTTCTGTCGCTGGTTCCCCCAAACGCTGGCACCAGCCCCCAGAAAGTGGGGAGACAGAGGTGCACATTCATCCCACCTGCCTCTTGATGCCCTCTCCTGAACATGTGTCCCTCCGCGCTGCGCGGGGATGTCGATGGCCTGGTCTCGTCCTTCCCTGCACTGGAAGCTCCTGGAGGGCAGTGTTGTGCCTGCTCCTTCCTCCATGCTGGGCTTCCCTCCCCCCAGGCCTGATTCACGGTGGGTGCTCAGACCGGGGGTTGGTCGTGAGGAAGTGAGGAAAGGTTAGGAATTTGGCCCTTAGACCAGAGTAGACCACGACAGCCTCCTGAGGGGCATTGATTCCGACTTAGTTGTCTGGGCGCAGAGGTTTGCTGGCAGGTGCCACTCCCTGCTCTCCAGCTTGGTGCCGACAGCCATGCGGTGCCGTTCCTGGCCACTGATGCGACGGAGAGCCTGCAGGTCCTCTGCGGGTGGCTCTCTCACCTGGGGACAGCATCGTTCCCAGGCCACTTGCGAGGCTCTGCTGCCTCAGCTGTTGGCCCATCTTTTCTCTCCCCCCAGGCCTCGAGTTCCAAAGTGTTCTCATCCTTACTTGCTTCCTGTTTGAAGGGAGAACTCATTAGGCTCTTCTAGGCCTTCTGGAACTTGGCTTTCCTTCATGTTGCCTCCTGCTGGTGGGCCTTGGGCACACTTCCCGGCCTCTTTCCTGTTGTGACAGAGGAACAGGGAGGATTGTCACCTTCTTTATGCTCTTTCCCATCTTTCGGAGGGAAGATGACACTGTGTTTTCTGTCTCTTTGTGATCCTGGCATTTTTCTAAAGTTGCACCACCACTGAGAAAGCCAGTGTTCCTAGAGGGGTCAGTAGATGAAGTAGTTTCTTGCACGTGGCCCCGGTCTGTCAGCCCCGATCCATCTTTCAAGACTCTGCAAATTTGGCTTATCTCTTCTTAGAACAAGTAAGCGTTGAGAGGCATGAGATGCGGTGAAGGGAGCAGGTGTGACTCCCGCCTTGATGGCGCGGAGCATGCAGTCTAGAAGGCACAGGCTCATTGCAAGGTTAATTCCTCGGTGTAGCGTAGCAGTGGCTTTGTGATGCTGCCAGAGCCTCTCTCAGGGGGGCGTAGTCTGGGGAGTTACAGAGGCTTCCTGGTGAGGCACCGATGCAGCCGTGACCTGCGGACACGAAGGACACCTCCAGTGACCTCCTGAGTCGCTGTGCTTAGCTGTGACTGTGTGCATGAAATATTTACACTGAATCTCCTTCCTGCTTCCAGAATAACTCAGTGTCACCCTCGGAAAGCCTGCGGGCCAGTGAGAAGCACCGGGGCTCTGCAGACTACAGCATGGAAGCCAAGAAGCGGAAGGCCGAGGAGAAGGACAGCCTGAGCCGATACGTGCGTCTGGGTGTGGTGGGCTCTGCTGGGGTTGTGTTGGGCAGGCAGGGGCGTGGGAGAACCCACAGGACCCAAGTTGTGCGTGAGTCACAGAGATAGGTGGGGGCAGGGATAGGAGTGGTGGAGCCTGGGGGAGGGAGGGGTCTGGGGAGAACTGAGGGTGCTTCCTATGGACAGGCCAGCAACCCCAGCTGCCATCTTGGCCCTCCTGGAATGTCCAGTCTGCTTCAGAAAGCCATCCCTGGCACCTCACACTCTGACCCTACAGCGTGGTCATGCAGTGTGCAGGGGTGAGAGCTGGGACAAAGGGAAGGGCGATGCTGTTCTGGGACCTGGTGGTCTTACGCCGAGCCCTGTTTAGCCACTTGGATGCTCTATGGCTTTGAGAACGTTGCACAGCTGGTCTCAGCTGCATTTCTGGGCAACGGGGCTCATCTTCCCTCCCACACACAGTGTGGAAATGGTGAAGTGAGACTAGTTCACTTCCTTGTAAATGATGGCAGATATAAAACCAACTGGGAAGTGGTGTTTGGCTCCAGAGAGACAAGTTAAAGGGGCTGAGAACTATAATGGGGCAGGTGTTGGTGAGGCTGCCAGTGTGTGTGGGGGCAGAGTGACCTCAGAGCTAGGAATCCGCTGAGGAGGAGAGCTGACTTTGGTGGGCCTCGGGGTTTGGCCTGGATCAGATCCTGGCAGGGGGAAGCAGGGTGAGGATGGTTCATGCTCACTCTGGGGTGGGGAGGGTGTGGCCTCTTACTGGCTTCTCTCTCATTTGCAGGACAGTGATGGGGACAAAAGTGACGATCTGGTGGTGGATGTTTCCAATGAGGTAAGGGCGGACCCGGGCTGCATAGTGCCCCTTGGTCTGGGAGGTTTGAGAGTGCTCCTTCCCTGGGTGGGAGTTGTGTGTCTCAGCAGCTGTGCTGACATTATTGGCAGCCTGAGCAGGGTGGTGAGGCCTGTGAAGTTGCCCATCAGGCTGGTGGGAAAGGGCAGGGCAGGGCTTTGCCGCATGGTGGCTGGGCAAGCATGGGCAGCGAGGGCTTCCCAGGACAGGTCTCCAGAGAGAGACCCTCATAGATCCCAGAGCAGGGCCAGCACCAGTTTCTCATGTTCCCCCAGGTTAGCTGTGTTCCACCCACCACCCTGGGGTGTGCAGGATGGGGTTGTGAGCCCCTGGGTCAGCCTCCGTAGAGCAGGAGGAGCTGAAGCAGATCTACCAGAGGCCGAGAGACCCAGTGGCCCAGATCTGAGTCCTGAACTCTGTTTGATTTTGGGCTGGTCACCCCATCCCCACCCAGGCCTCAGTCTCCCCATCTGGGGTCTAAGGACTCAGACTAGATCATTAAGAAGTAGTTACTCCCACTTTGGGGTCCCTAGTCTATTGCAGCCAAGCTCCGTTCTCTGTCACCTGTGCCCACTCCCTTCCCATCCTCGGGCAGGAAGGCGCCTAGTCTGGTTGTTGCTTTGAGTACAGTTCTGCATCGCTTGTATTTTTAGGACCCAGCAACTCCCCGGGTCAGCCCTGCACACTCCCCTCCTGAAAATGGGCTGGACAAAGCCCGTGGCCTGAAAAAGGATGCCCCCACCAGCCCTGCCTCGGTGGCCTCCTCCAGTAGTACACCTTCCTCCAAGACCAAAGACCTTGGTCATGTATGTGGGGTCTGCCCCAGTGCTGTGAGGCTGGGAGAGGGCTGGGGAGGGTCGGGTGGAGGGAAAAGGTTCCGGAAGAGAGACAGGAGCTGGGGTGGTACTGAACATGGCTTGGGGTTTGGCTCAGGTTCAAATGCTGGCTCTATCATTTATTGGCTGGGCCCTGTGCTAACTAGTTGACCTTTCTGAGCCTTGGTTGCTGCATCTATAAAGTGGGAACAGTCACCATAGTCTCTGCTCAACAAGGTTGGGTAAGAATTGAGTGGCTTTTGTGCAGAAAATTCAAAACTGGGGTTGGGGCTGGCCCCACGCTCAGTGTGGTGACCAGCACTGGGCGTGTGGCCAGCTCCAAGTGCCTGGTGCTTGAGATAAAGAGCTTCATGGCTCCCCTTGGTTTCTGTGTCTTTTCCTTTCAGAACGACAAATCCTCCACCCCTGGGCTCAAGTCCAACACACCAACCCCGAGGAACGATGCCCCGACTCCAGGCACCAGCACGACCCCAGGGCTCCGGTCGATGCCAGGCAAACCTCCGGGCATGGACCCGATAGGTATAATGGGTAGGCATGACAGGGCTGGGGCACCGCAGTTGCAGGGGGTCTGCCCAGGCCAGAGCTGCAGCTATACAGATGGGCTGCGGCTCTCCCTGGGCCTGCCTTCGGGAGGACTTCATGGGCAGGTTTCAGGAGGAGAGGAACTGGTATTTCAGCCCTGATGTTAGGGCTTAGTGGGGCCACCACTGGGCTAGGCATGTGCCGGAGAGGTCAGGATACCCACTGTTTGTTCCTGCCTCCTGTTAGTTCTGTAAGGCTTTGAACAACCCCTTTCTTTGAGCTTCCATGACCTGCTCTGTAAAAAAAGATGAACACTTCTCTCATCTTGAACCTTCTTAAGCTATGGAGATGGGGGTCCCAGTTAGAAGGGCTCACTCTGAGAGGATTGCTGCTAGGTGGCCTGGTGGCCTGGATTCTGTCCTGGAAGGAAGGGTGGGGCCTACTCCCCTTGATGGCCACCTCCCACTGATGCCCGCCTCCTTGCAGCTTCAGCCCTGCGCACACCCATCTCCATCACCAGTTCCTACGCGGCACCCTTTGCCATGATGAGCCACCACGAGATGAACGGCTCCCTCACCAGCCCCAGTGCCTATGCCGGCCTCCACAACATCCCGCCCCAGATGAGCGCGGCCGCCGCTGCCGCCGCAGCCGCCTATGGCCGATCGCCAATGGTGAGCTTTGGAGCTGTACGTAGACTTTTTGGCTCCTTTTGGGGGGACTGGCAAGGAGTAGGGAGCTGGTGAGGCTTAAGGGGCACTTCATGTACACCAAAGAGGACCCCAGGGTCTCACAACCAGGCAACCAGCTGCCTTTGGGGTAAAGTGCTCCTTAGAAACAACTTGGGAATCAGTAGACGTGGGCCCCACCCCGGCCTGCCCATCATTCCCTCTCAGGATGCAGCCTCTCTGGCTGCCCGTCTCTGGGCAGTAGAGCTGACCCTGGTCTCTCTGGGCCCCCGTGGGATGGGATCCCAAGATGAGTCAGGTGACTTCCAGGGAGCAGGGGTTCCACAAACAGGGCTGCGTATTACACCAGGGATCATCTGTTAGTGTTGATGAACAGTTAGGCTGTGCTGGTAGAAAGAGAGGGGTGATTTTCAGGAGACAATTTCTTTTATCTCCTGTACCTGGTGTGGCTTCCTCCTTTTGTGACAAGCCCACTGGGACACTGTGGAGGGACTGAAGTGGGGTGGGGAAATGGGGGAGGCAGAGGAGGCTGGTTCAGAGTTGGGAGGTCTGGACTGTTACCCCCTCCCTGCCCTTGTCCTGGGCACAGCTCTTGGCCCTCCTGGGCCTGTTTCCTCTGAATCGGGGGGGGGGGGGTGGTCCGCTCTGCTTGTATGTCTCCAGGGCCCGAAGAAGCAGTGCTGTACAGGCAGGACCCAGGAAGTGGAGGAGGAGGAGGAGGGGCTGGGGTGGGGGGATATATGGTGTATCTCTCACGAAGGGCTGGCCTTGTCTTGCCTTACAGGTTGGTTTTGACCCTCACCCCCCAATGCGGGCTGCGGGCCTGCCTTCGAGCCTCACCTCCATTCCTGGTGGAAAACCGTAAGCTCTGGCTGTCCTTCTTGCATGCTTCTTGGGGAGGGCAGAGGAGAGTACATACCCCTCCCCATCCCCTGCCCTGGTGGGCCTCCTCCCTTGAGAGGATCTTACAGGCCAGGCTGTAGCCTCTGTCCACACTCCTGATCAGCCCAGGATTCTTTCTGAAAGGGAAACTGAGAGGGGTTTGAGGGTATGGTTAGTGGGTTCTGGAAGGGAAGGAATACTGCAGATGTTAGGGCCTCCTAATCAAATGACGCAGTTGACCTGGGGGTTCCTTTGGGTTCTACCTGTTTGAAACACCCCCAGCTGACACCCACTGTAGCGTGAAACAGTAGGCTTGACAGCGCCTGCTCGCCTCCTAGCTCTGATATGTACTTTATGATTTATTTGGGGATGTAAATGGGTGCCCAACCCAGTGTCACTGGCTCCTGAAGGAGGAGGTGGCATCCTGCTGGGTCCTTTTTGGGGGTGGTCGGTGTGTTAGGGATGTTGTAGATAATCCATATCATAGGTAGTGGGCGAGGCCACTCCAAGGCACAGGTGGGGCTAGCGACCTGGCTCGGGGCAAGGATGTGTAAGCAGGAGCAGAAGTCAAGGCAGGAATACTAATCATTCCCCACTCTGGTGGAGCCTAGCTAAGGGAGTTGGGGTTACTGGGTTCCCTAAGATTTGGGGGGAAGCTGGAGGCCGGGAAGCTAGTCAGGGTGGTGCCTGTGGAACTGGATAGGACATGGAATAACTGGAAAGGACTGGGGACAGCAGAAGTGACGGGTCTCGCCCTTTTAGAGCATACTCTTTCCACGTGAGCGCCGATGGGCAGATGCAGCCTGTGCCCTTCCCCCACGACGCCCTGGCAGGCCCCGGCATCCCAAGACATGCCCGGCAGATCAACACACTCAGTCATGGTGAGGTGGTGTGTGCCGTGACCATCAGCAACCCTACGCGGCACGTCTACACAGGTGGCAAGGGTTGCGTGAAAATCTGGGACATCAGCCAGCCGGGCAGCAAGAGCCCCATCTCCCAGCTGGACTGCCTGGTGAGGATTCCAGGGCCCTGGGCATCTCTAGTGGGCATGGGGAGCAGGGGAGCCGGGGCTGGGGGAAAGCCCTGTCAGCCTGGTCTGGCTCAGCCCTGTGTGATTGGCTGGGTGACTTTGGGCAAGCAGGCTAACTGCCCTGAACCCTGGCTTTACTAAGTGGAGAGGATACTGACTTTCTGGGGTTTGTGAAAAAATGCGTGGAAGATTGAAGGGTTGGGAATGAGCAGTGGAGATGCCTGGGCAAGATGTGAGCAGGGATGGCGAGGTTGCTTGGAATTGCTGGACGGGACTCTTCTGGTCCCTGAGAAGGGAGGTGGGCAACTCTGCACACTGCCCTTTCTTCCTCCAGAACAGAGACAACTACATCCGCTCCTGCAAGCTGCTCCCCGATGGGCGCACGCTCATCGTGGGTGGGGAGGCCAGCACGCTTACCATCTGGGACTTGGCCTCTCCCACACCCCGCATCAAGGCTGAGCTGACGTCTTCTGCCCCTGCCTGCTATGCCCTAGCCATCAGCCCTGATGCCAAAGTCTGCTTTTCCTGCTGCAGTGATGGGAACATTGCCGTGTGGGACCTGCACAACCAGACGCTGGTCCGGTGAGGCCAAGGGAGGGACCTTGTGCAAGTCAGCCAGCCCCATGTGAGATGGGCACAGTGCAGTACCTTCCTCAGAATGAGACCTAGTGGAGCAGCAGCAGGGCTGGCCCAGAGTTGGCTCTCGGTATACCTTGGCCGTCTTTCTTTATCATGTTACTATATGGTTTGTGTAATCAGCCCTTAGTGGTACAGGGTAAGGAGAGGGATTAAGAATGCACATTGAGGAGGCACCGAGTGTTTGCCTAGGGAGATCCATTTTTTATGAACCTGCCCCTGGACAGGACCCCTGAGTGGAAGGGAGAGGGACCAGGCCTGGCTCTGCTGCAAGCTCACTGGGGGGACCAGGGCACATGGTGAGCCCCCTTCTGGGCCTCAGTTTTCTCTTCTGTTCAGAAGAGGCTGCCAGCTTGGCAGCCAGCAGTTTCTCAGCTCACCCCTCCTCCCTGCTTGGCCTTCCTAGGCAGTTCCAGGGCCATACGGATGGGGCCAGCTGCATAGACATCTCCCATGATGGCACCAAGCTGTGGACTGGGGGCCTGGACAACACCGTGCGCTCCTGGGATCTGCGGGAGGGCCGGCAGCTGCAGCAGCATGACTTCACCTCCCAGGTGAGCAGTCGGGGCTCCTCTTCACGCCCCTGCCCCCAGAGCAGTGTGTTTCCTCCTGGGACCCCCTGAGCTGGGTCAGGGGACCAAGGGGCCCTTATAGGTGGTCATTGTCAAGGGATTGGAGACCAACCTGGGCCATCTGGGAAGGCTTCCTGGAGGAAGCAGCAATGAAATAGACTCAACAAGGCCTTGTAATTGGACACACTTGACCCAGCTGCTTATCTTTAATTCCCAGCTCCTCCACTGCTGAGCACTTTGGCCTCAGTTTCCTCATTTCTGACGTGGGAATTATAGTAGGTAACTACAATGCCTCCTAGGTCTGGCGTAAGCACCTGAAGTGGTTCCTCTAAAAGCTGTAGCCATTAGCCTGGCTCATAGGAAGCATTCTGTAAATGCTAGGTATTACGACTTTTTTTGTTGTTTTTATTGCTCATTTTAATATTTTAGTCGTACATATTTAATATTTTAGTGTTTTAGTCACTCATATTTTTTGTTAAGGTAAGACAAACGTCGCAGACAGGATAACTTTGAAAGTGAAAGATCTGTGCCACTCTGAGTGTGAACCTGGCTCTCCCACTTACTTTCTTGAGTCAGCAACCTCTCTGAGCCTCAGTCTCCTCTCCTATAAAGCGGGGGGTGGTGGGGTGGCACCCCATACCCTTGGGCTACTGGGCTGAGGGAGAGGAAAGCTTGGCTTTGCAAAGGGAGGGTGGGAGGTGATGGGGAAGGAGTGGCAGGGCCTGGAAGGCAGAGGAGGCTGAGCTCATCTCCCCCTCACAGATCTTCTCACTGGGTTACTGCCCCACTGGAGAGTGGCTGGCGGTGGGCATGGAGAGCAGCAACGTGGAGGTGCTGCACCACACCAAGCCGGACAAGTACCAGCTGCACCTGCATGAGAGCTGCGTGCTCTCCCTCAAGTTTGCCTACTGCGGTGAGCCGGGGGAGCAGGGGCCCTGGCAGCCTGGCCTGGCCTCTCTGTATAGATGAGGGCCCCATGCTTACAGTAGGAGCAGAGCCTCCTGCGCCTGACTGGTGTCCCCCATCCTTATCCCTCGAATGCAGATACTGCCATAGGGTACTGAGCTCTCTTGACACCAGGCCATAGCCAGTCGCTGCTAGCCTAGGGCAATTGAACTGCAGGCAGTCCCTCTAGGAGGTTCCTTCAGGCAGTTAAGACTGCAGGCTTTGGCTGAGAGCCCTGGATTGGACATTCTGCTCCTCCACTAAGTGTGCAGCCTGGGATACAGCTCATCGCCTCTGACCCCGATGGGTCTTACTCTGTAGCCTGGGAGTAGCACAGCGCCCGCCACATGGCTTTGGGGAGCACAGCGCCTTACTGCCGGTGGCGCCCTGGCACAGTGCAGGCGCCTGCCGACCGCCAGCCTCAGTTGGGTCTACAGATGCAGGCTTGCTTTGCCGTTTTCCAACAATTCCTGCTGTCTTCCAGTAGAAATGAGAAGAAGTCCACTGTTGTGGCTTATAAGAATGCTTTTGAAACCTGTAACTGCTGTGATTAAATGCGAAACCTACCTTTTTCCATCTCAGCCCCACTCAGTTCTCCCCCCTGATTGCAGAGAAAGGTGTTTTCTGGGTGCCTGTGTATCTGTTATATGTGTCTTGCTTACAAAATGGCTCTTGAAAGCCGAGTCGGCTAAGCACTGGTTAGTGGTTCATGCTGCGTTTCCATGGCAGCTGGCCGGGTCTGGGGTAGGTCTTACTTTAGAGGGCAACAGGTCACAGCCAGACCTTTCTTTGCCTCTCACTTACAGGCAAGTGGTTCGTGAGCACTGGGAAAGATAACCTTCTCAACGCCTGGAGGACACCGTATGGAGCCAGCATATTCCAGGTACCACTGCCATCCCAGTGCCCTCTTGGTTCTGCCCCGAGTCAGGGCCAAGCTGTGGTGATGGCCGTGGGGAGACTGGGAGGCAAAGCAGGACCTGCTGTGGCCCTTCCAGCCCCTACCTGATGGGTCCAGTGTGGGTCTTCAGAAGCGAGAACTTGAGCACATAGCAGGACACTCTCTGCTGCTGATGGCATCTGACCGCTCAGGGCGAGGGCTTTTAGGCAGGGGCTTTTGTAGGGTTTCCAGACCCGACAGGAGTGAAAACAGGCCCCTGGCTCTGACCCGTGCGCTGAGCACTCCGAGGGGGTGTGTTGGCGGTGGAGCAAACAGGGCAGCTTTTTTTGGAGCAGTATGCCTGATTTTTTGGTAAGTTTGTGTTTCATCAATGTGAGGAGAGCCGGGGCGAAAGCAAAAGGGTGTAGAAAGAGGTAAGAGAGGGAGGAAGCTTTTTACAATTTCTTAACCGTCTGGGGCCTGACACTGAAGGTGGCAGTGGGCCCTGTCAGTGAGCTGCTGCCTGCGGAGAAGCCCAGGGAAGAGACGTCTGTAAGGGAAGGGACCTGCCAGGCTGTGTCAGAGGCCACGCCGTGTGCACTCTGGGTCGGAGCTCTGGGGGGCGGAGGGTTTCATTCAGAGCATTGAAATGATGTGGAGAGAAAGTGACTCCTGCCTTTTTTCCTTCCTGCACCTTGCTGCCTCTTCTCCAGTCTAAGGAATCCTCGTCTGTCTTGAGTTGTGACATTTCGGCAGATGACAAATACATTGTAACAGGCTCTGGTGACAAGAAGGCCACAGTTTACGAGGTCATCTACTAAACAAGGACTGTAACAGGGCTGTCAGACTCGGGGAGGAAAAGACTCAGCTGTGACATGGAGATGCGGGCAAGGGGCCCCGAGGACGGCGAGGCCGGGCAGCAGCCCAGTGTTCCAGGGCTGTGCTGTGGCGGGCTGGGAGGGCACACCTGCACGTCCGACTCTGCACCACGTTGATGCATCTCACAGACTCCGATGGATTTCTGTCCTCCTCCCCTTCACCGTCCTGGCAGATGCTACTAATAGATTTATTTGGAGGCTCATGGCTCCAGCTCCCCACAGACACCTGACTGTCTTTCCTTCCCCTTTCTTTTGATCTGTCCCCATGCCCTGGGCTGGGGACACTGGAGAGGACCACATCTGTGCCGGGGGAGGGGGGATCTTATTTTCCCGCTTGTGCGGCACACAAGATCTGTGAAAAATGTAAATAACAGACTCATGTCTAGGACTGGGCAGCGGGGGAGGAGGCTCCTTCTCACCAGAAACGCTAGCCGTGTATTCGCCTGCTGTATTTGTAATCCACTCGTGGTGGTGGTTTTTTTGTTTGTTTTTTGTTTTAAACAGAAATTCCTGCAGGGGGAGGGGGAGGAATGGGGAGAGATATCCCGGGGTGGAGGAGGGGCGCTGCAGCTGGCACCCAGACTGACTGGCCAGGGACCCTGGGGTGAGTGTGCCTGCGTGTGGGCTTGGGCCTTGTCCCAGGAGGGTGGGGACCAAGATCGACACTGCGCCAGCCAGCACTTGAGTTGGGGGCCAGCCTGGGCTAAGGGCAACAGAGATGGTCAGATTTTTCTGTGGCCTTCTGCACTTCGTCTGTCCCTTGCTTTCTGTCACTCTCTCAGGGCTCTGACTCTTGCTCACTCACCCTCCCCTCCTTGCCTCGTCTCTGTCTTGGGTGTGCACTTGGTTGTGTTGAGAAATGGAGTTCAGAGGCGCTCCCTCTTTGTCCCTTATTAATCTGCGGACGAAACCTAAACCGGACAGCAAGTTAGAAGAAAGCATAGCAACTCAGCTCAGGGAGCTACCAGAGAAAAATAGCAACTGATGTGGGTGCTTTTTTTTTTTTTTTAATTTGAATAAAGAATTAGAAATGATGTCCTTTTATAAAATGCCTTTGCCCCTTTCCTGCCTGTTATCCCTTCCTCCCTCTTCCGAGGGGAAAGAGTATTTAGCCTGCAGGATTGAGTCTGAGAGGATTATCTCCCCGAGGGCACCCAGGCACCAGGCAGGGCAGCGGGGCTGGAGGCGCCGAGGGCCAGGGCACTGACACCCTGGAGCACTGTGGTGGCTTCATGCAGCTTTCAGTCTCTCTTGAGCCCAAACAGGTTACAAGTAGAGTATCATCATCTGCAGGTACCGTTTTTTTGCTACCAGTATGTTTTGAGGAGTTAGCATTTGGGTTGTTTGTTTGTTTTTCTGGTCTTAATTTTTTTTCTTCTAAGGAAAAGCTAAAGGCCGTTTGAGTCCTGGTGATGGGCTCTCCATGGATGTAGCATATGGAAGATAATTTTTATATTGCATTTTTATGGCTTATTTTATAATGTGTGAGTCTGGTGAGAAGGAAGGAGGGGCTCCATTGAAAATTGCCTCCATTCAGCGATCATGCTCCTGTGCCAGCAGCCCCCCAACCGCGGTGGGAAGGCCACCAAGACTGGCCAGAAGCTTTGTACCTTTCTGAGGCTGGGGGAGAGGCTGGCTAGAGTCAGTCTCCTTCTTTCTTGTCTCTCTGTCTCTGTCTCTGTCTCAGATGTTCATCTGCCACTGTTAAGGCTGTAGCCACAAGGGAGGGTGAGGGTAGATGTTGATTCCTGAAGAAAAGAGAAAATGAAAAGTCATTGTAATGAGCTGTTTTTATATTTTTAAAAGTTACTATTTAAAGGTTGGCTTGATTGTTGCGTTTTAATTGCTCCCCCACCCCCCACCCCGCCTCCCCAGTTTGTCAGAAGAGTCTAGGATATTCACCCTCAAGTCCTGGATCCTGGGTGATGGCCTTTGTCATCTCAAAACAAAAGCTCTTGTCATTTCAAAGTACTTCCCACGCTGCTCCCCCACCCCCAATCTGATTGTGCGGGATGCTGAAGGGGAGTATTTCCCCATACATCCCTGCCTCCCTGCCTGGCCAGTCTAAGCCCCGGGGAATGGGGGTGGGAGCTGTGATTTCCTCCAGGGGGGTGGGCAGGACAAAGTTCCCCAAGGGAAGGCTGCAGTAGGTTAACACTAAAGTCTTAGCAGCTGTCGGTGCAAACTGGAAAAATGTGAACTGCAAGTGCAATAGCAAGGTGTCCACGAACATCTGGATGCTGAAAACTTGGATCATTTTTTTTTTAAACTTAACAAATTTAGATGTTATGGCCGAGAGGAGGGGTGGCCTTCCATCCCCAGGTCACCGAGGTGTGTTTCAAGGCTTAGGAGAGATTTGCAGAAGGGGCCCGAGTGCAGGTCAGTGCCCCAGGGCGCTGGGGCAGGCTGTTCCCAGGCTCTTGGATTTCATGCCTCCGTTATAGGAGTCTTCAGGAACTATGGACTGCAGGTTCCCAACTCCTTATTGGGTCAAAGTCATAAGTCACAAATAATTGCCTGCTGTCATTTCATACAAGAAAAAGTTTTATTAAAAAAGTGATAATAAAGCACAGTTTTAAATTCTAAGCCTAGAAAGGACAGCTGGCCTCACACGGTCCCATTCAGCCGGAGAGGCCGTCCCTGGGGCTTGTGGAGAGGCTTCAGCAGCCATTCAGCTTACAGCTCTATCAGTCGGCTTTTCCCCTTTATTGTTGACACTATTACAAATGTCCCCATTTTCCCCCCTTGGTCCACCTCACCCCAGCCCTCGCTTCCCTTGCCCTCCAGCCATCACCACACTGCTGTCTGACTGTGCGTGCATTTGTTCTTTGGCTTCTCTATTCCCCGTTCATCCTGACAGCTGTCAGTCTGTTCCATGTGGTGGCCATGCCCCTGTTTCTATCTTGTTCATTAGTTTATTTTGTTTTTCAGACTCCACAAGAAAGTGAGATCGTATGGTGTTTAGTAAAACAGCACCTCTTTGGGCCACACTGCTCATTTGTCCAGGTCCATAAATTGTCCAGAGGGTCAGATGGTAGGCTCTAGCCGGAAAATTCTGTGTGCGCCTAGGACTTGCCTAGGGGTTGCCCACCGCTGCCACGATAGCATTGGAGTTGGAGCACACAGGACCCGGTGAGTGGAAGAGGAAGACCACTATCGGCGAATGCTTGTTCAGAGTGAAGCCAGTGTTACTCCCCTTTCTGAGAAGGGGAGGTATTCTCTGAAAGGCTGTTCTACCAAGATTTCCTGGTCACCATCCAGGATGGCAGGATGACCAAGGTTCAGTCTTGGCTGTAAAAGCTCACAGTTGAGGGTGGGGAGAGATAACACAGCCCCTTTATTTGACTTGTGCAAGTGGCACTGGGGACACAGCTTCAGCTTCAGCTACTGGAGCCCGACTCCCGCCTGTTCTCACTGCCACTGTCCTCAGGAGCTCCCCTGGCCTCCACACGGATTCTCACTGCACGGTGTGCCACATCCTGGCTGCCTCACCCCGCCCACCACTCCAAGGCTTTCCATTCAGCTTGTTAGAGACCCAGAATCTGTCAGTTCTGCAGGAGTGAATTGGTACTTTAATGATTGATTGATTGATTGATTGATAGGGTGATTCCTCCACACTTTAACCCTATGGGGAGGGCCACACTCATGGAAAACAATCCAGTGCCATCCTTAATCTGCCCAGGTGGCCCTGTTCCCCCATCCCGAATGGCAGAAGGCCTTGCCACCATTTGTCTAGCCTTTTAAAGTTACCCCCTAACCACCTTCCATGCAAAAACCCTGGCTCGGACCAATTAGCAATTGCACCACACCTGTTTGCTTGTCTGTCTGCCCAGGTAGACTAGTTCCCCTGGAGGACAGTGCCCAGGACTTAGCCGGCTCTGGGCAGTCCTAGAGAATGGTGAGATTATCCTTCTGGTTCTCAGGTGAGCAGCACATCAGGGTTCTTGGAGCTGAAGCCCAGGGAAGGGAGATGGCTGCAGTTCTTCGTGCTCTCTTGTACTGCCTTTGGCTCCAAGTAAGGGGATTGGATTAGACAAAGAAGGTGGAGGTGTCAGAAGGTAGCTCTCAGGGTTTTAGTTCACATCAGATTGTGTATAAGTGTCTATCTAGGTCATCCCTAGCAACAGCTGAGCAGGCATCTCTGCTGGCCTGCCTGTCACTGCCCACCCATCACTGTCACCCTCCCTTAGCCCCACCCAGCACAGACAGCGACTACCCTAACCTGTAGGGTCTGTAGGAAGGCACGGGGAGACAGCTGGGGTGCCGGGTGTTGTGGGCTGGCCATCCAGTACCCCATGATAGTGGAATGTGAGTTTTTTTCCCAAGAGCAAATTTGAAAATGGGTATTTTTAATATAAAGCATAGCAAATAAATGTGATCGACATTTTTTTATTTGCATGGTTAGGCACCACTTTTTTTTTTTTTGCATGTGGTACTCTATTCCAGTACCCATGAAGCATTTTTAGACATTACCCAAAATTGGGCCTTTGAGATTTGAAGACATGTCTATACTGAGCCTCTGATTTTTTTGCATGAGACAAGTAAGGCCCAGAAAGGACAGGTGACTTAACATGAGTCACATAGCCTGAGCTGAGATTACAGATCACACCTCCACCTCCCCTAAACTCCTAGCACACTTGGGAGCAGGGGAGGGTAGGAAGGAGCTGCCCAGGGGGCAGGCACTGCATGGATAGGATTAGAATCCAGGGAATGAGGCCTGCTCCTTCTCCAGCAGGGCTGGTGAGGAAGTCCCTCCCAGAAGGGAGATGGCTAAGAAAAGTCATGGAAATCAGCCTTCCGTCTCGAGAATATCCGAGAACTCATTCACCCATCTTGCCCATGCTTCCATCTGTCCATCCATCCATCCACCTATCACCTGCCTATCTACCTGTTCATCTATCTAGCCATCTTATCCACCCATCCATCCAACCAGCATTTATGGGGTGAAAATCTAACATGTGCCAGGCATGGTCCTTGGTGCTGGGATGCAAAGATCAATGGGAGACAGTGCTTGCCCTCAGCTCTCAGCCAGCTGAGACAAACAGTCATATCGACTGTCAGCTAATTGCCACTCTATGAGATATGTAGCACAAACCAGAAGATGGCCTGGCACACGGTGGAGACATTAGCCTGGGTGAGGACTGGGTGGGGACCGTCTGAGCAAGGGTTCCTGATAGGTATGAGTTAAACAGACCTGAAGATTGGAGAGCTGCTGAGCCAAAGGGAAGTGGGAGAATGTGTTCTGGGCAGAAGGAACAGCATGTGCTAAGGCCTTGCTAAGAGGGAGGAATGTTGCCCTGTACCCTTCTCCTACCCCACCCCACGTGGTTTTTGCTCCTCCCCTCCTCCAGCTCCAATCCAGTTTGCTTGGGTCCTGGTTCCTGGTGACTGTACCCTGGCCAGTCTCCTCCAGTGCAGGAGCCAGGCTAGGATTCTGCACTGAGCAGGAGAGAGAAACTCAGGAGGGAGCTGGGCAGAGACCAGGGCTCCAGCCAGAGCCAGGAGGGGCAGGAGGTTGGGGAGGAAATGAAGGGGTTGGGCTGCACTGCAGGGGCCCAGAGAATGCCTGTGATGACCCAGGGCTCTAAGTCCTCGACATAATTGGCATTCAGAAACCTAGGGATCTGGCCTTGGCCTGTGTGGCTTGGTTGGAATATCGTCCCATAACCAAAAGGTCATGGGTTTGATCCCCAGTCAGGGCGTATGCCTAGGTTGTGGGTTCGGTCCCCAGTCAGGGTGCCTACATGAGGCAATGGATCCTCTCGATGTTTCTTACATTGATGTTTCTCTCCCTCCCCCTCCCTTCTCTTCTCTCTAAAATCAATAAGCGTGCCCTCGGATGAGGGTGATGATGATGATGATGATAAAAGAACAACGGGATCTGTGCACTGCATTGTTGTACATGGTGACCCCCTTCTGTGGGAGTCCAGCCATCAAAGCTCAATCCATTCATGCAGCGCCTTCACAGACAGTACATCAGCCCTCACGCTTGGAGCGCCTCACTGGCCCTTCGCACAGCACGAATACTCCTTAGCTTGTCACCAGACCCAGCCCCCGCATCTCTAGAGTCAGCTCTCAGATCTGCTTGCTTCACTCTGCGTACCAGTCCACACACCTCCAGTGCCCTAAAAAACAGTACTCTGATTTTAGGCTTCAGCCAGGAATGTCCTGCATCCTTCTTTGAACCCCTACTCATACTTGAGGACTCAGCTTCAGTGTTACCTCTTCCAGGAAGCCTTCTCTGCCCCGCCCCCACTCCTCTGGTCTGGGTTGGGAGTGTCTCCTTGTTCGCAGAGTATCCTCTGCCAGCTCTACAGCACATACCAAACTGTGTGCTCCGACCATCAGTTTCATGACATCATCCTTTCATCTGATGTCCACTTGACCCTCCCACCAGACACTGAGCTCTGAGAGCAGGGATTATATCTTGTATCTCCAGGATTTAGCACATAGTAGGTGCTCAGGAAATGTTAGTTGAAGGAATAGGTGTGTGTGATGAAGATAATAGCTAATATTAATAGAGTGCTTAATATATGTCAGTGTCTAATTCCATACTTATAGCTGCCCTTCAAAGTCAATGCTATTAGGCTCATTTTAAGATTTTATTTATTTTTTTAGAGAGAGGAGAAAGGAGGGAAGGGAGGGAGAAAGAGAGGGAAGGAAACATCAATGTGAAAGAGAAACCTCGATTGGTTACCTCTGCCATGCGCCCTGACCCTTGCATGTCCGCTGACTAGGGACCAAACCCACAAACCTGTCATGTGCCCTGACCAGAAATCAAAATGGCAACATTTTGCTTTGCCAGATGACACCCAACCAACTGACCACGCTGGTCAGGCTATTATGCTCATTTTATAGATGAGGGAACTGAAGTTCAACTAGCTCAAGGTCATACAGCAAGCAGCATTTATATGAGACTGCTGCTGGCTGGCTGGCTGGCTGAATCATTAGGACTGGCTCAGAAGTTTGGAAAGAACTGATCTCACAGGTGGAGGAGGAGATGAGTGACCCTGAGATGAAGAACGTAGTAGGGAAAGTCAAGGGACAGACGTGCCCCGTGACCAGCTTAGGCCTTCCTTGTGTTCTTTAGGGAACCTCTGTCATTGACCAGACTGCTCCACAGTGTGCTCACCCTGACCCTGAGCTGACCTGTTAGATCACAGGGCATGGCTGATTGCTCAGGGCTGGCCCTTGGGACCTCCTGGCCTGCTGAGGCGAGAGAGGGATGGGGCCATGGCCTTGTCTCCTGGATGTCACCAACAAAAGTCTCCCTGTGCAAGTATTGCTGGTAATAGGTGACGAAACTTGAAAAAAGCAGGTCTCCAATTCTGACAAATGAAACAGTAAACTAATAAGAATTCCCTTTAACTATGTGGACAGATTGACATGTTGGACAAAATTACAACAATTTTACTGGCCTACCTTGAAAGAAAAGGAATCCTTTAATGTCATAAATAAAAGACTTTAAAGGCAAAGTGAGGAACTCTCAAGCTCAGAACAATATGTAAAAACCCCATAAAGCAAAAAATGATGGAATTACAAGGAGGAATGGGAGGTCTTAACTTACCACTAACAGAAATTGGTAGATGGAGCTAAAAGAAATTTACAAGGATATAAAAGATTTGAACAACGTAATTGACAAACTGGAGACATAGAACCCTACAGCCAACTACTGAAGAGCACAAATTATTTTCCAGCAAACCTGAAAGACTCAGTTTTTAGCAATGAAAAGAAGCAGGTAAGGCACTTAACAAAGTTTAACACCATTCATGACTTTTCTCAAAGTACCAAACTAGGAATAAAAGAAAATAGTCTGACACTGGGTAGCTAAACCAGACCATGGGCCTAATACAAGGTGAAGGCTAAATTTTAGAAGCATTGTTTTAAAGTCAGCAACAGAATTCTTACTATTACTGCTTCTATTCAACATAGTGCTAGAGGCTCTAGCCAATGCAATACAACAAGGTAAAGAATAAACAAGAATAAGAATAAACAAGGTAAAATGATTAAAATGAAAGAAAGTTATAATTATTTGCAGATATAATTATACAGGGAAAATATACAAACAAAACAAAAGTATAGTTGCTGGACTTAAGATCAACATTTATTAAAAGGCACTCATCGATAAGCAGTAACCAATTGGAAAATGTAATACAAAGAAATAAAACGCATATACAATAGCAACAAAAACTGTCCATGGATAAATTAAGTAAACCTACACAAGAACTTCATGGAGAAAAAGATAACACTTTGTTGAAGGAAACAATTTTTAGAAGACCTATATAGATCATAAGCTATGCCAAATGTATTAATGAGAAAATTCAATTTTATCTAAAAAAACAGGTCTTTGTCACTAATCTATATTGCAATGCTAAACAAAATCCAAGTAGGGTGTTACTTGATAAGCTAACACTTAAATTTATCCAAAAAGTAAAGGACCAAGAAGAGCAAATATATTTTTTTAATATTTTATTTTTAGAGAGAGGTGAAGGAAGGAAGAAAGAGAGGGAAAGAAACATCAGTGTGTGGTTGCCTCTCACGCACCCCGAACTGGGAATCTGGCCTGCACCCCAGACATGTGCTCTGACTGGGAATTGAACCAGCGACCCTTCAGTTTGCAAGCCAGCACTCTATCCGCTGAGCCACACCAGCCAGGGCACAAATATAATTTTGAAGAAGAATAAGAAAAGAAGACTTATCCTCCAGATATTAGACTTATAGTAAAGGCACAGTCAGCAGGAAATAGACAAAAAGACCCACGGAACAGAATGGAATCCATAAGGAGACCTCTGCACAGAGGAGGATCTGACAATGACCTATGTGGCGTTATGTGTCAGTAAAGAAGAGCATTCTTCAGCAAGCAGTTGTGGGACAAAGGTCATCCTTATGGGGAGAAGATGGATCTCCACCTCACACACTGCACAAAAATAAATTCTAGCAGGATTAAAGTCTTTAAACTTTCAGGATAAAATATTGAAGAGCACAGATATTGGAGGGAAACAATTCTCGAACCCAACACAGAATGCAAAAGCTATAATGAAAAATTAAAGTGGATCAATTTGACTATGTTAAAATTTAAAACACCTGTACAGCAAGACATGCCATAAAGCTACGCAGCCTGAGACCTGTAAATGCAGGACCTCTCACTGACAGAAACAGGGGCACCTGACATACATAACGAGTTCCTTCACAGCAAGCTGTGAAAGCACACAACCCAGAAAAGATGAGTGGACCACAGAAATGTGCGACTCACAAGAGAATGGCCAGTAAACGTATAAGTTCCACACCTCACCAGTTACCAGGGAAGTGCGAATTAAAAACAGCGAGGGAGTATAACTCACTCCCGTTGGGTTGGCAAAATTTTGAGTTTAATAATATGAAGCTTCCAAGAGGATGAGACATGATTAACATGTCAAAGGCTGTTTGTGGGAGCAAAACTGAGCCACCCACTTTGTGGGGCATTTGACACTAGTCAAGTAGAAGAAATACAACCTATGACCTGATACTTCTACTTCCAGCCAATACCCTAAGGAAACTCTTAATGCAGAGATATACATGGAGGTTTTCATTGCCTCATTATTTGAAGTGGCAAAAATAACTGGAAATAACCTGTCCATTATGGGGGAATTGATAAAGAAAAAAGCCTATGCATTTTCGTAAAATGAAATTATACACACACACACACACACACACGCACATTAAGATGCATGAGCTAGATATTTATGTATCAACCTGGATAAATCTCAAAAACAGAATGTGTGAAAAGAGCAAGTTGTGAAAAGAAATACATGAAATGGTACTATTTATGACACGTATAAATCCATATTAAACAATGATAAATTTGAACACACACACGAACGGGAAGAACACAGCACTCCACCAGGATAAAGGTCACCGGCGGGGGTTGGGGGAGGAAGGGAGACGAGGCCCAGGCGGGAGCTCTGCTGCGCCCATCACATTGTATTACCTTTAAAAAGATTTGAAGAACATAATCAAATGTTCACATTTTAGAAACCTGTGTGGTAGCTTTAGCGGTGTCATATTCTCTGTTCCTTTCTACAAGTTTGATATGTTTCACAATTGAAGATTACATTTAAAAAGCCACAAAAATCAGGTCTTGATAATAAATCATCCCTATTACAGGTTCTGGGGACTAAAAACCCGTTTTGGGGTGCAGCGGGTGCAGGCGGGGTGGGGCTCCACGCCCAGATGGATGACTGTGTCATCTTACCTGGGCCACGGACCTCTCCCATCCTCTCTCTTCTCATCTACAGAGTGAGGCATAAAGGCTGGATGAGCAATTTTTGTGACCCCTCCAGCCTAGATATTTTATGACTCTAATGATTTTGCAGGTGTGAAGGAGCAGCTGTCATGCAGGGACAACATAGGTTAAGTTTGCTTAGCTGTTCATTGTAAAATGTGCTGGACAGCCACCAAGTAGCGAACATTGTAATGCATCTCCATGTGGCCATCACCCGCTTCAACGGCAGCTCAGGGCTGATCTGGTTTTATCTGTGCCTACCCATTTCCACCCAGCCACCATCCCTGGAGTGTCAGGCAGCAAATCCCAGACATCTCACCATTTAATTAGTAAATATTTTAATATCTCCAGAAGGCAAGATCTATTTTAAAAATATACAGCAAAGGGAATATAATCAATAATATTATAATAACCACGTATGGTGTCAGATGGGTATGAGATGAGCAATCACGATGTTCAGGCATACCTGAAGCTAGTATGATATTTGTGTCAACTATAATTGACAAATAGATGTAAAAAAAATTTAAAAATATAGCCATAATACTACTAGCCTACCTAAAAATGGCTGATTATCTCCAGTGTCATCAAACACCCCATCTGTATTCCAACTTCCTCATTGTCTCATAATTTTTTTAAAAACTGTTTATTTAAATTGGGGCCCAAATAAGGCCCACACAAAGCAACTATAATTGATACGTCTTTTAGATTCCTCTTTCATATCTCTCTCTCTCTCCCTCTCTCTCATATATGCACACACACACACGCATTTATTTCTTGAAGAAACAAAATTATTTGTCCTTGGAGCCTCTCACAATCTGAATTTTGCCGATTGCTGAGTTATACTTGGTCTTGGAGATGGATTAGATCCAGGCTAGCGGGGCGGGGGGTGGTAGGGGAAGGAGGCAAGAATACCTCACTGATCCATCAGGAAACACATACTCTCCAGATGCTTCTCCCTTTGTGTTAGCTGTCACTGATGATTATTGCCTAAAGTCGTCAATTTATTAGGGGCTAAAAATGGTGATATTTTAATCTATTACTCCATCTATTTGCTTGAATACTGCTATAAAGAGAAACTGCCCCTCATCGACCATTTGGCAATCATGAAGCTTAGTTTAAATGCAGAAAAGTACTTGATTCATTTGCTTTATTTGCAGTTTTTCAAAGTAATATGTTAGTTTCTTAGTATCTTCAAAAGCTAACTAATTTTTAAATCTTATTATGAATTTGTCGATTTAAACATAGTGGATATGTTTCAGTCAGGAGAAACCATTTTTTGCTTCTCAAATCATCCTATTTTAGGAAACCTCTTGAAGATGCCTTCTGAGTCTTTTTGGTAGGACTCTAACAGTCTTGACAGCTCCATTGCTTTCTGATGTAAGACAATGTTCCTGGCTTGCCTCGAACATCTTCTGTCCTAGGTCTGGAGTCAGCCATTTGTCCAAGGAGTCCTAGTTCCTTTTAGTGGAAGATGGTATTTAGAGACTATAATCTGGGAGCTAGGTGTGCTTAATGCTAAGGACTGGTTAATGTTTATAGATCCTTTTAGTAGCAGAGCTGAGAAATATGTGCATGTGTGTATTTATGTATTTGTTAAAGATAAAACACATCAGGAAATCTATTGATACTTCTAGCTCAAATTCAGGGTTGCAGGTTTTTACTTAAATTCATTGATCTTCTATTTGAATTTCCTGTCAAAGGAAATTAAATTCTGAGTGGTTTACACCTAAGTGATGGTGAAGTTCAAACCGTTCTTCAGTTGTTATCCATTCACTGCTTGCCTCACTCCCCACCTAACTGTGAACTTCATGAGGGCGGAGATAAAGTTTGGATCGGGCTGTATTTCTGGCTCCTAACAGAGTACCTGATGCATCGTAGGTACTTCACAAATAGTTATTGAATGCCTGAAAGAATGTTTTCAATGAAAAGTTTCCTCTTCTTAAATAGAGAAGTAGGGTGGGTGGAATCTAAAACTAGCTATCCACCCACCCACCCATTAATTCAATAGGTAAGTATAGAACACACCCAGTATTGGAGACTAAGAACACAGGGTAACGAGATGAAGGGTCAGTTCCCTCCAGCAATGTGCTCAGTGGGGAATACAAACTCTAACAGTTGGAACAATTATAAAACAGTGTTATTCATACATAGTGGTCTGGACAGCATCGGGTGAGGCCTGAGGAGGAGAATCAGGCACCTTTTGGAAGGGTCAGAAAGAGGGATATCCATGAAGGCTTTGCAGAGGAGATCACATGCATCCTGGGTGTTTAAGGATGAAGAGGGGTTTAGGTTGGGAGAAGGAAAGGCATTTTAGACACACTAGTCCCTGAGTTGCCTGCCCCTCTGTAGTGCTGAGCTAGTTTGCTGTTGATGGCTGAAGCTTTGCAGATCCCTTGGGTTGGGGCCGGGGGCTACTCCTTGGAGGGTCCCTAGTATCTCCCTGAGAGAGTTGCAGGAGCTGTCAGAGTGAGGGAGGGAGGAAGGAAGGGAGAGGGAGCCCCAGGCCCGAGTCACTTTTGGAAACACATATAGGTACCCCCACTGCTGCCCAGAGCGCGCTGTTTAGGAACTACTATCAACTGCTGTGCACGCAGGATGTAAATCAGTCTGTTCCTCAGCCAAAGTAATTTGCATTCCAGCTTGTTTGGGGACACACTCCCTAGTCCCTGGAGAGTCCCAAGTCTCCACCAGTTGACTCACCGTCACCTTTTTATCAGGGGAGGCACCCTCCTTTGGCCCAGCAGGCCTGCTTCCAGGAGCCACAGCCGTCAGGCCTCTGAGTGCGGCCCCTCAACATGAGCAGGGCCGCCCTCGCAATGCGGAGTGGCTGGAGCCATGGATCAAAGAATTGCCATTGTCTCTAAACTACTCTCCAGTGATATTTTCCCTGGTTTGCTAAACCTTACTGCCTACCAGTAACTTAATAGTATTTCTTTAGACAAATTCATTTTTAAGTCTAAATATATTTTTTAACTTTATATTATTTTCCTAAATAAATCTCAGTCACTTTGAAAAAAACCCCACAACTATGCTAGTAACTGCAATGAAGGCAAAATCTGAGGGGCCCGGCCTCCAGGCCACCTTGCTCTCTTTTCGTCAGGGAAATACGGTGGGGACGAATCGCGGCAGTGCTTGAGAGGTGCTGAGGGCCCTTCGCGCTCGCACAAACGAACGTGCTCCTTGAGCTAATCAGAATGATTGAGAAGCAGAAAGGGAGTAACTTTTCTGCTCTGTGGGTCCATGGTGTTCAATGCCCGTTCATCTTACTTAAAAGTCTTCCATCTTATTTCACTCACTTTTGGAAACGAGATCCAGTCCGATGCCCCCATTATAGATGGGGAAACTGAGGCCCACAGAGAACAAGCAACTCGGAATGGAGTTCCATGGAGGCAAGACCGCTGTCAGCCTCGGTCTCTCTGTGTCCCTAGCTCTGCTGGCAGAGTGAATGAGTGTATAATCTCATACAGCTGTGAGTCAAGACTGAAACTAAAACCCAGATTTCTTGACCCCAAGTGAAGTTTGCATCGTAGACTCCCCCACCCCGCCCCAGGCCTCCAACACCTCTCCTCAGCTTCCTCTTTCAGTTCTTCTTGGGGAATTCCAGGGACCGTGCTTCTTGGGCAAGGCAGTGTGGTCCTGCCTGGACCCCGCTCTGATACCCTGCCTCCAGGTGTCCCCTGTGGTTGCAGCCGGTCTCCAGCGGCCTGAAGTGCGATGTGCTGGGGAGGAAGGGCGGCAGCCCCATCTTCACGCTCTCAGAGGCTCCAAGGGCCGGTCCCCTCTGGCTTGTCTGGGAGCAGGATGGGGGAGCACACAGAGGGCCCGCTGGGCGTGGACTGAGGGGCCCCGTGGGTGTGGGAGAGGCCTGGGCTGGGCAGGTGGCTCCTGTCCCTCCACCTTCCCTCCTGTACTCTTCACTCTGAGGACACCGATCTCTGCCCCACCTGTGGGCCTGGTTCTGCGCTCTCCAAGGCCGGTCCTCTTGAGCAGCCATTTTGTCAGCTCTGGCCTGGGCCACACTCCCACCCACCCACAATCAGCATCTATCCAGTTATCCCTGAGACTTCAGAGACAAAGAGGGCCCAGCCCTTACCCTCAAGTTCCTGCCAGGGTTGGAAGTGGGGAACAGAACTGTCCTCATGACCCCAACATTCCCTGGCCAGTGCTCCAAGGGAACTAGCCTGAGAATGTGGGAGCCCAGAAGACCGGCACCCACCCGGCCTGGACGTCGGGATGGCTTCCCGGAGGAGGGGGGCTGCCTAAGCTGGGCCATGAAGGCCGAGTGGGATGAAGAAGGCCAAAGGAGGAATGGCAGTGCTTCCGTCTGTGCGTGGGAGAAGTCGGCAGGTGCAAAGGCCCTGGTGAGACGGCAAGAAGACATAAGGCTCCCGGGGGAACGCCTGAGGGGTCGGATGCAGCCTGGGAACCAGGGAGCCTCTGACAGTTCCAGGCAGAATTTGGGCGTTGGGACACGAGCTACAGCTGTGGCACTGGGTAGGGCTTCGGGGCTGGGCGGCCAGCAGCGTGACCAGGACCGTGGTGACCGGCTCCAGAGCCTGGCACAGCCTGAAAAATGTGTGGGGTGAGCCTCAGTCCCTTCTTACCTCCCTCACCCACTTCGTCCCCCACACCACCTCCAGTCGGTAGGGGCTCACGAGGGAGGCTCTTCCACATGGGGGATGGACACACGAGCTTGTCTGGCACCCAGGCATCCTGTTTCCTGACGCCTGGTGTTCTGGGAAGGCTGGGGTCCTTGCTGCCCCTTGAAAGGCGGCTCCTCCTGCTCCATCACTCCATCACGGTGGTGCAGACCCCAGCCGCGGACTTTGCCTTCTTCTCTCCCCCCTAGTCCGTCTTGGCCACTTGCCCAGAAGCTGCCATGTCTGAATCTGATGCCTGTTAATCAATGACCATCTCCTGCACCCTCACTCCCCCAGTAGCCGTGCCCTGTGCCTAGTGTCCCCTGCATTTCTCCCATGGGTCCTCCTGTCATTACCCTGGACTCATTTGGGGACCTCTAGGGTCTCGAGCCTCAGCCGGCCCCTCCCATCTCCAGGCAGTCCAGAGTGGCCCCTCTCTGCAGGTCCTAAGGAGAGCTAGGGCAGGTGTGAGGCTAGGCCCTGCCCCAGGCTTACTGTGTGTGGTCCTCCTGCATCTGTGCCTCAGTTTCCTCATCTGGAAGATAGAGGTGAAAACACAGATCTCAGAGTCCCACCCTCGCCTCCACTGGCTGAACCCGAGAACAGTAGTACTGTGGCCTGTCCAGACCCCCCTTCTTCCAGATGTGGGGCTTCCGGGTGGCCACATCTGCAGAGAGGGCACAGGCGCAACTCCCCAGCCCACACTGGGCTCTTTCTGGTCCCAGACGGGGCGACCCTGTGGTGGTGGCACTCTGCTGCGTGGCCCTCCATTGCCGAACCCTCAGGTGGCTCTGCGCTGAGCAGATGGCAGGGGAGGCGAGCGTCAGCGTCAGCTGCTGTTATCTCTCCTGATGACACGGAGTGTAAATTTTGTTGGCAACACTCCCTCCTGCCTCTGCATGCCACCAGCTTTAATCACTGTAATTGAGTTATAATGAATGATTGTGTGTTCGCATTGTCTGAGCCCAACGCAACCGGAGCGAGTCAGGCGCAGCCGCCCTTGTTGGCTGGGGGGTCCTCTCCGCCTCGGGAGGGGCGTCATCCCCGCCGCCCAGGGGCTCCTGTCTCTGCACCGAGGTTGCCACCCACCACAGCGGGCCCAAGCTGCTTCTTCACTTTATCATTTTGAAAGGACAATGAATTCAGGAACATGGAAAGAAGAAATGAAATTGGAGTGGCTGAAATCCTGCCCCTTAGCCATAACTACCCCTGCCCACTAACATTTTGGAGAACATTTTCAGGGTTTTCACCAGGCAAACAGGTATAGCTGCTGCCACACACCCCTCCCCTCACGCATCACTGTGGTGATACCGGAGGCAGGGCTGAGCACGTCATCCTGGTGTGCCTCACTCCCTGCCACCAGCAGCTCCAGGAGCGGGCACCCAGTGGCCCTGTTGTGCAAGGAGGCACCTGAGGCTTGGGGAGCTGAAAGGACTTCCCAAGCTCCAGCAGCTAGAAAGGGGGCTGCCTGTTTCAAACCCGGTGGCTGAGCTTGTGCACCCCTGCTAAGTATGCAAATAAAATAAATAGATTCTATCCCCCTCCTGGCTCTCCCCAGCCCTCTGGTGAGCAGGAGAAGGCAAAGCTGGCTTCAGAACTTCAAAATTCTTTCTCATTCCAAAGTGCTAGTGTTCATCCGAGGTGAGTGCTGGATGGCCCTCTTCTCAGACAGCAGCCACCCACCCAGCCCCCTGTGGAGACTCTTGGGACCAGGGAGCCTCCCTGATTCACACAGCCCTGCTGGCTGCTGCCCCTTCTGAATTGGAGGCCCTGGGTAGGTTGCTGCCCTCCACGTGTAAGTGAGGAGTGAAGGGAGACTTCCCAGGGGTGTTCTGCGGGTTCTGGCCATTTCAGGGCCCCTCCATGCAGGGTAGGCAGGCAGGCAGCTGGTGTGGCCCTGGTCTCTCCCAGCTCTGTCACTGAGCTGATGAGGGTAGAACTCCCTGAGTGAGGGCAGAGGGAGACGCTGGTGCAACGGACAGGGCCACCTTTGCCCAGAGACAGCATTGGTCCAGCTGGGGGCTGCTGGCCCCTCTACTAGACCAGGGTTCTGTCAGGGCAATGAGAGGGAAGGGCTGCAGTTTGATGGACAGGACCGTGGAAGCCAGGAGCTGGGGTGTGTCCCAGCTCCATCCCTGACTTTCTGCGTAACTTCCAGCAGCCTCACCCTGCCAAATTTCCTCTGAACTTGTCCAAACTGATGAATCCGGGGGGGCACTTGATTGCCTCTTCCACTCTTCCAGGCAATGTGGTTCATTTTTTATAGTGTGATAGCGTTATTATATATTTATAAGAATAATATTCACATATAAGTAATGATTATTATTATGGCTGACATCTCTTGAGACAGTGTCGTGCTGTTTCTTTTCTTTTGTGACAGAGCGTGGTCCTTTTCTACACCAGCATATTAAGACCCATTCACAAGCTGATGCTTCGGGGCCTAAACCCTGGGTTTTAAAGCTGTGCTCTGTGGGAGGAGTTGGCCCTGTCCTTGGCCTTTGACCCAGGCTTACCTCTCTGGATCTGGATGGAGCGAGGTTTGTGAGTCTCCTTTTCTGAGGCAGCCCTCAAAGCAAGTCACGGCAATTGTTCTTGGAGTATTTCTTGGTAAGGTGTTTCAAGTACCTTTTGGAGAACTTCTCAGAAAAAACAAGGATTGCTTTCGTGAAGTGTTCTCAGTAAACAACATTCCCCAGGTTTCAGGTTTTCCAGCTACTTTAACCTTCTCCTTTGATGATGGTTCCAGTTTCTAGGATGAAGTGTCCCTTTATCTGATGACCGTGAGCCAGGAGAAGCCCAGGTGCCAGCCCTCATGTTTCTGGATGCTCTGGGGCACAGGGACGCCGGCACAGAGGGCAGCCCTGGTGCTTTCATCGTCTCCTCAGAGACCTCCCACAACCCCAGTCCGGCTCTGTTCCAGGGAAGAGGAAACTGAAGCACAGGGAGGTAAGTGACTTGCCCAGGGCCACAGAGTTAGGCAATGGCCCAGTGTGCTGGGCACTGAGGGGTGAGCGAGACACTCACAGCCCTATCCTCTGGGAAGAGCTGCAGGCCCAGGTTGAGACACACCTCAGGGCTCCCATGACAGCTTTGGTCTCCTGTGAGTCACACCCACAAACACCCCCACGAGAGCCCGTGGCCTGCTGCCGGACTTGCCCATTGAGGCCACACTGGCAAACCCTGCGAGCTGAAGGGGCGGGGTTCCAAAGCTGTGGGTGGACAGGCAGCAGTGCAGCCGACAGAGCACCGGGCTTGGTCTGAACTGGCTCTTCCCTGGCTCTGCCGCTAATACGCTGGTGATGTGGAGGAGTCCATCTCTCTGGTCCTTAGTTTCCTCATTTGTGAACTGCATCCAGATAGACCTATCTCCCTGGGTTATAAGGTTTGAGAGAAGCTTATGTAAAAATGTGCTTTGCGAATAGCCAAGCGCTGCCTGTGTGAGGATGAGCAACTGTTACAATGCCAAGGTGTGTGGCCACTCCAAGCTGACCCTCAGCCACCTGTGTGGTTGGTGAATTTGTCTTCCAGACCTGAGGTCGGCCTGTCTTCTGTGCCTCGTCCTGGCTGTCAGCCCTGTGTCTCCCCCACATACGGAGACCGTGATGCTGTGCAGCGGCCTTTGTAAGAAAGGAAGCTCAGTTGAAACCTTTTCTTGTAAAAAGAGGTGGATGCCTAGAGAGGGCAGCGCGTAAGTGCCGGGGATCTGAGGGTGGTCCCGAGTGTGCAGCTTGTCTGGCCCTCCTTTGTGCTGCCTCCAGAGGATGGTGGGAAGCTCATCTCACCTGGGCCGGCCAGACACCCTGGGCTGGCAGTGCTCACCCTGCTGTGCACGAGCAGGCCCAGGAGATAGCTGTGACAGCTGCCATCCCACACAGCCTCTCAGGGCCAGGGTGGCGCCACTGACAGCCTCGCACAGAGGGGTGGGGAGCCTAGGGCACCAGGATGGTGACCCTGGAGGAGATATTGGAGGTGAAGGGAAGTGGGCATGTGTCTGGGGAAACGTGCCCCAGAAGCTTCAGAACAGGAGGAGAAGAAGGTCTGGCAGAGAAGGGCTCCTGATTTTAGAAAGGCAGGGTGCAAATGGAGCCTGAGAAAGGGAGCCCTGACCTCACCATGAGCACCCATGAGAAGGGCCCGGAGGTTCCCCAGAATGACGAGTAGATGGCCAGAGATTTGGCTAGTCAGGGTCCTGGCTCACATCTGACCAGAAGGCTTGGAGGGCAGGTGAGCGTCAGGACAGGTCCAGGCCAGGTGAGCGAGGTGGGCAGAGAAGCCCTGGAGGACATCAGGGCTCCACTCGGCCAGGAAGCAGGGCAGGTGGTGAGCCAGAGGCCTGGGATTCTGCTTAGAATGTCAGCATGGAATGGGCTCCACAGACCTGGCCACGCAGGGGAGTGGCCAGCACTCCGGCACAGATGACGACGCACCTGGCTTTGAGCCTCAGTCCGTTACACTTACGGGCAGTGTGATGGAGTGGTCATGAGCACAGACCCTATGGCCATACTGCCCGGGTTCAAGGGGCTCCTTTGCCAAGGATCACTTGGGGGACCTTGGGTAAGCTTCTCAGTGCCCCAGTTTACTCCTGTGCAAAATAGGGGTCACGGCAGCATTAGGAACAAGTTAGTTAAAACCTAGAAAATACTTAGAAGAGTTCCTGGCTCCTACTAACTAATCAATGCATATTAGTTGTTATTACTTCAGTGGCTTAACTTCTCAAATACAAAACAGGGCAACCAGCTTGTTAGGAGGGCCGCTAACCCTGCCCTTGCTTTGTGATGGCCTGTGCTGAACACAGAGGCGCTGCCCCCGTGGTGGCTGAGTGCAGCCTCCGGACCTGATGGCCCATGTGCCCCCCGCTTCCCTTATCTGGCAGCAGCGGCCAGTGCTTCCCAGAACGGCTGGCGCAGCTGTGATGCAGTGAGGAGGCACCTGCTGGAGCTCAGGCAGGGCCGGGTGGAGGCAGGAGGTTGCCAGGTGCCAGGTGGGAGCCTCCGGAGCCCTGCAGGTTCCTGACTCCCCCAAGAGCTCTTCGTTGGCAGCATAGGCTGGCTGTGGGGGCCCAGCCCTGCCCCTCAGGTGCAACTGACCCCACACCTTGGCTCCCTCACAAGCAGTCTTATTGTCTCATTGGAGGGTAATAAATTTTAGGTCTTTAGAACTCCTTGATGACCTAGATTAGTTATTCTAGCAGCCATTTCCTTATATTTTCTCATATTTTACCCATTTACCCAAAGATATGCATCCTTAGGATCTAAAACTGAGGTGAATTAGCAATATCAATGAAAAAATCATTTGTCTTTATAGAAAGTCATTAATGAATGCAGGGAGGGAGACTGACTAAAGCTGAAATTGGGGTTTGGGGGTGAGGGCTGAGGGGATGGGGAGATCCCCATGAGTCCTGTCAGCCCCAGCAGACCCTCCCGGCCTCTGAATTCTGGCCAGCAGCAGGGCCTGGGCTCCTGGGGTCCCTTCCTGGTGTCACTTATAGAGCACAGCTGGTTTGCTACTTGGGCTGTGGCTTTCAACCCTGAATATGTGCAGAAATCTTGGTTGAGAAATTGGGTACCAGCTGACTGGGCCTCAACGTCCAGGTGAAAGCATCTCAGTTGTTCAGGATGAAGGGCCCAGGGGGATACCTGATCAGAGAGTGGGGAGAAGAGAGCAGAGGCAGGTGGGAGGCACAAGCCCCTCCCAGAGAAGCCTTCTCCTCCCCCCGTGAGGGAGAAACAGTTTTAAATAAAAACTTCCAGGCGTTCAGAGTTCTTACATTTTACACTGCACTTCACTCCCAGTACTCATTTGATCCTTGTGATTGTGGTGGAACATCACTCTATTTGACAATGAAGGAAACTAGGGCTCAGAGAGGGCAAGCAATTTGCTCAAGGCCACACAGCCGGGCCAGGACCCTGTCCAGGTCCTCAGCCCTGGCTGGCTCACAGAAGTGTAGGGAGTTTTCCAGTGGCTTCTGCAAGCCCTTTCCCTAGTGGGGACTGAGCAGGAGAGCTGAGTCTCCAAGCCAGGGAACCAAAAGTTCTGGCCACAGACACACTATTGAAGAGCATGAGCAGCCGGAGAGCAGTCTCGATGCTCTGTAGGGTGCTGCTAACCTGCTGCCCAGCGGGCCCTGGTGCTCACAGATGATGACTGAACTCAGAGCCCTCGCCGCGTCCCACAAAGCCCTACAGACCTGGCCTCTGGTTGCTTCCCCAGCCTCATTTCCCTCACTCTTCTCTGCTCACTCAGCTCTGCCACGCTGTCCTCCTGAAGACGCTGAGCCTGCTCTAGCCTTGCAGTCTTTGTCGGCTCTGAGCACTTGGCCTGGAATTGCCCTTCCCAGATGCCTTCTTGGCTCACCGCTTGCAGCCCTCCTGTCTCTGCAACCTTGGTCCCTTCCAGCCCTCCCTGCACAATGGCCCACCTTCCTCCCATTCCCATCACCCCATGAGTTTTGTGTTTCTTCTCGTCAGCGTCATCATCGCTGGATGTTACTGTTTAGTCCACTGTCGTCCATCTTCCCTGTGAGCCCTGGTGAGCTTCGGCCTGTTTCTCTGCCTCTGACCCCTGCAGGTGTGTGGGAAAGCAGCTCAAGTGTCCCCCACCCAGACTGGCGGAGCAGGTCTGCAGGTACCTGTGTGTCCCTGTCTTTCTGTGTGCCCCCAGGTCAGTTTGCTCGTCTGTGGTGCCTGCACCTGAACACACCACACACATATGTAGTATGTCTGAACATTTGTGAGTGTGTGTCTATGTCTGCCCAGCAGTGTAACATGTCTGAGTGCAGGTTTGGGCCCAGCATGTGTGAGTGTGCCTGCGTGTGCAGGCGCGTGCATGCACACCTGGATGGTATCCATGTGCGTCTGTGTCTGTGTGAGGCTCCAAAATGAACACCACCGAACCCACACCGCTGGCCCGCTGTGGCTCAGCCTGCCCTGGTGCGGAGCACGTGGGCCGAGCAGCCAGTGCAGAGGAGCCGATGGAAAGCCGAGGCTGGTCTTTCTTCTTTAAAGGTAAATTCCAGGGAGAAGAGCACTACAGAGGAATTGTCCCAGAGATAGCTGGCTGGTGGCCAATTCGTCTTGTAAAAAAGATCCTAGGTGCCCACAGAGCCAAGATGAAACAATTCTTTGGAATTAACCAAGCTAATTTTGACGAGCAAACATTTTGCTACAATGAAAGTTTTTATTGTAGCGCATAAAAGTCAAAACAACACCCAGACCCCTTGGGGGAGACAGACGGGAGGGAAGAAGAAAAACAGTGCACACACAAGCTCTAACTAATCACTGTGAAATCAAAAGTGCCCCGTGCTGCCAAATTAACATGACTAAAAATACTCAGGAGGAGGAGCCGCTTCAGGGCAGCCCCAGAAGCTCGCTGCAAACCCTAAGCCATTGTGTTCCAGGGAATAGTAAAGCAGGAGGGAGAGGGCCTGGCCAGCTGCTAGAACATTCCTCAGGCCTGGGTCAAGGTCACCTGGATCGAGCTGGGAAAAAAGCTGCCATTTCTGTGGTGCCAGTGGTTCTCTGAAGCCAGTGCTGACTCCCCCTTGCGACTGCATTACAGGGCCTCCTCGGTGCCTGTGTTCGTGCTGGCCTCCTCAGGGGACCCCCTCCCCCACTCTCCCTCTCACACTTATAGGCGGTCTTTCGTGGTGACTCTTTGATGTCATGGATTACCCTGGGGTTCACATGTCCCCTGCGCTGTAACCAACACCTTGAATGTGGTGGGAGGAGACCCCTTAGGCGGAGAAGGATTTCCCTTGAGCACTGTGTGTATGGCAAAGGGGTGAAAGCGATTTGGGGCAGCCGTCCTTTAAAGAGCGTGTGTTTGGTGCCGAGTGACACCATGTCAAGCCAGCAGGATCTCCTCAACTCCCACGTGGCACTCAGAGTGGTGCTGGGCCCTGGGGGGCCCTGCGTGTAAGGCGCAGTGTGGCCCTCCAGGCTCTCACACGCGTTTGGGAGGAGCGGTATGCAAGCACATAATCAGCTAAGAAGCCTCAGCCATGCTAAGAAGTGGGTGAACACAAGCTATGGGGGGCCAGGTCGGCTTGGAATAGTCAGAGCAGGCTGCCTGGAAGAAGAGACACTTGAACTTGCACTGGAAGGACTCAGACCAGAGGAAGCAGCAGATTTGCTGTCTCTGGTGTCATTCACTGTTTCCCGAGTGAGCGCCCAGGACTATTAAAGGTGGCCTTTGAAGGGCAGGACTGGCTTCATCCTGTGCAGGCTCACTCCCATTACCTGGTTTTGTTTGTTTGTTTGTTTTTGTTTTTGTTCTCAATTCCAAACCACATCATCCATCTGACAGGACACATTTCTTCATGGGAGTTCACTGAGTACTTGGAAATGGGGAGATTTCAAAAAGGGGCTAGGAGAGGAGTCAAGTGCCCCTCCTGTGGCATTCCTGCAGTGGGGCCCAGCTCTGAGGGTGGTGCTGTGTGGTGCGCAGGTGTGGGGGCCAGACAAACCTGGGTCCGAAGCCCATTTTCTCTGCTTGCTGGAGGAGGGGTATAAATGGTCCATTCAGTACATTTTCTAAACCTCAGCTATCTTGTGAGATGGTCTCGGACTTACGATGGTTCGACCTAATGATTTTTCAACTTTATGGTGGTGCAAAAGTGATAGGCATTCAGTAGAAACTGTACTTAGTGTTCGGAATTTTGGTCTTTTCCTGGCTGACCACATCCTGTATGACATTCCGTCGTGAAGCTGGGCAGCGGCATCAAGCTACAGCTCCTAGTCCGCCAGCGATCCCGGGCAAACAGCCCATGCTCTGCAGTGCACTGTGCGGCCAGAGTTTCCTGGATATTGTGTTTTGTGTTTCTGCATTCCATCATGTCTGCAAAGCACCTATCTGTGTCTCCTGTTTCTGATGAGAAGAGGAAAATAATTGACTCCAGAGATGATACTCAAGATTAATTGCCTAACTGCAGGTTAACGCAAGTGTTCTGAGCCATTTAAGGTAGGCTAGGCTGAGCTACAATGTGCAGTAGACCAGGTGGATTAAATGCATTTTTGATTTATAATATCTTTATTGTAATGGTGGGCTTATCAGGAAGTAACCCCATTGTAAGTCAAAGAGCATATCTATACAAAACAGATGTTAGAGCATCCACTTCATAAAATAGATATTATTATTATTATTATTATTATTATTATTATTACTGTTATCATCCCTGTTATCAGTTAGAACTATCCTGGCTGCAAGTAACGAACTATCAGAAAATAGTATAACCAATACATACATGTATGATCTTACTTGACAAGAAGGAGGTTTCCAAGATGGTGCAGCAACTCAGCAGTGTCAGTGAGGGTCCAGGTTTTCTCCATCCTCCTGCTCTGTCATCCTCAGCAGATGGTGCCTCATGGTCACAAGAGAGTTGCCATGGTTCCAGGTATCATATCCTCATCCAAGAATATTGTCAGCAGGCTGGAAGGTAGAGGTGAGAGAGACAGAGCCAAAGGGCTCTTTTCTCACATGCCTATTTGTTTGGGAGAGAAATTTTTCCCAGAGGTTCCTGGTGGAATTCTCCTTCCCTTGTATTGGTAGAAACTGGGTCATTTGGTCCATGGCAAAGGAAAAGGATTACCATGAATGATTTAGGCCAATCATGTCTGTCACGTGAGGCTGGGCATATAAATATCTAAGCACAAATTTGAAGGAATGTCAAGCAGATAACCAAAGAGTGTGTCGCACCTCCTTGGGTCATCCAGGCAGTGCTCAGCGCCGAGACGGGCCCAGCGGGAACGCAGCTGCAACTGGGTGCACACCGGGCTGGGTCTAGGCAGAGAAGGAGAAAGTATTGCCCATGTCTCATCAGATCCTGGACTACAGAGTGTCTAGGGTCATATCTGGATGCTTTTAGAGAGAGAAGTCTCAGGAACATTAGCCACCCCTCACCCAGCATCAAAGGCCCCCAAGCTCACCAAAACTGAAGGGCACAATGCTTGGCAGCTAAGAGCCTGCAGGAGGGGCTGGAGTCCCAGCTTGGCCTCAGACTTCCCATGCAGCGCTGGGCAGGTCACTTGGCTTCTCTCTGTCTCGCTGCCCTTCTCTGAAGGGAACAACACTTGCTCTGTGGATGCCATACGTCTGGTAAAAACTTGTCAGATACAGGAACCCATCTGGGAAGTTCTGACACAGGTCAATGTGAGGGGTAATTCCTTAGCGGTAAGCAGCTGGTTGGACCAGGTGTATTTTCAGCCTCCCTCCAGCTGTGATGTGCTCGGATCCTGGCCCCGTAAAAATGCAGCATGGCTGCCGGGTTTACATGAAAGCTCCCCCACTTGCAGGCTGTGTGAACTTTGGCAGTGTTTCTTGCCTCTCTGAGCCTCAGTTTTCTCACCTACAGAAGTGGGAATAATTATAAGGTTGTACGGGGGTGGGGGATCCCTGGAAATAACGCTTGTGAAGTCCTTAACAACGCCTGCACACTGGGAAGTGCTGGCCGAGTGGGAGCTATTGCTGACATATTATGTCATCGTCACAGCAACCTCATGAGTTTAGCGATTATTATCCCGCCCACTACTTTGAGTGGAGAGGGGACTTGTCTGAGGTCCTTCTGGCAGTAAGAACAAGGGCAGAATCAGAATCCAGGACTTTTGACCACAAACCCCATGACCTGTCTGCTGTGCCCCATCCACTCTTGGGGGAGATGGTATAGCGAGGGCGGGGTGCACACTGGAACGTGGGGAAATGTGTATGGCCTGCCTGTGTAAAGGCCTCCACCAAGTGTAAATGACAAGAATAACCGTTCTGCTTTCACATGTATTATTTTTGATCATTAAATGACTTCAACGTGGAGTTGTTCTTATCCCCATTTTATTAGCAACAGCATGATGTGCAGTCAGTTTAAGGATGTGCTGCGGAGTTGCACTGAGGTCCCAGCCTGTCAGGCCCCAGACCCTGCGCCCTTCCCACCGGGCAGTGGCAGCGGGTTGCTCTGGACAGGGACTCTCTGAGCCCCGGTGGCCCCCTGGAACTCCTTTCCCCACGGTCACTCCCAGCGTCCCAGGGCACTCAGTGACAAATCCTCCTGCTGCCCTGTCCTGGGGCTTTTGCCTCAGGGCCCCAGGTCCTACCCCAGTGGGAGCCTCCTGCCTCCTGGCTTGTGTCACTTCCTGACGCTGAGCTGACTACAGGTGACACTGGCATGGAGGAGGGCCCCTGGGGTGTGTTACCGTCCCACCTTCTCTGCTGGCAGAAACCTTGGTTGTAAGTTAGCAGAGCCTTCTGACTCTCTTTACCCCAGAGGGCTAAATCTATGGTGGGACAGCAGGAATTGGCAAGTGAGTGGGGAAGACATTGGGCCGGAGAGTGGCTGGCATTCCTCAGCCTGGGACCAGCTTCCAGCCTGTGTGGGGACACTGCCGTTGGCTGAGTTCCTTCACCCGCATTCCCTGTCTGTGCCTCCAGCCACCCCGTGTAGGAGGCTGGACAGGTCTTGCAGGTCCATTCGCAGATGAGGAAACCAGCACTTACCTGTGCCCTGAATCACACAGCTGGTAAGAGGCAGAGCCCCCAGGCCTTGCGTGGGCCATTGTTATCACCCCCGTGCCTCTTTCTAGGTAACTGTGAGGGCAGCTCAGGATACAAAACCTCAGTCTCAAAATGCTGGGAAGTCACTTGGGAGTTGACGGGGCTGTGCTAGGCCCCTCCTTACGCTGAAGTCCTGCCCACGATGGAGTACCAGGAGGGGAGAGGCCCTGCTAGCCCAGAGTCCACCTGGGCTGGGCGGTGGGGAGCCGAGTTCACTGGCTGGTGAGCAGCTTCATGGAGCCCACAGTTCTCAGAAAGGCTGGCCCACCAGCAAAACAGGCTGACTTGGGCTGAGCCCAGAGTTCTGCATCTGATGAAGAAGCGAAGCATGAGTTTGCTTTGGCCAACAAGACCTGGAGGCATGAACTAGCTCGTTTCCCTCTCGTGCCTTTTCCCTTAGGCCTTGGGGTATGACCAGGAGCATGAAGCCTTGGGCCTACGACCTGGGCCCTTCCTCACCTCCACAGCTCCTCCACCCACAAGCTATCTGCTTGGCCTGTCCCTCCATGCACACACAGACCCTGATACACTGACACACAGACACGTAGACACACACACAGTCATACACAGATGCACACAGACATGCACAGCCATGCACACAAGCACCCAGACCACAAACACGCAGAGACAATGCACACAGGCACAGATCCACATCATAAACCGACAGACACGCAGACTCACACTCACATACAGATAATACTTCTTGGGATACATCTGCTCCCCACTCAGTACAGGCTCTGACATCACAGAACTGACCCTAGGGGCTTGGTTCAGTGGTTCTCAAACTTGGCTGCACATTAGAACCCTCTGAGGACCATCTAAAAATCCCGTATGGCCCAACCACACCCCCAGTGAATCACATCAGTGTCTGGGGGCCAGCCCCAGGCACCCTATTTTCTAAAGACCCCCAGGTGACTATTGTGCAGCCAGGGTTGAGAAACAGTGACCCTCAATTCATTTCCTTACCCACCAAGAAACCCCATAAAGTGAAGTGCAGAAGGCCACCTAATATCACATATAGCACATTTCCAGGCCCAGCTGGTCTCCCTCCAGCTCGTCTAATAAACCCTTGACCCCCAGGAAGAGGGAGGGCGAGGAACCAGAGCCAGGAGCCAAGCCTCTCCTGCCACACTTGCGAGAGAGAGCCGAGCAAGACTGACGCCTTCCGTGCCGTGTTGGGGAGGATGTTTCTCAGACTGGGGCCCGTCTCACCAGAATTCCCCCGAGCTTTCTGACACCCAGGTTCTCAGGCCACAGCCCCACCAGCTGAGTCCCAGTCTCTGAGGGCTCAGCTTGGGGCCTCCTGGTTTTCACTCAATGGCATGAAGAGGTTTCAGGGTCCAAAGACCAGGGTTGAGTCCAGTGCTGTCCCTGACCTACGGGGTCACATGGGTGTATCTGACCTCATCTGTGATCTTTCCACCTTAGAGGGTCTCGCAAGAAGGAAATAAAGGGGTGTCTGGGGAAAGGCTTTGCAGACTTGAAGGTACAATAGGGGTTGATTGCTTTATTATTAGTGTTGGCTTGTACTTACCATTTCCATTCTGCTGGGCCTGCCCTGGCCTGACGCCTCTGTGAGTGGACCTGGCCATCTGGGAGCCCTGGAACCCTGCGAGGACAGTCTTGGGGTCATCACCACAGGGAAGGGATGTGGGATAAGTGCTGTGCGTCAAAAGCTGTCCCTGCACCCCGTCCACTCATCCATTCAGTGGGGTGATGATGAGGCCCTGTCATTGCGACTGAGCCGTCCAGCAGCTCCCGAGAGCCCAGCCTGTCATGGGGCCCTAGTGCGGGAAAAGCGAGGCAGAGGAAGCTGAACATTTTTGAGTCCTTGCTATGTGCCAAGTAATCCACTGAGCATTTCACACATATTATTGCATAAAATTCCCATACCCAGTACTATCCTCCAGAGAGGAGAAGATGAAAATGTCAGGAGATAAAACAGAAACTCCAGTTATGACTGGTCCAAAGGCACTCAGGCAGCATCCTCTCCTCCCTCCCCAGGCAACCCTGCCCCCTGTGCTACCTGCTCCCCTCTACATGCCAGGATTGCAGGACTATGAGGTGCCTCTCACTTCACTGGTGGAGGCATCAGAGGCAACCCAAACTCTTGAAGGATCATTGCCCTTTGGTTTCCAGGGGTAATCCACCAGATCCCTGAGCCCAGCCTTACCTCAGCTGCTGCCCAGGAAGGATAACATCTGAAGTCAAGAGGTTTCTAACAACATAGGGTTTCAAAGAGAGAGAAAGATCGAATGCCGAGGACAGCACAGAAGACAAAGTCGGGTGACATCAGGTAAAGCAGAGCAAAGGAGCCAGTTCCCACGGCCTGACTGCAGGGGCTGCCGACTGGGAGACCCCTCCCCTCTATTCGGGAGGGCTGTGGGACAGATGGACAGAGACACAGAGCAGGGAAGGGGGGCCCAAAAGAGAGAGGGCGAGAGGAGAAATAGATAAGGAGAGAGGAAGAGAGAAACAAGGTACTGAGAGAGAAAGACAGAGAAGCACAGAGAGACAGGAGGAGAGAGAGAGAGGCAGAGAGAAAGAAAATGATAGAAAGAAAGCAAAACAGAGAGAGAGAGAGAGAGAGAGAGAGAGAGAAGGAGAGAGATCCACAGACAGGACAAGGCAGTGCGTCGGGAAGAGCATGCCAGAGGGGCGCAGAGCGGGGAAGGGAGCCTGACGTGAGCAGGCTCAGGTGCGGAGGAGCGTCAGCGTGGGGCCGAAGGCAGGACTTTCCGGTAGGAGCCCCTGCCTCACAGCTGGACTGACTCTGGGCCTGCCTCCTTTCCTCCCCTGGAGGCTGCTTGCTTTCCATGTGAGGGCAGGGCAAGCTGGGCAGCTGCCCCCATTTCCACAGATGGGTTGTCAGAGGACAATGAGTTCTCCAGAGTCTGGGAACTAACCTTCCTCCTAACCTGGGACGGAGTCCCCTAGACTGAGGGACCTGCAGGGTCCTGGTTGCTAGGGTCCCGAGAGGTGGAAGCCCCTCCCCACCCGCAGGACACACTCAGGCCAGTGGCGGCCACAGCCTGCATCTGCCCCCACAGCCCGCATCTGCCCCCATGTTCCTGGGCTCGTCCTGCCACCTGGCCCTCCTTTCTCTACCTCACCTGTGCACGCTGTTCCTTCAAAGCCCATCCCAGGCTTCTCCTCCTCCAACAGGCTCACAGAGACCATGGCCCCCAGGGATTTTTCTGGACTTCTTTTTTCCCCACCCATCCCCTCACCTTCCTTCCCTATGTAACCATCCATTTGTTCTCTGTATCTGTGGCTCTGTTTCTGCTTTATTTGTTGTTCATATGTTTTGTGTTTTTTAGATTCCACATGTAAGTGAAACCATGTGGTGTCTGTCTTTCTCTGTCTGACTATCTTACTCTGCATATTCCCTTTGTGTCCATTCACGCTGTCACGAATGGCGAGATCTCAGCCTTTTTATTGCTGAGTAATAGTCCACTGCACACCCCAGCCACTGCTTCTCCGTCCCCTCGCCTGCAGCGAGCAGCGACTTCGCTGCCACACTTTGGCTCTCGTAAACAACGCTGCAACGAATATGGGGGTGCAGATATCTTTTCAAACTAGTGCTTTTATTTTCTTTAAATAAATAGCCAGGAACAGGAATTGCTGGATCATATCAGAGTTCTATTTTTAATTTGTGAAGACTCTCATGCTATTTTCCACAAAGGCTCACTGATTTATTATCCCACCAACGGTGCAGGAGGGTTCCCTTTTCTCTACATCCTCTCCAACACTTACTGTTTGTTTTTGATGATCGCTTTCTCCGGACTTATTTTTACCTGCCATGCTGGGCCACGTTCAGTGACACAGTATTTGTCTCCCAAATATCATGTATATAAATTCTTTGTTCTCACCTCTCCATCTGGATGTAAAGGTTTCTTCATGTTCATCTTCTGGCCCTGACCACCTGCCCCCAGTCCGCACAGCATGTGCACAGAGAGGTTCTGCCAGGTTCTGAAAAGTGCGGCTGGTTCACATGTGCCTGCTACTTTCTCCAAATTCACTCCCATGCATGTCGGCACTGGGTCCTCAGCTTGGAGAGCATGCGACAGAGGATGCCTGCTGCCTGTGGCCTGAGGAAAGCACTGGCCCGGTCAGGCAGCTTGCCAAGCCCCCTGAGCTAGTCTGTGTATGCTCAGTCCTAGAACCCAGCTCTTACACAGGCTGCACCTGCCCCGGCCCCTCTTCCTGAACCTCACTCAGGACCAGAGCCCAGCACCTGTGTGTGTGTGTGTGTGTCTGGGGGGTGGGGGGGAGACAGGGAAGGGAACTGGTAACCGCACCTTGCTGGCCTGGCTCAGACCTGAGAATGCATCCCCAAGGGCCCAGCCTGCAACCTTGCTTCCGACCTGCTCTCTCACTTCCTTTTCTCAGTGGGTCAGCACCTGCTGAGCGCCCCACACCCTTGCTTCCACCCCTGCCAGGCACACCCTCTTCCTTTCCCCAGAGACCTCCTTCTGGGCTGGTCTTGCTTGGCCAAAGCAAGACACATGGCACTTAACTTCCAGTGGGTGCAGCAATGTGACTGCACTTTCGGAGCAGGGTCTCTGCCAGGCTGAAGTGTCTGGATGGCTGGGGCCATGCTAGTCTTCATGTCCTCCAGGCCCAACACGGGGTTTGGCGTGTAGTGGATGCTGGGGTCATGGTGGAGCAGGTGACTGCAGCCCCAGACATGAGGCGGAAGCCCTGACAACTTTTGATCTGCACTGCCTTCCCTCCTGTCATGATGTGATGACAACAGTGATGATGATAAATGACAATACCACTGAGGAAAACACTTGCCTTGTCACAGTGGGTGCCCCCAACGACTGAGACAGGGGCCTGGAACACTGGGGTCAGTGGCTTGCTCAAGGCCACACAGCTAGTGAGCGAAGAGGGCCCCAGTTGAGCTCGGATGGATTGTAAGCCGAGTTCGAGCCTCATGCACCCTGCGGAGCCTGAGCTGAAGGACAGAGCAATGGGCTCTGGTGGCCCCCCTGTGCCACTGGGAGAGAGCCACCTCCCCCCAGCCCCTGGCTCCATGTATATGCTGAGGACTCCAACTCCCTGGGTCTGTGCTCCTTTTCTCAGTTGATATATTTTAATTATAAGAAAATTAGACCCCCTTCCCCCCCCCGAAGGTATCATGAAGATTCAGATTCAGGCAAGAGTTAGAGGTAGGACTCCTGCCTTCAAGGACCTTTCAGTCCCATGGGGCCAGAAACAACCACCTAACCTTCTGTTAGGCTTGGGTTCTACTTGACCATCAGACAATGGAGCCGTGGTGAGGTGGCTGGAGGGGCCCCTGGAGGAGGGTGAGGGGTGGGCTGGGCCTGAAGGGGTGGGTTAGGAGCCGGGTGGGGGAGGGACAGCAGTGCAGACTGGGGTGAGGGCTGCAGGGTGTGAGATAGCCTGTGAGGACCAGCCAGCTGGCATGGAGCAGGCAATGACCTTCAGCATTTTCCCTCGCCAAGCCCCCTCTTGTGAGCCAACGTCTTTATTAAGGAAGTGATTTTAAGTCATCTTCCTTCTCTCTCTGCCCACCTTCCCTCCTCCCCTGCCTATATTTCCCTGATCATAAATTATGTTTGAATGACAGTTTAGAAAATGAACAAATCTTTGGCGACACTTTTATCACCTCCAGAACAGTTTTAGTAAGGGGTTTCGGCAGATTGCATTCTAGGAGAGTGAGAGGAGAGAGGCAAGGGACTAGCTCCGTCTGCCCAGCCCTTCAGGCCAAGTGCAGCCGTCTCCACTCCACACCTTCCACCCACTCCTCACCCTCCATGAGGGAAGGCCCTGCCTAGGGCCCCAGGCCCATCCTGACACCCACTCACCTGTGGCCTGGAGCACAGCCCTTGAATCCTCCCTCTTCACTGGTGTTCACATCTATAAAGTCACACTGGGTGGAAGAGGGGGGTAATTAGTGCAGACTTATTAATAATGGTTAAAGTAATTAGCTGCTGACATTTTGTACTACGCCTAGTTCTTCAGATGGGCACATCAGGCCCAAGAATATTTCTTAGACCAACAAGGGAGCTGTTGACCTGGATTTAAAAGCCTGCCCCCCTGAAAGGGTCTATACTACGGGTGCCTTTTGTGCTCATGCTGTGTGAGACGTTGGGGAGCCTGAACCCTAACCTAACCTTAACCCTAACTCTAACCCCCACCCCACACCTAAAAAACAGTGCCACCTCTGGGAGTTTCTGCTGAGCTGGGAAGCAAGAAGATCTGTCCAGAATGAGGGTGTGGCAGAAAGAAGGCCTGAGAGGACCAGGAATGGAGTTGAGCAGGCAGAACAGCCTCCAGGGTATCTGCAGAGGGAACTGATACTCAGAAAGGGGAGACTGATTATGTGGGGTCAGTTGGGAAAGGGAGGGCCTGGGATGGGGGGCTTGTCACAGTGAGGGGAAGATTGGGCGGAAGCCAAGAATAGGCCTTGGAATGAGAGACATGTAAAGGGAAATCAACAGGATTGGGGGGCTTCCTGGATACAGAATGTGAGAGCGGTAGGGTCTAGGTGAACGGAGTACCGTAGAGAGAGGCAACCCAGGGGACCACAGGTGGGGGGAGCAATCACCAGGTAACTTGCAAAATGATTTTGTCCACTTAAAAATATACACAAGAAAAATCAAGTTTTGTTTTCTTCGAGAAATACAATGTTGCGGGCCATCAACATATACTTGCTTCTAATGGAATTATGGTTTAAAACTTTAAACAAAGGGAAAAGGTTTTCAGTTAACTAAGTGTGAAAGTGAGTTGGATGCTCAGAGATCCTGGCCTCTACTGGGCACCTGTGATTTGCCAGGTACCATGCTTGGTACATTTAGGAGCTGATGCTTTTAAAGAGCTGGCCTTGTGAAAGGGAGCAATCTTGGCCCTCACCTTCATCATGGGGAGGAAGTCGCAGCCATGGGTGAAAAATGAACATTTAAGGTATGGAAAATAATCAAGTGCTATTGAGACCCAATTCTGTGTAAACCGGGACTGGAGGCTGTTAAACAGAGTGAGAGAAAGTTGTTCTTGGTTTGTTTTTCTTTACATTTTGCTCTAAGTATATCTGAAAAGGCCGAGATGTTGGAGAGAGAAGGACACGGGAGGGAGAAGCTGTAGCTTCGCCACGTGGTGTCTGTAAGATGGCAGGCAAGCCACTGACCTTGCTGGACCCTGCTGTCCTGGCTGCAAAACGTAGCTGCATCCGGTCTCCAAAGGCAGGAGCTGGGCACCGTGTGTGTGCAGCTCCTGGCCCAGATTTGACCTTCTGTGCTCTGTAATTGGTAGCTATTATTATTATTATTATTATTACTACTAGAGATCATTAATTTAGAGTTTAAAAATGCTTCACTTATTTCATCTTGCACTGTTTTATTGAAGAATTACAATGTTATGGGGAATTCTTCTAACTGGCTAAATTCAGTGTCGTCCCTGCTTCTTTCGAGCACGCACAACGGAGAGACACATGGGCTATTCCGTCTGGCGGCGCCCATCCACCCAGGCCGCTTTTCTTGCTCTCCAGCCATCTACAACGGACAGGACCTCCCCCTACCTTTGCAGAGGAGGGAGCTGAAGCTCACGGAGGTCACACAGCTGGGAAACACTGAGCAAGGGTTCAAAGCCAGGTGTGCTCGTCACTAAAGCCTATGCCTCCTTCCAGGTGGCAGTTTCAGGGTTAGGCAGTGCTCTGGGGTGGCACTCATCTTGCTGTGATGGAGGAAGTGACAAGCTAAAGGCTGTCCTGCGACACTGAGTTTTCCTGGGGTGGTTGCCCTCTGGCGCTGAGCAGCTCAGTGAACCCCAAAGAAGCGTCAACCCGGAGGATGCTGCTTCCAAGTGCCAATATCCCCACTTGGCAAGAAGAGCTAACTCCTCCTCTGTAGCCGTGCAGAAGCTTTTTATTTTGATGAGATCCCATTTGTTTATTCTTTCCTTTATGCTCCTTGCTTTAGGGGACATATCAGTAAAAATGTTGCTGCGTGAAATATCTGAGATTTTCCTGCCTATGTTCTCCTCTAGGACTTTAATGGTGTCACGGCTTATTTTTAAATCTTTTATCTACCTTGAATTTATTTTTGTGTATGGAGTAAGTTGGTGCTCAAGTTTCATTTTTTTGCACGTAGCTGTCCAGTTCTCCCAACACCACTTGTTGAAAAGGCTATTTTTACTCCATTTTATGTTGCTGCCCCCTTTGTCAAAAATAAAATTAAAACAACAACAACAACAACAACTCCTCTGGAGTCTCCTTGGGGCTGCTCCCTGGCTTTCCCTGGGCTCGTCGGCCTGGTGTTCAGGGGACCAGATCTGATGCAGGGAGCGGAGCCCTGGTAATCCCTCACACTCGCCCAGGGCCGTGTGATCTGAGGCGAGCCCTGTGACAACACCATGGCCTCTGAGCTGAGACAGGGCAGTGTCCCTGCAGATAAGAACATGGGCCTTGGTGTGCTGACTTGGGCTGGGGTCCCTGTTCCACCTTTACAAGCTATGTGACCTTGGACAAGTCACTTCACCTCTGTAAGCCTTAGTTTCCTTGCCTGAGACATGGGGAAAATATGTAAAATATGTACTGCATAAGGTTTTTGAGGGTTAATTGAGATTATACATACACACACATATATGACTATATTAGGTACGTATATATAAAATCTCATTTAACTCTGCTAATAGCCCATAAGTAACTAATAAATACTGAAACATAGTAGTGTTTTAATAAATTAACATTAACCAAGCACAAGCCACACTCAGAGGAAGCTGGTAAGAGCCATTGTTTATGAAGCCAAGTTCTCTTCATCAAGGATTGTTTTATTTGGCACTTTGTCAACTCACCCACCAGACCACGAGCTCCACGAGGCCACAGCCACTTCTGTGCTCTCAGTGCCCTGCCCACAGCACTCGGCAACATGTCTGAGGTGGCCGGGCAAGCACACCTCACCGCTGAATCAGTGACCTTGTTTAATCCTCACTGCAGCCCTTTTAAGAGATGTTATCATTCCCATTTTACAGATGAAGAAACGAAGGTTTAGAGAGGTGAGCAAGGCTCCACAGGTCACGAGTGGTGGAGTTGGGAGCTCAAGCTCAGGGTCCTGACTCACAGATCTGTACTGTGAAACCTGACGCCCCCCCCCCCTCCCCCGTCAGAGAGAACGGTTTCCTCTCCACAGGCAGAAAAGGCTGTGACCAGGGCTCCTGGCTTGCAGCCCTGAGCCCTCCCCTTTACTTTGGAGAGGTTGGTGGGTGGCCCTCAGCCTCACAGCTTTCTGAGTAGCACTAATGGGGCAATTGCCCAAGAGGCCATAGTATAACAGCTTGAGGACTAGGGGGACCACTCTACCTACATGGTAGGGACACCATGCATTTTGTGTGTCCCTAGGGAAACCTCCTCATGGGGCCATTTCCTCCCCAGGAGGCAGCCCTGCCTGGCAGGAGTGCCCTTCTCTTCAGGAGCAGGGACAGCTGGGGCTGCAGTGAGCTGAGGGCCAGCTGGTGCCCTGTCCCTGCAGCCTGGAGGAGAGCCGTGCCTCTGAGGCTCTGCAGGGAGGGGCCTGCTGCAGCAACTTGTGGTGGCTCGTTCTGGGCTTTGGGGCTTCCTCACAGGTGGCTGGAGGAGCCCATTTCTCAAGGTCTTGGGAGAGGCCAGTGGATGACTCCTGGGGGGAAACTGTTCCATTTGGCTCCAGCTAACATTGTTAACTTTCCAATGAGCCCCAACCCCCTGCTGAGAACCTGTTATTCTTTCTAGGCCTCATGGGGCTGAAATCACTCACCAGGCTTAATAAAGAAGCAGCTGTGATTTAAACCCAGACCTTCTGACTCCAGGTCTAGGGCTCTGGGGCCTCCCTTCACCTCAGTCTGTGTGCTGATGGTCAGGCGGAAGCCATGCTGCTCAGGTCAGGAAGCTGGGAGTCTCTGCTGCCCAGCGATGTCCTCTCATAACCTCTTTGTTCCTTGAGGGGAGGGCACGGGGCTGACAAGGATGTGAGGTGAGGGGTCACACAGAGGAGAGAAGAGGCAGAGATAGGCTGGTGCTGAGGATGTCCTGCTGGCCGTCCTTATACCTCAGTCTGGCGAACAGTGCTGTAGGTGGGTGCAGGGGAGGTGGACGCTGGAGGGGTGGGGTTAGCGTGTGTGTACATGCGTGTGTGTGTGTGTGTGTCAGAGGCACATGGATCAGGAGTCTGGAAACTTAGCCTGATGGAAAGAGGACGGAAGACCTTGGAAGTTACTTTTTCTCTCGGTGCCCATCTGTCACCCAGGAAGATGGAGTGGGGGCTACCTGAGGCCCTGCCAGCATCCCCACCACCTCTCTCAGTTTCTAACCTGAGCAAAGACACAGATGTCGAAGCCTGGCTGCCTCTGTCCAATCTTGGCTCTACCATTAGCCACTGTGTGCTGGCTAATGTGTACCATTAACTTCTCTGGTCTCCCAGCCATAACTACGAAACAAGGGCAATCACTGTCCTTGATCTCATGGCAGAGCCAAGTCTCGAGTCCTGGCCTCTGATTGCAGATCTGACATGGGTCCCCTCTGCAGCCCTCCTGGCTCTCAGACCCCAGAGGCCCTAAGGGCCGGGGTCTGGTTCAGCTCTCGGTGCACGCCACAAGGCATGTAGGGGTTGGCCAGCGCAGGTCTCCTGAATGAACAAACCTGTGCAGGAGCAGCAGGCTGGGGTTCTTCTGGATAGAAGAACACCTCCCAAAGCGGCAGGAGGAAAGAGATGAACTCTTGCACGTGAGGTGCCTGCTGCCTGTGCCCAACTTAAAGTCGGACCCGTTTTTGGCTCTGCCAGACTCATTTGCAAAGGGCCCCTGAACGAGTTGCTTGACCTGTCTGAGCTGTGGTTTCTTTATCTACTCAATGAGGTTAATAAGAATTTTACCTAAGATGGCCATGGTAGCTGACAGGGCACTGGGGTGCACTCACTGAGGTGACACTGTGCCCAATCAGTGTTCTAAGACACTGTGAACTGACCAGTTTCCCCCCAGGAGTCGGGCCGCCAGCCTCTCCCACAACCTTGAGAAATGGGCTCCTCCAGCCACCTGTGAGGAAGCCCCAAAGCCCAGAACGAGCCACCACAAGTTGCTGCAGCAGGCCCCTCCCTGCAGAGCCTCAGAGGCACGGCTCTCCTCCAGGCTGCAGGGACAGGGCACCAGCTGGCCCTCAGCTCACTGCAGCCCCAGCTGTCCCTGCTCCTGAAGAGAAGGGCACTCCTGCCAGGCAGGGCTGCCTCCTGGGGAGGAAATGGCCCCATGAGGAGGTTTCTCTAGGAACACACAAAATGCATGGTATCCCCAATCTGCTTCAGGTTTTACCACCTGGGTCATGTATGCCTGTGAGCACCAGGAATCATTTGAAAGTTTCCTGTTCAATAGAGGAAATCCATCACTCTGTTAGTTGAGACAACTATTCCTGCTGCTTACACCTCCTTAGTCTGGTCGTCCTATCTGCTAGGGTCCTCAGTGCCTCCGCCCTTGCCTGGAGTACCTGGCTCCTCCTGACCAGACTAATCCAGCTGTTGCTGCAACACCTTCCCTGTCTCCCCTCTTCTCCCAATTCCACCGTTGAAATAAAACATCCATCATTCTTCATTTGCCTTAGAAGCCCTGGTCTCTAATCTGCTGGGTGATTAACCAGTTAGAATACCATGCGCTCCCATCTCAGGCCCTGCGCGATCCCCACTGGAGGTGACTGTGCTGGTGGCTGGCATTCCTTCCTTCTTTTTGTTACCAGCCCCCACCACCATTTTCTTTTTTCAAATGAAAAATGACCGTATGATTCCATTAAGTTCCCTGTCCAATCATCCTGAGAAATTGATTGTGACTTTGTTAATGACTGCTTGGTCAGATGTTAATGTACCAGGAACGGTTTACACTGTCCTGCTTCCTGCAGCCAGAGCAGGGAAGGGTTGCAGGGAGGGCAGATGGGGCATGGGTGCAAGGAGGGTGGGGCATGGGTGTGAGGTGGGCAGGCAGAGATTCATTCAAACAGTAGTAATTTCCTTTCTTGTATAACGCTCTCTGTTTTGTGAGTCCTGCCCCTGAGTGGCAGTGTGAGGGCCTTGCTTCTTGCCCCTGCTCTACAGTCAGGAGAGCAGGAGATGAAGGCAGAGATCAAGAGAGGACTCAGGACTGCCTGTGGCTGTGACCTTGGGCTTCCCTGAACAACTTTTGGCATCCACAAAATGAGCACCGTCATATACCCTGCCCCACCAGGGCACTTTGAGGCCAGAGGCTGCCCCCTCTGCTTGCCTGTCCATTACCCATCTCCTCTACTCCATCCTGGCTGCCAGTCCCCAAGCGGGAGCATTGGGTTGGGCAGTGTGGGCCCCTCTCCAGCCCAGGTAATAGGGAGTACTCAGACCAAGCCAACATGTCGGTGGTGGGTCAGGAGAGGCCACATGATGCAGTTCTGGCTAGAAGGAGGGGACATTTCCCAGGACTTCTGGAAAAGCCATCCCTTGCTTGTCAAAAGCTACACCAAGAAGGGACTTCTTGCCTTCCTCCCCTGGTCACCACCTCTCATGCTCTGAGCCCTCCGAGCTGTGCGCAGGACGCCTCTGACAGCTGGGAGCGGCTGTGGTCGGCGTGACATGCCTGAGGACCACAGCCAGCCCTGAGGATGGCAGAGAGGAACTCTGACAGAAGCTGGGTCCCTGATGGCCTCACGGAGTAGCTGGATTAACCAAGCCTGGACCTGCTCACCCTCCCCTCCCAACCTCCTCCGTTATTCTTTAACCGGTCCTAGTAGGGACGTGTGGCCAAAGTGTCCCTGAGGGACCTACGCAGCAGGAGTTCCTCACCAACGGGACATCATGACTGATGTGATCATTGATGTAATTCTTTGATTTTTATTTATTTTTGTTTAATCTTTATTGTGTTTTTTCAATTACCATTTCATCCCCTTATACCCCCATTTCCCCCACTGTAATTCTTTTAGGGATCTGAAATTGGACCTAACTTGTGTTGGTCCTGCAGCCCGGATGTGCCAGTGAAGAGCTGGTGGAGCAAATGAGAAGTGCATTTACTGGTGGGCAGATGCCTCCTGGAAGAACCTCACTCCAGGGAAGCAGGAGACCCACCTAATGACCAAGTCTTTGCAATGATCAGTCTCATGCTGAATGTGCCAGGTTGGCCATTGGCTTCTCTGTTGGCTCAGTTTCCAGGGACTCCTGTCTGGGTCCCACAGGGTGAATGAGAGGACGCACAACCCAAAAACCCTGGTGCCCCAGAAGTCCCACTTTGGGAGCCTTCCATCGGAGCCATCTTCCCCTCCTTCTGCACAAACAGCCCAACAGCGCTGCTCTGGAGCCAGGGCCAGCAGCTGGGCCCAGGACAGGGGACAGTCCTGCTCAGCAAATGCTGAGCTTCTTACAGTGCCCTGACAGAGCCTGCCAGATGTCATGGCAACAGTGAAGGTGCCAGGGCAGCGGGGAGGTGGGGTGGCCAGTTGATAGAGTGGTGGTGTTCGTCTGGTTTCCCAGGGAGCAGAGCCTGAGATTCAGAGTTGGGTGTAGGTGGCTTATTTGGGAGGGGATCCCCAGAAGCAGGAATGAGGGGTAGAGACAAGAAAGAGGGAACTAGCCTCAAGGAGTATTACACGGCCCCTGCTGTGAGCAGTGGGGGCTCAACTCCCTGAGTACTCTGAGTCCTGGTAGCAGCGTCAAGGAGCCCCTCAGACTGGCCTGGGCGCAGTGGGCGGGAGCTTTCATCCACTAGCTCCCACAGAGCGGGGGGGAGTCTGAACGCTGAGCATCGCTCAGCTGGGCTGACCTCAGAGTGGACCTGACATGCACACCAGGAGGGTTTGCTGTGGTACATACTCAGTAGGGCTTGTTCTCACACACGGGGGAGCTGCCCCTGGGGATGTCCAGGTCCACTTAGGGACATCAGGGAGGACTGGGGTTTTGTCTTAGCAGGTAAGAGTAAGAGCTAGTCAGGCTTATGATTATCATTCTTCATGGGTCCAGAGGAGGTGAGCCTGGGGTGCTCCAGAGGGGATCCTGCCCCTTCCCCAGGCCCAACATCATTCCTCCCAGCCTCGGTGGTCTCTGAGTACTATGGCTGTAGAGGGGACAGAGCAGTTCTGAAGCCCAGGGAAGGAGCTGGCACTCAGAACCTTTCAAGTGGAGTGATTTTTTTTAACAGTAGTGATTAGAAACTGCTGTAATATTTTTCTTAATTGACTCTTCTAATTGCAAATCAATAGGACCAATTTGCTCCCTGGCTGCGTTGTTTTGTTGTGAAGTGACTGGGGCCCTGAAGGACTCTCTAGGACAGGAGGACTTAGGTGAGCTAAAATCACATGCTTTCCAAGCCATCCCTCTTGGGTGGCAGGAGGAGCTGGGACCACAAACGAAGAGGGGGCTGGCTTTTTTTTTCTTTCTCCTTGCCCTCCAGTTCACACATGCTGGGTCAATGCCCTGTGAGTAGGGGAAAAATAGGAGGTGGAAAGGGCTGCTGCCCTACTGTGCCCTCCAGCTCTCAGGGGCTGTCTCCTCGATGGAAAGTTTGACTCAGAGTAGAAACAGCTAGATATTTTATGGTTTCCCTCAGCAGCAGTAAGGTAGCCTGGAAATTCATTCATCCAGTCAATACATCACCAATATTTCCTGAGCGCCTATTAGGTTGTGGGCTTTGGATGGAGATAATGGGGGATTCATGGTGAACAAAATAGCTCTGGCCTCTATCCTCATTGAGACACTGGCATTGAGTGACTGATTCAGTACTCAGCTGCCAAGAACTTAAATCCACTCTGGCCATTTATGCAGAAAGTGTATTAAATGGCCTTAAGAACTGCTGGGAGGTCTGGAGAAATGAGCATTAGGCTGAGATCCCAGGAGACTTTTAAGAACCAGGCTGCTGAGAATGCCCCATTTGGGTCACATGGGGCAGCTGCACCACAGTTGTATGTTCTAGAACCCTGATGCCTCTGGACAAAACGGAAGCCTCATGCTAGCCTCTCTTTCCTGTTGGCTCAGTTCTGAGTTCAAGTTTACGAACCCATTGACTGGAGGAACCCAAATCAATAGAACCCTAGTGGAAAGGGAGTCTGTGCATGTAGGCTTTATCTCTTCAAGGAGCACCTCTTGGACAAGGAGGTGGGAATGGATTGTGAATGAGTAAACCCACACTTTCAACACAACAATTGGTTGAACAATTTGTTAATTAAATACCTTGTGGTAAGTGCCTTGCAGAAAAAGCAGAGAAAATTGTCAGAAGAAACTTTACTAAACTCTTGGCAAGAAACAAGAGGAAACTGATTGAAAAGTAAATGTTGGGACCATATATGAACCCTCTGATGACAACAGCCTCCATTCCAAAAAGCACATAAACCTACCACTTCCACTGAGACTTGGCTGTGCTCTCTGTCCTCCCAGTCCTCAGGTCGCATGGTAGTCATCACTCTGTTCCCAATACACCCTGGTGATCTCTATCTCTCCTCATGCCATAGTGCCAAAACCCCTGTTCAAAATGGTATAGGTGTCCTGGGGCCTGCCCATTTGACCTGAGCTCCCTAGACAGGCAGTGAGGTGGGCATCGTGAATGACCAGTCCTCTTGGTTTATGCCACCAGCTTTGTCTGCCTCTACAGGGCTCCATACTGACCCTTTCTGGAAAGCCACCTCCGTGCTCAGAGAGTGACTTAGCCCACTACATAGCCGCATCATCCCCACAACTTATCTCAGTGTTTAATGAAGTTTGGTCCAGGGGCCAACCAATGTTAGATTCCCCACCCCCAGCTTTATTGAGATGTGATTGACAAATAAAAATTGCATAGATTTAAAGTATACAGTCTGGTGCTTTGGTATATGTATACATTGTGAAATAATTACTATAACCAAGCTAATTAACATATCCATCACCTCATATACTTACCGTTTGTGTGTTTGTGTGTGTGTGTGCATGTTAAAAACACTAGAGATCTATTCTCTTAGCAGATTTCAAGTACACACTGCATTATTATTAACTATAGTCACTATGTTGTACATTAGGTCTTAAAAACTTAATCATCTTATAACTGAAAGTTTGTACCCTTTGATCAATGTCTCCCCTTTTCTCCCATCTCCCAGCCTCTGGTAACCACCATTCTGCCATTATGATACCATTTCTTTTTACGTTCCATGCATAAGTGAGATCATTTGATATTTGTCTTTCTGTGGTTTATTTTACTTAGCATAATGCCTTCCTGGTCCATCTATGTTGTTGCAAATGTCAGGTTTTCTTATTTTTTAAGGCTACCCATGCCACACCTTCCTTCTCTACATCATCTACACATGCCACACCTTCCTTCTCTAGTCACCTGTCAGTGGACAGCGTTCTTGTCTTGGCTGCTGAGTAATGCTGCAGCAGACATGGGAGCACACACGTTTCCTCCAGACACTGACTTCACCCCTTTGGACGTACACTCTGAAGTGGGATTGCTGGATCATATGGTAATTCTATTTTTAAATCTTTGAGGAACTTCTATATTGTTTCCAGAGAGGCTGCACCAATTTACATTCTCACCAACTGTGCACAATGGTTACCTTTTCTCTGCATCCTCATCATCATGTTTCATATTTTGATTTTTAAAAATAATAGTCAGGGACTTCCAGCCAAGATGGAGGCATAGGTGGACACACTGTGCCTCCTTGCACAATGAAAATTAAAGACAACAAAGATCTAGAAACAAGAAAACAACGAGAACTGATAGAAAAATTGAACTGTACGGAAGTCCAACAACCATTCATCCACACTGGTAAGAGGGGCAGAGTCGCAGCAGGAAAAAGTGGAGGTTGGTGGACCCAGGCATGCAGGCAGCAGTGGCTGGCAGACCCCAGGCACACAGGTGGCAGCTAGTGGACTCGGGTACTGGGTGGCAATGGTGCAGACCCAGTGAGGCTGAGCAAGGCGGCTGGCTGACCAGGTGGTCCCACATTTGCATGCAGATAATCCAGGCGAAGGGGAAGTGGAAGGAACTGGAATCCAAGAGAGAGCGGAGCAAGCGCCATTGTTCCCTCTTGAACCCCACCCCCACATACAGTGTCACTACCTGGTGACTGGGCTGTCTTGCCCTGGGGAACACCTAAGGCTCCTATGCTCACTACATAACAGCCTCGACCAGACCAAAAGAAAACAAAAAACAAAAATGGCTCAAATGGGAGAACAAGTCAAAGCCCCAGAGCCAATTCATCTAAGCGACCAAGAGATAGCCAACCTATCAGATGCACAGCTCCAAGCACTGGTGATCAGGATGCTCACAGAATTGGTTGATTTTGCTCACAAATTAGATGAAAAAAATGAAGGCTACAATAAGTGAAATGAAGGAAAACACACAGAGAACCAATAGAGATGGGAGGAAAACTGGGACTCCAATCAATGGAGTGGACCAGAAGGGAGAAAGAAACAACCAAACAGAAAAGAGGGAAGAAACAAGAATTCAAAAAAAATGAGGAGAGGCTTAGGAACCTCCAGGACATCTTTAAACATCACAACATCTGAATTATAGGGGTACCAGAAGGGGAAGAAGAGCAACAAGTGGAAAACTTATTTGAACAAATAATAGAGGAGAACTTCCCCAATCTGGCAAAGGAAATAGACTTCCAGGAAGTCCAGGAAGCTCAGAGAGTCCCAAAGAAGTTGGACCCAAGGAGGAACACACCAAGGCACATCATAATTACATTAGCCAAGATTAAAATGAAGGAGGGAATTCTAGAAGCAGCAAGAGATAAGGGGACAGTCACCTACAAAGGAGTTCCCATCTGACTGTCAGCTGATTTCTCAAAAGAGACCTACAGGCAAGAAGGGGCTGGAAAGAAGTATTTGAAGTGTTGAAAGTCAAGGACCTACATCCAAGATTGCTCTATCCAGCAAAGCTTTCATTTAGAATAGAAGGGAAGATAAAGTGCTTCTCAGATAAGGTCAAGTTCAAGGAGTTCATCATCACCAAGCCCTTATTATATGAAATGTTAAAAGGATTTATCTAAGAAAAAGAAGATTAAAAAATATGACAATAAAAAGACAGCAAACTCACAGATATTAACAACCACATCTAAAACAAAAGGAAACAAAGCAAACCACTAGACCAGGAGCAGAAACACAGAAATGGAGATCACATGGAAGGTGTGCAACAGGGGAGTGGGAGGAGGAGAGAGGGGGAAAAGGTACAGAGAATAAGTAGCATAGACAGTGGGTAGAAAATAGACAGGGGGAGGGCAAGAATAGTGTGGGAAATGTAGTAGCTAAAGAACTTATGACACATGGACATGAACTAAAGGGGGGAATGTGGGTGGGAGGGGGTGTGCAGAGTGGAGGGGAATGATGGGGGAGAAATGGGACAACTGCAATAGCATAATCAATACAATATGTATTAAAAATAATAGTGTGACAGGTATGAGGTGATATCTCATTGTGGTTTTAATTTGCATTTCCCTGGTAATTAGTGATGCCGAGAACATTTTCATGTAATTGTTGGCCATTTGTATATCTTCCATTTTTAATTAATTAATTAAACTGTTGAGTTGTATGAATTCCTTATATATTTTGGATATTAATTCCTTATCAGACATGTGGTTCACAAACATTTCCTCCCGTTTTGTAGGTTGCCTTTTTCTTTTGCTGACTGTTTCCTTTGCAAAATTTTTCTTTGATATAGTTCTACTTATTTATATTTGGTTTTGCTTCCTGTGCTTTTGATGTAAAACCCAAAAAATTATTGCAAGACCAATATCAAGGAGATTTTCCCCTATGTTTTCTTCTGGGACTCTCTTATGGTTTCAAATCTTATCTTGAAGTGTTTAATCCATTTTAAGTTGATTTTTGTGTATGATGTAAGATAAGGGCCCAATTTCATTCAAATGTTCTCAACATCATTTATTAAAGAGATTTTCTTTCCCCATTGAATATTCTTGGCTCCTTTGTTGCAAATTTGTTAACTATGTATCCGTGGGTTTATTTCTGGGCTCTCTATTCAGTTCCATTGATCTTTATGTCTGCTTTTATGCCAGGACCATACTGTTTTGACGACTATAGCTTTCTAACATAATTTAAAATCAAGAAGTGTGATGTCTCCAGCTTAGTTTTATTTGCTCAAGATTACTTTAGCTCAACATTAGATTCTCACTTGATAAAAATTCTGTTGCCCAGGCTCTGCTACAGATCTCCTGAATCTGAATCTATGGGAGGTAGAACCAGAAAATGTGCATTTTCTGCACTCTGCATGTGACTCTGGTGCCCAAAACTGAGGGCCACCGCTCTGAGCAAGCATATAGGTCAAACAAGGCAGTGTGGGTCATGGAAGGTACACAGGACTTGCTGTCACAGTCCACCCTTTTGATTCTAGTTGTCTTGCTATGAGGTTCAGTTTCCTGACCTGAAAATTGGGGGTAATAATATAATTTGCTTCCAGGGTTTGTTGGAGCTCTAAAATAACATATGAGAAGCCTCTGTCAACTAGAAGGTGCTGTTTAAACACCTGTGTAGCCCTTAGGAGGCTCAGTGAGAATGACATTTAGAAAGCAGAGCATAGCAATCTCCAGTAATTAAAAAAAAATCATTCTTTACTCAAGTTTCCCAAAGGATATTAAAAGAGATTTAAATACGCAGTCCACAGCAACACTTATGAAATAAGCAACACTTATTAAACCCCCTTTTTTCTCCCATCTAGTCCCTTTGTGCTCTGCTAGGCTTGCTAGTTCCCCCCAAACCCTAAAAGTCCCTCTGCCCCCAGTCTAGGCACCTTCTTTTCTCCATCATCTCCCTCAGCACTGTATTACCTACAAGTCAAGTAATTGTCCTTTCCTCCCCAAAGAAGCCACCCTGTCCAGGAGGAGGGACCAGGCAGTACCTAAATGGAGAATGAGGAGTGTTTATTTGGGGAACTGGGTGGGGTTGAGGGAAGTTGGTCAATATGCTTACCATAATGCATTCTTTTCTAATTTTATTGAGAAATAAAGGACATACATCACTGTGTAAGTTTAAGGCACACAGTATGATAGTTTGATTTACATGTACTGTGAAATGATCAAGACAATTGTTTCACCTAACATCCATCTTTTCACGTACATGCAATAAAAGAAAAGAAAAAATTTCCTCTTTTGATGAGAACTCTTAGAATTTACTCTCTTTTCAGCTTTTCTATATATCACATAGCATTGTTAGCTATAGTCATCATATGTTATACATATTTTTGGTCTGTCACATCAGTGAGTGTAAATATAGCAGTGCAAAAGAAGTAATAGTTTTCACATGCGATTGTGGTAAGGGTGCGAGGCATTTGTGCTTTCCGAGAGGAATGAAAGCCAGGCCCTCCCCCTTTCCCTCCCTCGTTCCCTTTCTTCCTTCTTTCCTCTCTGTCTCATTTCTCTGTTTTTATGTCTGTCTCTTTTACTTTCAGTTATTATTTTATCCCACAATCATTTAATTTACCCACAATGTGTAACTAGATTTCTTTTTAACTATAAAAGTGAATAAATGCATATGTGAATATTTTCTTTTTAAAAATATATTTTATTGATTATGCTATTACAGTTGTCCCATTTTTTTTTCTTCCCTTTATTCCCCTCTGTGCTGCATCTCCCCTCCCACCAGCATCCTTCCACCCCTTATTTCATGTCCACGGGTCATTCATATAAGATCTTTGGCTTCTCCACTTCCTATACTATTCTTAACCTCCCCTTGTCTATTTTATACCTACCATTTATGCTTCTTATTTCTGGTACCTTTTCCTCCATTCTCCCCTCTCCCCCTCCCCACTGATAACCCTGGTAACCTTCCAGGCAATCTCCATTTCTGTGTTTCTGTTCCTGTTCTATTGTTTGCCTAGTTTGTTTTTGTTTTTGTTATTTTTTAGATTCAGTTGTTGATAGTTGTGAGTTTGTTGTCATTTTACTATTCATGGTTTTGATCATCTTCTTTTTCTTGGATAAGTCCCTTTAACATTTCATATGATAAGTGCTCAGTGATGATGAACTTCTTTAACTTAACCTTGTCTAGGAAGCTCTTTATCTGCCCTTCCATTCTAAATGATAGCTTTGCTGAATAGAGCAGTCTTGGATGTAGGTACTTGCCCTTCATGACTTCAAATACTTCTTTCCAGCCCCTTCTTGTCTGCAAGGTTGTTTTGTTTTGTTTCTCGAGAAATCAGCTAATAGTCTTATGGGAACTCCTTTGTGGGTAACAGCCTCCTTTTATTTTGCTGCTTTTAAGATTCTCTCCTTATCTTTCATCTTGGGTAATGTAATTATGATGTACCTTGGTGTGTGCTTCCTTGTGTCCAACTCTTTGGGACTCTCTGAGCTTCCTGGGCTCCCTGGAAGTCTCTTTCCTTTGCCAGATCAGGGAAGTTCTCCTGCATTATGTTTTCAAATAAGTTTTCCATTTCTTGCTCTTCCTGTTCTCCTTTTGGCACCCCTATGATTTGGTTGCTGGAATGTTGAAAGTTGTCCTGGAAGTTCCTAAGCCTCTACTCCTTTTTTCTGAATTCTTGTTTTTTCATCCTGTTCTGGTTGAATGTTTATTTCTTCCTTCTGCTCCAAATCATTAATTTGAGTCCCAGTTTCCTTCCCTTCACTGTTGGCTCCCTGTCTATTTTCCTTTATTTCACTTTTCATAGCCTTCACTTCTTCTATTTTGTGGCCTTACTCAACCATTTCTGTGAGCATCCTGATTACCAGTGTTTTGAATGTCATGTCTGATAGGTTGGCTATCTCTTCATTGCTTAGTTTTATTTTTGGAGCTTTGATCTGTTCTTCCATTTGGGCCATATTTTTTTTGTTTTGGCAGGCCTGTTACATAGTAAGGGGTGGAACCTTAGGTATTCACCAGGGTGGGGCAACCTACTTCTCTGCATTGTGGCTCTGTATTTGAGGGAGGGGTCAGGGAGATATCAATGCCACTTGCTCAGCTCTCGCTGGCTTTCAGTCACTTCCCCAGCTACTCACAAGCAAATTGGGCCCTTCTGGTGATTATTCCTGGGTGCGTGGGCTTGTGTATGTTCTAGGACCCTGTGGGTCTCTCCAGAGAACTCTCCTGTGAGGCTGGGAGTTTCTCTTGCTGCCACAACCCCCATAGGTTTTTACAGTCAGACATTTTGAGGCTTTCTTTTCCTGCACTGGAACCCTTGGTTGTGTGTTTTGTTTTGCTCCCCAGTTGTTCCTCCTGGTTTATCCACACACAAATGTGAGGCTAGCTGGTCCACCAGCCACCGCCTTACTATGCATTCTCTTCACCCTGGCTGCCTATCTCTTTCCCTCCTACCAGTCTGGATGAATATTTCCTCTTTAACTCCTCTGTTTTCAGCATTCCATATAGTTTGATTTTCTGGCAGTTCTGGTTACTTTTTTGTTTTTAAATTTACTGTTATCCTTCTTTTGTTTGTGGGATGAGGCAAAGGGTATCTATGCCTCCATCTTGGCCAGAAGTCTCTGAACATTTTCAAATGGGGTGGATGAATGTAAAATCTAAAAGCAAGGGAGTACTTCTGAGTGTCGGTTTCCTTGCCCATGAAATGGACAAAATCACTCTCTAGGAAAGACTAGGAGGTGAGGTATCACTCCATTGGCCACTCACACCCTGTTCAGGGTCAAGTGGCTGGCACACTAAGAAGCTTCTCATTCTAGCAAGAAAGTAGGAGATACGATAAAAGGCAGGAGGGGCTGATGTTGGGGGGGGTGAATGTGCATGTGTTTGCACATGTAAAAATGTGGCTGGGGATGCAAGTGTCAGGACCAGCCCCCACCTTGGCTAGGTGGTGAGGTGTCCTTCTAGCCCCCACCTCTGTTCTCTAGCATTACCCCTCCAACCTGGTTCATCCCCTCTCCTCCCTTCCCAGAACCAGATGGCTTAGAGCCCCCAGATGGAACCCTACTGTGGCCTGCTGTCTCAGGGCAGGCAGAACTAACAGGCATCACAGCTGAGCCTGAGGAGCTCCTAGCAGGGTGCAGGGGAGTGGCTGGGGGAGGAAGGCTTAAGGAAGAGGGGAGAGAGGAGGAGGAGGAGGAGGAGGAGTCTAAATTCTGGGAGACCTGGGTGGCTGAGGCTGAAAGTGGGTCCTCCATGACCTCCAAACAACAGGCACAGTGGGCTTGAAGAATTCAGGCTGATTCCAGATCCTGTGTGTTTCCTGTCCTGCAGAGGATTTATCTATTCGTTTAATCATTCAATCTATTTTTCATTCAGAAAATTCTTAGTGAGCCTCTTCTATGTGCCCAGCACTGTTCTAGCCATGGGGGATACAGCAGTGAATGAAGAAGTAAAACCCTTGTCCCATGGAGCTCATTCTAGTAGGGGAAACAGAAGAAAACAAGATAATGTAAGACACATAACATTTTAGCATATGCTGAGTGCTACAGAGAGAATAAAGAAAAAGAATGTGAGTGGTGGGGTTGACAGTTTTGAAAGAATAACTGGAGGAAGCCCCTTGGGAATGATGACGTTGGGAAAAGACCTGACTAATGCCAAGGGGGAGCCTGTGATGTGTGAGGAAGAGCATTCTAGACAAAGAGGCAAGTGCAAAGGCCCTGAAGCAGGAGTATGTCTGAGTTACAGCATGAAAAATGTGACTAAGCAGTGTGAGCAAGGCAGAGAGCAGCCGGAGGTAAGGCTAGGAAGCAGCATGGCCCAGAATCTATAAGGTCTGGCCAGCTGTACACTGTGCAAATGTGGGCTTTGCATCTAAGAGCATGGGAACCACTGGAGATCTGATCAGAGATGTGTCAGGACAGGATCACACAGCTCCAGGTAGAGCCTAGACTACTGGGACAATGGTGGAATAAGGAGAACAGAGGGAGAGGCCCATGTGGTTGAAAGTGCCAATGGCTGGTTCCAGAGTGCCAGCCATGGGAGGGGTGCAAGGTGCTCAAATTCTGGGTGCCGTTTGATGGCAGAGCTGGCCACATTTGCTGGAAGATCAGCTATTAAGATTTCAGGTGGTGATGCTGCTCAGGTTGGCTGCAGGTCTGTGGTTCCAGGGGTCAGGCCACTTAGAACATGCTTAGCCCACCTGGAGAGAGATCTGGCCAGAGCTAGGCAAATGGGGAGGCCAGGCCACCCATAGCGAACTTGCTCATGGCCCAACCAAGTGAGCCAGTTAGGCAGCCCAAGGAAAGGCCACAGCTCCATGAGCACCTGGAACTGAGAACACACCCTGGAGTAAGATCCACCACAGCAGGGCTCCTCCCTTTGCCATGGGCCAACAGGGCTGAGCCAGCCCTCTGGTGACCCTGTCCTGGCCATGAGTGCCCACACTGAGTAGAGCTGGCAAGAGTGGGTCTGGGTTTCCGTATTGTACCTCCTGCTTGCCAGTGTCAAAGTCCTGTCTTTCCCTCTGGTCATACTGAGTAGTGCAGATCACAGGGCCCAAGGGGACCCACTGAGAGGGATGTAGGAAACAGCTTCTGGGGCCTTGAGTTTGGACCAGCAGTCCTCAAACAAGGCAGTAACCTCAAGAAAACATTAGACAATGTCTGGAGTCATTTTGGGTTGCCACACTGGGTCGGGGATGGTACTCTTGGCTTATAGTGGGCCAAAGCCAGAGATGCTGCTAAATATCTTGTAATGCACAGGGTGGCTGCTTTAGCAAAGAATCATCTGAATTACCTGTTCCAACATGTCAGCAATACTGAGGTAGAGAAAACCTGGTGAATAGGCACGTTAAGTCACTAAGTTTCCCAAATGTAGCAGGCAGGGGGGAAAAAGCCACAAATTCTTCCCATCTCTGAATGTCTGCCCCTTCACCCCATCAAGAGGTGGAGTCTATTTCTCTGCCCCTAGTGACTTGCTTTGACCAATGGAATACAATGGAAGTGATATATGGGGTTTCTGAGCCAGAGACTCAAGAGATCCTATAGCTTCCACTGTCACCAACTTAGAGCCCCAGCCAACGACAAGGACCAGCCAACACTCCCAGGTCATCTTAAATCATCTAGCTTCAGGCAGCTCCAGATGAGTGCAGCTGAGGGTGTGCCCTTGAAGGAGACCAGCAGAAGACCTATCCAGAAAAGCCCAGCCCATTTGCTGCCACAGAACAGTGAGGAAGCAGAATGGCAATGATGTGAAACCACTGAGTTTCAAGACTGTTGGTTTTATAGCAGCAGATAATTGATACTCTGAGAGTGAGTGTATTTTAAAGGGGACGTCCAAGGATCTCATAAGGTAACCCGAAGGACTGACGGACACGCTGCGGTTAATGGAAGGCAACTGCAGCTCAGAGCCGGGGTGGTGGCAGAACCGTTCTACCTATTGATCAAACCCCACTAGGTGAGTGGCCACTAGTATGGTCTACATGCAAGGCTGGATTCAGTGCACACACAGAACAACTACCGCCCTGCTTTACTGGCCACAGGTCGGGTGGCAGAGCAGCTGCATAACTGAGGCCGGTTGATGGCAAACTGCTGTGTGGAGGGGTAGCTTTAAAGTGTGATAGCTGTGGGCAGGAATGCCGGCTCCACTGCCTGCCAGCTGCATGACCTGGGAAAGGTCACTCTGCTTGTCTCCCAACCTCTGCTTCCTCCTCTGAAAAGGGATAGTCACACATCTCTCGGGTGTACTGGGAGTGCTAGGTCAGATTAGTGAGACAACGTTTGTGAAGGATGCAATATTGAGCCTGGCACAGAGAAGGCACAACAATCACTTTGAAAAACAAAATCACTTTGGCTGAGAAAACAGACCCACTGTTTGGAACAGAGTAAATGATACAAAGGGACCATCTACTCTGTGCATCCTCATCCTCTTAAGTTGAGCAGGGCCTCCCAAATTCAACAAGAAGAAGAAGAAGAAGAAGAAGAAGAAGAAGAAGAACAACAACAACAACAACAACTGGGAGCTGTAGGAACTAGGATATTGGTAGATGTTTCCAGAATGAGTATCCCAGGTGAGAGGGAAAAGCAGGTTTAAATCAGACTGGCATTGATAGCAGAAGGCAGGCAAATGGTCGGTCTTAACATGATTCCTGGGTGAGCCAGCATGTGGTATGGGTTTAATTTAAAGCAAGCATTTAGTGAGTTGATAAACAGGAGTGCACACCTCCTGCCCTCCTGTGCCTTGATCCCCAGAAGAACAATTATCCTGGAGAGAAGACGAAAGAAACATATGGAAATGAAGTCTAATAACGTGGAGACTGCGGCAGCACCTGCCTTCCCATGGTGGGCTTTGATGGGGCTCGGTGAGATTGCGTTCATGCCGGCAGGTAACAAAGGCTGGCTGAGGCCTCCCTCCCTCATTCACTGCAAAGTTCAATCCACATGGCAGTTTGCAGACGGGCAGAGAACTTTTTAATACTCCCTTAACCATGTGCTGCACCACACATTGTCCACGGGTGTGTTCTCTGTGGCCTTTTGTATGGACTGTCCATTGGTGGTCTGGTTGTGTGTTTCCTTACCCTCCCCCAAAGGCTGACACAGAGTGGCCACATAGGGGGCCAATAATTCTCTGTCTAAGGTCCCCAGACCCAACGGGGAAGGCAGTCATTAGGATTCTAAGTTACAATTCATAGCAATCCCTTTCCAACCAGTTGGACAGAAGAGAGGCTTCATTGATTTATGGGACCAGCTTATGGAAAAAGCAGGGCAGTGGTCCAGGCACCCAAGCACCACCGCCAACAGTAGCCTCATTGTCTCTCGTCTCAGCCATGTTAGTCTCTGAGATTGGTTTCCCCTATAAGACTGAGTGCCCTGACTGCCCATAACTCCCACCCATGGGGTTCCAGCCTTAGTCTCAGATGCAAAATCCCTGGGAAGAGCTCTGCAGGGCCAGCTTGAGTCCTATGTCCAGTGCTGCCCTGTGGCTGGGGGTGGGTGCTTGGGTTGGCAATCTCCTCTATAACCTCACTGATGGGTAGGGGAGGGGAAGGGACAGCTCCCAATAGAAGTGAGAATGCTGTTACCAAGAAGAGCGGAGCACTGGACAGGCAACACAGGAGTTATGCTATGAGGCTGATACAGTTGTAACAAGTCTTTCTTGAGTTATTCCTACTATTTCCTTAAAGCCCCCAGGAAGCACGTATTTACCCGTGGGCAGGCTATCCACACTGAAGGATCACTCTGGACCACACTCATTTCCTGGTGTCCTATTGATGCTCTGAATTCCATCCTGGTCATTCAAGGTCTTTGATCACTGAACTTATAGGAAAAAAATTAACCTTTACATAACGAATGCAGTTAGTTTTTATTGTAGCCTTGTTAAAGACAAGTGTTTTAGTTCTAAGGACAAAGCTTGGGGCAGTGGGCTCTCCCTCTAAGGGCTCCCTTGCACAGTGAACACGTGCTTCGCAGATAAGAGGAACACCAAAAAAGTTTTCTCGTTGTGTCACTTAGGATTCAGTTCAGCTGCATGTAAGAACTAAGTAATAGTGGCTTAAACACACAGGGGTTCTCTTTCACCCAAAAGCAGTCTGGGGTACACAGAGTGACAATGCCCTCTAGGTCTCCCGTATTCTCACATCCTTGTAAGAAGATTCATGGGTATCTTCTGTTTCAGACCTTGCTTTCAAGGATGCTTTATAGTGAACAGACTTAGGAGAGAGATATTTTGCCATTCTCTCTATGTCAAAGGGCAGACTTGTTTGATGTCCAATATAGTAAAGATATTGTCTTGCTCAGGGCAAAGGTTGGGCAGGTTTGCTAGCAGCCCCATTACATAGGACTGGGGATTCCCAAGCTTGGGGTTCCTCACCTGTGACACAAACCCACCACATCTGCAGCATCTGTCTGGACTGCTCTGCATCACCCCATGGGGCTGGGGGACAAGAGGAACTAATGCAAACTGACTTGAACATGAAGTTCATACTCCCTGCTTTGTCATGAATAATTGAGTCCTTTCTTTCTGACCCAGGAGCCTACTGTCCTCTGCTAGTATCCATAAAACTGACAGGCTAGCTTTTTAGCTTATATATAGGGCAAAATTTCACATCGTTCACAGCTCTTGATGTATACACTGAAGGGCTGGGATGGTGACTCCACAAAGTAATCCGGGCCAAGATCCTTTTATCTTTCTGCTCCATCAGCCTCAAGGTCACTTCATGGTCCATGATGGCTGCTGCAGCTCCAGTCAGCATATCTGTACTCCAGTAGAAAAGAGGAAAGGGAAATCACCACCTCCCAGCCCTCCTGGAATTCCTGCATAATACCTAATAGCCATTGCTTAATCATATGGCCTTACCTACCTGCAAGGGAGACTGGGAAATGCCTTTAAGCTGGGTGCATTGCTGCCCAGCAGGGCTTTGCTACTAAGGAAGAAGGAGAATGGATGTGTTGAGTGGCAACTAGCATTCTCTGTCCCAGGTCCCACCCCCTGCCTGCTCTCCCTAGTCTGGTGGTAGGGACAGGAAGGAATTCCCCATTCAAGTACAGTGCACAATGAGAATGGCAGAGACAGGGGGAACAGATTTGGAAAAGGGTACACTAGATAAAGTACCCTCCTCATCATCCCAGGGAATCCAAAAGATAGCAGCAAGTATGGACATGTGGATTACTGATTACAAAGAATTGTGAAAAGATGTGATCAGAGCTGGAGAGAGGTGATCCAGCCTAGGGAGCCAGTAGGTACTAACAGGAGGAAGCTACATTAACTGGGAAATCAGAGTGGGTGTCTTGGAGAGGTGATGCTTGATCTGAGTTTGGAAGGATAAGCCGAAGTTTATCAGACATGGGTTAGGAATAAGGCTGCCAGATAAAACACAGATTAAAGTTTAATTTTAGATAAAAATAAGTAATTCTAGGATAAGTATAACTCATGATATTTGAAACACAAAAATTATTTGTTTTTCATCTAAAATTCAGATTTCTTGAGCATCCTGTATCTTTATTTGCTAAATCTGGTAACTGTATGTGGAGGTGAAGGCAGTCCAGGCCCAGCGAGGGTGGCAGGCTGCCTTGAGTGAGGAGGTGTGTGAAGGAGCGTGCGTGTGTTGGGGGATGGCGTGAGGCTGGAAAAGGAAGCTGGGTAGGTCACTGTCCAGCCAATGGGAATCAGGAGTATATATTATATAATTTACCGGAGCAATCCGTACATAGGTGCCAGGAACTCCGCGGAGCACTTTGTTTTTGACTAATTCAATCCTCACCCCATCACTCCAGCAGGGAGGAACTTGTATTACTCCCATTTTACAGCTGAGGAAACCTGAAGGTTAAGTAACAGGCAGGAAAGGTGGCGAGGGGACTCACACACTGCTAGAAATCCAGTTGTACCATGCAGAATTTGCCATGGCACTTGCTGTGCATGATGTCATTCACTCAGCTTCTTGTTAGCCTACCTTCCTCTTAGTAGGGCTTCCTGGGCAATCACATAGCTGCCCCAACGGAGGAGAAAATGAGGGGAGGCCCAGGCAGTTTAAGCTCCTTAAAAACATGGCTCTGGGACTCTCAGAGAACAGCTAGTCCAGGGGCTTCCACACCTGGTACCTAGGAGCCCCTCAGGGTACTGAGGAGGGACCTCTGAATGCCCCTTTTTGGAGTGGAGAGAAGTGGAGATGGGGAGGGAGGAGGGATGGGGAGAGCCTTGCAGAGGACAGGCTGGGGATGGGGTGGGGCTCCAACTACAGCACATCTGCTTTTACCCCCTGCCCCGTGTGTACTGAGCATCTGTGTGAGGCTGCACTTGAAAAAAAAGAAAAAAAAAATGGCCCAGTGGCTTCTGAACTAAAGATGATGTTGGTTGCCCAATACCTTCTTTTCCAGCAGTTTCTAGAGGAGGAAACTGATGCCCTGGAGGGGTAGAGGGGATGATCTCCCTCAGGGTGGCAGGATCTCCAGCGCATCTGTGGGTGCAGCCTCAAGAGCACTATCCCACCCCCACCCTCCCCTGCACCCCCTGGTCACCGGGGATGTGCAGCCTAAGAGGCCAAGAAGCGGGCCTGGCAGACAAAGGTTCCCGGCTCAATGCTGCTGAGAGGTGGTCAGGGGCTCCCTGGATGACCTGCCTAACACAGGCCCTAACACAGCGGGCCCAGGCCTGCCCACCGGCCCCCAGGGAGAGAGAGGTGCCCGTGCTGGGCCCAGGCCTCCGCTAGCGAACCTTCTCTGTGGGTATCCTCCATCACCTGTGCGCACTTTGCCCTATCCAGCCAGGTAAAGGTCTTTAGGCCCCAATTTTGGGCCCAGCTGTGGCCAGCAGGACGCAAGTATTTACAGAGTTCAACCTGGATGGCAACGCCAGGGACTGGGGGACCAGGAGTGCCCCCTTTCATACCTGCTCCACACTACCCCTATGCTGGCGGCTTGGCTGGGGTGGCCCATTGTTGTCTGGGAAATGTTTAGGAATCAGCCATTTAATGAGAACAAAAGGAATTAATTGGTGGTTTAGGCCTAATGAGACCGCTGTGCAAATTAACAGTCCTCATCAGCAGAAACAAACAGAGCCCTTAAATGAATTGCCGAAGAGCATTAAACTGAATAAGCTTTTGCTGGGATGATAAATGGTGGGTCAGAGGAGACCATCTGGCCCCTTCCTGAAGCTTCCTTCCTGGGAGGAGGGAACACTAGGGAGGGCTCGTTGGGGCTGACAGCCAGTGCACACACCGCACACACCACACTCACTGTCACACACTCACTCTGTCACACGTGCATGCAATCATACTTGCACACAGTCACATATATCCTGTCACATACAGTCACACATCCAGCCACATGCATGTGCTTTCATTCACATGCATTGGCACACTCACAGTTGCATGCGCACATACCCATAGTCACACGGACACATTCACATACACATTCATAGTCCCAGACACACACTTGCACTCACATGTAGTATTTGCAGACACACTCATTGTCAGGTGCATGTGAGCACACACACAGTCTCTCACACACTAGTCTGCAGCCCCTTTGGGCAGGAGGTGCAGGCGACTGTGGTGTCATTTGCCTCCAAGGGGCTAGACGAAGCTGTGGGGTACACAATGGGGTGCTCTCTGCCTGACCTCTGACATGTGCACTGAGGTTGGGGACACAGGACCTGGGTGTACTGAAGCTCCCACCTCCCCACAGGATACTTGGATAGGTAGGAGGACGGAGAGAACTCCTGGCTCCCAAGGTAGTCGCCCTCACCCAAAGAACAGCCCTTCCTCAGGCAGGCACACAGGCCCCTATGCAGTGCCCCCCATCTCACTCTGGCCCTACAGTCTTGGGGGCAAGACCTGGGTGAGCAGTAACTCAGAAGTGGGGCCCAGGCCCTCCAGGGGTTCCAATGCACACTGGGTTCATGTTTGAAATTCCAGAAGCTTTGCCCCACTGTTTTCTACATTATTCTTTACTCACCGTAGACAGTGGCTGCATTTGTTCATCATTGAACATTCCATCTCAGCGCAGTGCCTGGCTCACAGGAGGAGCTTACTGTGCACATTTGTTTGTTGGACGAATGAAACCAAACTCTTTCAAACAACTATATGATCATCAGCTCAGGCTAAGGGGCTGTGAAGCTGGGTGAAAATCCCAGTGTTGCATTCCGTGCACGGAGGGCCCACGTGAGACCCTCAGAAGGTCTCGTGTCCTGTCCTGGGGGATCGGCTCCTTCAGTGAGATGTCTGGGTCTGGATCTTTTAGTGCTATCTGAGCCTTCCCCGGGGGAGCTCTGACTTGCGAGACGGGGTCCCTGCCCTGCTCCATGTAACCGGCCACTCCAGGCCACTGCACAGGCTGCAGAAGTCACCTTGCTAAGGCACAGGATGAACTGGGCACAGAAGCCTCTGATGGCCCAAGATACAGTAAGTGCTCAATCTTTTTTTAATAAGATAATTAACTTACTCCTCCACTCATTTATTTGACAAAGAGTTTTCAAAGTCTGGCCCTGTGTGCTACACAGTAGTAATCATTTACACTGGTCAAATTTCTACTCTCAAAGAAATTACATGTGGGTGGTGGGGGGCTGGGGGAGAGAGAGAGATATGAGAAACACATTACGTGCCATGAACAAATTGGTCAGGTTTAGAGCTAAAAGAAATAATGGAAAGAACCGTTTTAGGAAGGTGGTCAGGGAAGGCCTCCCTGTGGAGGTGGTATCTAAGTGACTGTGGGCAGAGGGCAGTCCTGGAGATGGGAACAGCATGTGCAAGGGCCTGAGGTTCATGTGTAGATGGAGCCGGGGGATGTGGAAGGGGGTGCAAGGCAGGCTTAGCACATTGGACAAGCCTGAGTGAACGGCCATCAGGGGTTTGCAGGAACTGATGGACATCAGTTGTTGGGTGTCTGGCATGTTGGTGTCCCTGGGCCACGCTAGAGGAAGAGTGGTCTTGGGTCACACATAAATACATTGTGACCTGTAATCACAAAATATCTCATAATGTTTTAGGCAAATTTACGATTTCGTGTTGGGCTGCATTCATAGCCATGGTGAGCCGCATGCAGTCCGCACACTCCAGGCTGGATACCCCTCCACGCTTTAAACTTAAGGCATGACTCACCGGAGAAAATGACAAAGATGCTCCACAAAAACCTTAGAGATCCGCAACCACCTAAAGGTCACAGAACATCTCCTGAGTACAGCCCTGTGCCTAAGGTTGTGGGGAAAAGAATGTGTGTAAAATGTGGTCCCTGCCCTCGAGCCAGTCAGCCTCTCGGTCGGGGACGGCCTCCCCACCCGAGCACCTGCTGAGTGCAGTCTGGGTCCAGCCCAGCTGAGGACTACAGCGATAAGCTGAGGCTCCTGGGCCTCCGCCGCCAACCCCAGACATTCATAGGAGGCACCATGGAGGCTTGGCATGGTCAGCAAACTTCCCAGGGAAGACACCACATAAACTGAGCCTGGCAAGATGGGCAACGGTTGTAGGTACCCGTGTCTTCTGCTAGATCCTCCAAATGTGCACATCTCCAGCCTTCTCACCCACCAGTAAGGTTCAGATCACTAGCCCACTGTGTGGATGAGGAAACTGAGATGCAGAGAGATAGTGAGAGCCACTGAGTGGCGTCGATGGGATCTGACCCCAGCTCTGCCCAGCTCTTTCCATTCTCACAGAGAGAAAAGGGAGAGCAGATGCCTCGGTCGGGGCAGCAGGGCCACATCATGACTCGGCCCCATTTCTCCATTTGAAAAAATATTAAAAATTATATTTTATGATTGTGTTGGTATAAACACAAATATATTCATTTCCTCCTTTTGATTTTTAAAGGATCTCTAACCTTCTCGTGGACCCCCAGATGCATTGTGGGCCCAGGGCACAGGCCCAGTGTGCCTGACGGAGAAGGGGAAGTGGCCCCACTGCCCCCCACAGGTGCTTGCAGCTTCTCCAGGTCCCCAACCACCTGCCCAAACTCCAGGAGCTCATGCGCTACCCCTGAAATATTCAGACTGTGCCCTGAGCAGAGAGAGAGGCCAGGAGAGAAGCTTCACCTCGGGGGTCTCTGCAAACCCAGCTGAGCAGGAAGGGGGGCTGCACACAGAAGCTGCAGCCTGGGAAAGCATGTAGGGGCTGGTGCAGGGATAAGAGCTCACTCAGCTTTCTTCCTGGAACCAGAGCTTAAGTTCTCCAGGGTGATAAACGGTTTGGCCTTGACGACCAAGGCCACCTCCATAACGTACGGTGCCAATGAGGCCCCAGAAATATCAGTTTCATGTCTGTGGGTTTTTCTCAAGGCAGGCAAGGGCCATGCTTAAAAGACGGAGAAGAAAGTGGCCCAGTCATTCTGCCGCGCCCTGCGGAGTGAGGCCCAGGGATGGTGGGATTCCCTGTTACCAGCATCCCGCTGGTCTGACCTCTGTCCTTGCCAGCGTAGGGCCCCACTTCCGGCCTCTCCCAGAGAGCCTGTGAAAGCACAGCTCTATGGAGGTGTCTCCCTAGCTGAAAACCTTCACCAGCTCCCCTTCAGCAGCAGAAGGAAGGCCACACGCCTCAGTTTGGTGTCTAGAGCTCTCTGGGGTCCAGTCTCAGTTTACCTTTTTAGGACATTTCCCCGCAAACCTTTTTCTCTCAGTCCTGAAACCTGTTCTGTACCTCCAAGTTTTATTGGTCCTGGCTGTTTCCCTCCCCCTGAAATGCCCTTCCTCCTCCAGGGGCCCCTCCAAGAAGTTTCACTTATTAGAGGTACTTTTTCCTTTCTTTCTCTGCATGACCTGTGTTTGGATGTCTGTGGCAACCTTTGGTGCAATCGGCTTGTAGCTACCTATGCGTGCCTCTGTCTCCTCCTAGTGTGGGAACCCCTAAATAATGTGGACCTGCTTTTATTCATCCTTGTCTCCCACGTAGGGTTAACTGGTGCTTTGCACACACAGGAAATGCCCACAGTTCATGAAGCGAGTACAATTTCCAATGGGGAACTGCCTTGGCCTAGGGAGATAGCTTAGGGGTACAGAGCTGTATTCCTGTTTGAGACCTTGGTTTAGAGGCAGACCCACTTCCCCATTTCTAATTAGATAAAGCCTTGACCTTGACTCATGTCCCCTTTTGGCCTTGGAGAAACTCAGGATACCAAGTTTGACAAATGCATCAGTCCAAGAATCCATAAATATTGATTCATTGTTTGCAGAGTAATTTAAATGTCAGTTATAAGCCCAAGGCAGATAAAGATCTGTATCAACAATAAAACTGGATACAAGCCACCAAGCCATGAGGAAGCAGCTTCGGGTTAAGACGAAAATCGAATGTGCAGACCTTGGGGAGGGAGACCATTAGACGAGGATACTGATCAATGGCTCTGGGAGACTTGGCTGCCAGGGATGCTTGGGTCGGGATGTGCTTGCTCGTTACTGTGTCTGCTGTTTGTAGACGGAGGCAGTCCCTCATTTATCCATGTATCCATCCATCCATCATCCGTGTATCCATTCATCCATCCATCCGCCCACCCTGTCTATTATGAAATTCATTTTCTCAGCTATTCAGAGGGAGATAGAGACAGATAAATGCACTTACACACCCAGAGACATGCACGCACAGAACAAAGATAGACACTGACAAATACACAGAGAAATAGTAATAAACAGACATAGGGTGAAAGAGGTAGAGATACAGACACTCACGGACAAGGAAATGACAGAGAGAGACGGAGGGACAGAGACGAAGGAGAAACAGACATGCCCCACAGCAGGAGGGCACTGGCACAAACGAGCAGGGCTTGGGCACCTTTGCACATTGGGAGGCAGCGTGCTGGGCCCTGGTTTGAAATAAGAGGCTTTGATTCTAACCCCAAGATATAGTATAGTCCACAGCTTAGGAATTAGGTTGCAATGACCAAACAGAGTTCAAGTTTCACCCTCCCCACATGCTAGAGGTTTATGATATTGAACCGCTTAATTAAATCTCTGAGCCTTCGTTTCCTCATCTGTAAAATGGAGATCCTCGTGTAATGCACAAAGATCCTTACCTCACAGGTTTTGGGGAATATATGTATATTAAAGGCTTAGCACACCATAAGCACTCTGTAAATGCTGGGTTTCATTATTCTGAGTCTAAACCAAGGCGTGAGCTTGAGCAAATTGATTGCTCCCTCTGTGCCTTGGTTTCCCCATCTCTGAGGTAAGAAGGGGTAGCTGTGAGGGTTTCCAAGTTCCCCTTCTTGCACCACCTTTTCTCCCCATTACCCTGTCTGTGGTTTTTGGTGGCTGCCCCCAGTGAATGGTTTCTCTCCTTAGCAGAAGGTGCCTGCTCTGTCTTGATTTCATTTAGCCACAGTCAGAGCCAGTAAATGAATTGCTTCCCTCCTCTTGGCTGACACCAGGAAGCAGCTGACCTGACAGCTCCCCAAGAGGAATCGATCGGAGGATGTCTGGTTTTTGAAACGAACTGGAGGACCGCTCTGGGATGTTGCACCTGTTATCGCTCCAGGTCAGGGCTGGTGGTCAGGAGCTGCTGCCTCACCCTGGTCTTGCTGTGGCTGTCAGCGACGGCAGACAGCAGGCAGTTCTGTGTGCTATGTGGCATCCCTGCAGTCTGCAGGAGGCCCCTGGGACCCACGGGCCAGCCCCTCGTCGGGCACTGTCCCCCTCCCACCTTTTCCTAGGCTTCTTGATAAACATCCACTGACCTCTGAGGTTCAGCCTGGGTACTTCCATGTCCGGGAGCTTACTACCTCCCTACTTTTGATCAGTCTTAGAGATAGCCATTTGGCCTGTTGATGCTGATAAACTGACAGTGATGGCATACAACCTTATTTTGGTACAAAATGTGTTAAGGTGATATAGCTTAGAAAGATTTTAAGTTCTTTGCTGTTAAGAAGCAGGTGAATAGAGGCAGTAAACCCGGAATTCGCATTGCCTCGTCTGCGAAGCTTTCCCACTGCGTCCTCGCGGTGCTGCGGGGTCTGACACCGAGGCCTGTTTGCCCCAACAGGGAGCTCTCCGGGGAGTGGGGGAGTGCGTGCCTTGCTCTGCTGTTTCTGTAGGTGACTATCGAATGTTTGCTCGATGAATATATATTACGCTCCATCACTTCAATACATGTGTTCCTCAATTAATTTTTAAATTAACTTAAATTATTATCACAGTTTTATACAAATTTTGAAAAGCTAAGTGGTATTTCAAGGCTTCTAGCTGAAGAAAGCTGTCCACTGTGCTACTCTTCCCCAACCCCAGGCCTGCTTGCTTGAGAAAGTCATTTTTAACTCTTTTCTCTGTACTTTTCAACTCCATATTTTTAAATAAGACGATTATACCTCTATTTTTTGACTTTTCCCATTTTAAACATTATCTATTGGCATTGCGTGATAGAATTAACTTTCTGATGTACACACGTGCATGTGTTTCTTTGCTCACCCTCCCATTGCAGTCCCGTCACAAGTTTTGGTAATATATCAATATTTTGTGTTTAAACAAATGTAAAAATTTGAAAATTGTTCACAGTTGGGCCATGTAATGTATTATGATTACATTTCCTTTCTTCTACAACTTTAAATTTCCTGTACTTAAAAATTGCCTCATATTTTATTTGCTTAGTTTTCTATATTCTTATCGTTAATTCATCTCTCAGTTCTCCAAAGGAACTGTAAAACCCCTCCAAGCGCGGGGAAGGACAGCAGACCGGCTGCGTTTTGTCCGAGGAGCCATCCCTCTCTCTTCTGCTTCAGTCTGGACTGGGGTCCGTTGTGTCACTGTGGTCTGCACCTCCCTCCAGCATCATCCGGGTTTTTATTTGTTTGTTTTGGAACCTCTGTCCTTTGCTGGCTCTCATTTCTTGGGCAGCACCTTTCCTGTCTTTTTACTCTTTTATTGTGGTTGAACACAACTTCCAATTGAGTCTATAATCTCAGTTCTTTCCAGCAGCCTTGCCTGTCAAAGAGACTGGTGTGTTTGATCACTGAGACTTTGCTAGGGTTCCAGTGTCTAAGTCATCTTGCTTCTTCCAGCTTAGCCCTTATACATACTTGGAGAGAGAGAAAGCTGAAATCTGAGTCACTTCACCAGTTGTTCATTTGTTTTTTCTTTTCCAAAGTTTCCTTGAAACCTCTTGTTTGCTGTCTCCTCTTTTATTTTCCCCATTTTTGTGTATGTGTCTGTTAAAAACCTCTTTAGTATAATTTTAGTAATGTTTTAGAGATGAAGCCAAGACGAACTGGAAGTACAAATTGATTTATTTTAAGAATGTTTAATGAGTATAAGTATTGATTCTTTAGGTGGTATTCTGAGCAAAGAAGAATTGTCTTACCCTTAATTTAAAATTCAGGAGCCAATAGGTAGTTTTTCTCTTCCAAGTTTTCTTACTTTTCTTAGAAATCCATACTTGGGATGAAAGCACTGGGGACCACATCTCTTCATGGCCAACTATCAGATGAAAAGTAACAAACTTAGTGTGTCAGTTATCTGTTACTACATAGTAACTGTATTGTAAATGCCCAGGAAGCCTCACAGGCATCCAACAACTGCTCCTGGGTTCAGTGTGAGTCCAGCTGCCACGCAGCCAGGAGGCTGTGCTGTGCGGGGCCGGGTTCCCTCACAGGTCGGGGGCTGGCTGGCCGACGGCTGACCGGGAATGGCCTCCACTTGGTAACTGGGGTAACTGGGGTAACTGGGTTCTGGTCCTCATGGCTGTCATCCTCCAGCAGGCTGGAGTAGGCATCTGCTCACACCTGTGACAGAAGCACAGGCTTCTTGAAGCTCCAACTCAAAAACAGCAATCTGTTATTTCTGCCGAATCCTACTAGCCATGCAGTCACAGGCAAGGCCAGCCGACTTGAGGATGAGGACATGCTCTCTAGCTCTCTGGTGAGAGGAATGGCAAAGTCTGGTGGCCATGGCTGCGAATATGGGTGTGTGTGTGTGTGTGTGTTTATGTGTCATTCTACGATACCACCTGAATCAGGTGGAATCTGCTGTTACAATGTAATGGCTTGCTTGACCTTATCATCTGATTCCTCATGAACCGTTGCCTGTGTCCGGCACCACTGGGATGATACGATACATGGTAAAGTTCTGCGGGGACAGAGTAAGCTGGCAGCTCTGACCTTTAGCTTGCCTGCAGATCCTGGTCTCACAGATGGGATGCCTTGGGATTTTTAAAAATTCAGGTTTTTGACTGGGTTAAAAGAAAACCCACCCTGGTCCTTCCCATAGGGGAGCCTCTTGGGTTTTTCTCATAAGGTCTCCACACTCCTGAGCCAGAACCTGCCTTTTTTTTTTTTTATCTGGATGTAACCCAGGGCCCCGAACTCTGCCAGAGGGCATGCACACATCTGACCTTCCTCTTACCGCTGGGATTCTCATGGGGTTACTCAGCACTTTAACAGTGAGCGTTTCAGGTGAGGGCTGTGCAGACATTCCTGGTCTCTCAGGCTTACTCCTCCTTCCCACCCTCAACTGAACACTCAGGAGGGTTTTCCTTCTTTTAGACCGAGTGGGGCTGATGATGTTTGGAAGGAGCTAGTGTCTGCTGCCTTGACCCCAACAGTGAAGCGGGGGTGATAGGAGCTTCCCGCACAGGGTGCTGTGCAGGTCAGAGAAGTGACACTCATCGTGAGTCCTTGAGAGTCTGACCTCCTGTTTTATTCCTATGGCTGCTGCCGGCTGACTTGTCCTGGCTCCTCCCTGCTGCCCTCTGAGGAGGCTGGCTCAACTTCACGCCTCTCTTGTACTTTGCTCCCTGGCATCTGGCTCAGGCTGTCCCACCACTTCTGCCCTTGGGGCTGAAGTCCAGCCTAACACACAGGTCTGGGGTCTTAGCTGCCCCTGGCGGCTCCCTCCCCCCTACAGGGCCTCCTCACATCTGGGAGGGGAAGTGCCTCACTCATTCCCATTGGGTCACCATACGCTGTCCTGGACAGGTTTGACCATCTGCTCCATGTTCTATTCTAGACTTGACCCAAGGGTGGGTGGGCCCTTGGAAAGATTCCTTGCCCCGAGGTATCTCCTAGTTCAGGAAAGAAAGATCTGCAAGTCATGTTTCTCTCCTATAACTGTATTTGTTGAAGAAAATGAAGACTTGGAAAGAGACATTGTTCTTTGAAAACAGAGAGGAAGAAATTCAGCAGCATCTCAGCAGCCACATCTGTGCCAGATCTGGGGGACGAAATGCCTCTGTGCATCCCATAGGCCCCACAAGTCCAAGAGCCACGCTCTGGGTGCTCTGGGCAAGCGAGACCCCAAGCAAGCACCTCCTCACTTGGACTTGGCTTCCTTCCCCCAGGACAGGAGAGCCAGGGTCTAATCACTATATCTTAGTACAAATAAGACTGCAGTCCCCTTAAATTTGTGAAGGAAATGGCAGGGTTTGGAGCAGGCCCAGGGAGATGCAGCCTGGAAGAGGGGGCAGTGGGAGGTGGATGATGTGCCAGGCCCAGCCTCCTCCGGGGACATCCAGGTCTATGTGTTGGGAATATATCTTCCCATCCAAATAGTGTTAATTTTTATTATGATCATTGATACTAATGCTAGCTATGATGTGTTAATCACTAGCAGGTACCAGGCAGTGTGCTAAGCCTTGTATACATGGCCTCATTTTATTTTCATATCTTCCCTATGAAGCAGTAATTACTATTCCCATTTTATGGTTTACACGTTAGGTAACTTGCCTGGTGTTATGCCCTAATTAGTATTGCTAGCAGAGTGAGGGGTAACACCCAAGATATGGGTCCAGGGTCTTTAATCCTGGTGGGATTTCCAAGGCTCAAGCTCTGGGCTAGGAAGCCTGGAGCACAGGGGTGAGGGAAAACCCACCCACAACCCTAGAGATTGTCATTCAAGGCCTATTCTAACCATTATAACTAAGTAGCAATAGGCAGCTATCAGAGTTTCAAACAGGACTTGGGGGTAATCCAAAGAGGCTTCCTGGAGAAGCAAGAATTTAAAATAGACCATGGAGGAGAAGGATTTCAACAGTAGAGAGGAATTTTAGGCAGATAGCCTGGCCTTTGTGGAATGCTAGGTGGGAAGGTTGCAGAAGGCAGGTGTTGTCTGGCCATACGTGTTTCATGGTATATTTTGGTTGAAATGTGGTATGAAGAGGAGACTGGTGGGAGATAGCCTGGAAAGCTAGGTTGAGGCCACAGTGATGGTAGAATTGAATGTCAGGAGAAGGAGCCAGGAACCGGGCAACAGAAAGGGCACAGCCCCAGTTGTGAGGCTGAGAGCAGAGTCAACAAAAATTGGTAACAAGTTTGGAACTTTATTCTGTGCTGTAGAAAAATTGGAAAAAGTGACAGATGCTGACAAAACCCGGCCATAGTTGTTCAGATAAGACTGAGGAAACCTAAAATATTTTGAAGCTTTTTTTGTTCTGTGTTTGTGAAGGAGCTGAATATCCGTAGGCCAGAGATGTGAGCAAATCTCCATAAGCCAGGTTGGAAAAATAAATGACCAACTCCTTTCTAACTTGCTCAGACTTCCTACTTGCAAAACCTCCCTAAACTCCACCAGGAACACAGCGTCTCAGCCCACACCGACCAACTTAAAATGTTTATTCATGAGCAAAGAGTCAGGTGCCCCAGGGTTTCTGGGTGGAGGGAGACAGCTCATCTTGAAATGATTCAGTCTTGGCCTCCGCTGGCCACATGATCCCTTCATTTTCAGTAATAGTCATTGACATTGCTGATTTGCCTAGTGTCACCTGCAAATGTCCTAGTTCCTGATGCTGCTGTGACCTCAGCTCGAGATTCTGAATCAGGTTCGCAGCTGGGCCATTGCTTCAGCCACTCAGCCAGGGCAGTGGTAGGGAGGGGAGGGTGCTGATCGGGAGGCCTTGGGCTCCACTGTGGCCTCTGTCATCACACTCACTGTGTGACCTTGGCCAGTCCCTTTCTCTGCCTGTGCAACTGTCTCCTCACTGTGACCTGTGAGGGACTGCCCTGGTTCTGGACTTCCAGAAACAGCCATTCCTGTTCTGCTTCAAAGGTCTTATCGTATCTGAGCACCCTTGCTATTAGTCAGTAAATATTTCCTTTGAAATGACTCACTTTTTAAAACATACCAACTGATGTCATTTTACCATTTCCATAAGTGACACACCATTTTCTATAAACAGACATTGAAGTGTACTATTACAAGAGTAAATACACCACCAAAGATCAGTGCCGGTGCCCTGCTGGCTATGAACACACCACCTGGCAGCTCCTTGAACACCATGCACCCGGGAAACACCTGGGGAACGTGCTAGAGTGCAGATTCCGATTCTGGCAGTCTGGGACATGGCCTGAGACTCTGCATTCCTAACGAGCTCCCCAGAGGTGCTGCTGGTCCAGAGTCCCCACTTTGAGGAACAAGTCCGTAGGGTCTTCTGGCTCTTATTCTAGTCTCTGGGGTATGGCAAGAAAGCCAACAAAAACACTGCAGCAACTCCTCTGGAAAACATTTGAAGTGAAATGCAGAGACCCACATCCAAACTTAGAAACAAAGGCTTAATATAAGGGGAAAACTACAGAGATGTTATTTCTTTTCTCCCCAATATATATTCACTTCATTTTTATGCAATTAGAATTCTTGTTGACTCTGCTCACAGCCTTGCAACTGTGACTATTCTCAAAGGCCCCCTCCCCCAAACACTTAATTCAAAGACTTGAGCATGAAAAAAAAAACGCCTGCTGGGACCTTGATCAAAAGCCCTGCAGCCTTCCTCACAGCCTGGGCCAGGCTCTTGTGGAGAGACAGAGCCAGAGCTCTGGCAAGTGAGGCTGTTCAGGGCTCTGCCTCCTCTGCCCCCCGCCACATTCACAGTCAGGACCACACACCAGCCCTTGGCTCACTGTGGCTCCGTGTGTCCATGTCATGTTTCCCAGGTTGTCATAGGCTCTAGGTGTAGATGGTGGGGGTGCCTGGAGGAGGGAGGGAAGTGAGGCTGCTCCTCAGAGATGCGGACACCAGGGGCCCCTGACCAAGTGTTGTCTGAGTCCAGGACAGACAGGGTTGACTTTGTAGGAGGTGTGAAGGGGGCCGTTCATGGTGGCTCTGTGGGGGCTTGATGGATCACCCTTGCACTCCTTTTCTGAAGAAAATAGGCTCCAGTTGAATGCAAAGGCATGTCCCATTCAGAGTCATTCCTAGAGCCCAGATGACCTCCCTCCATGTCCAGCTGTTAGCAGGTCACTGAGGGCCTGCCACCCAGGAAGTCTCGGTCTATTTGACAAAATCCAGTGCAATCTGCATTGTGCACTTACTAGGCCCAGGTGCTCTAGGGAAGGAGAGGGAAACCAGGGCTGAGGGAGGACAATTGCTAGAGGAACATGAATGTTATGCACCGAGCAGAGGCCTGACTAGGATCTTCCTGCCAGGCTCCTACCTCCTGCTCTCACTCAGCCCGTCCTGGACTGAGCAGAAGAGAGACACGGCAGAATCCCATCCATCCTAAAAAACACAGGCAAGGATTGCCTGTCTTTCACTCTGTGAGCAGAGATGACAAGAGTTCATGTACAGAGAAACTCCAATCTTTTGAAGAAAAGAAGAACATAATGTTCTCTCGAGTCGGGTCATTCTCTTAACAACTTGCCTGGGCTCCCTATTGTTGCACAATGAAGTAAAAATGTCATAAAGCCTATAGGGACTGATCCAGGACTTGAATCTGTCCTTGTTTGATTCCAGACCCCAAGTGTGTCCCTGACCCCATGGGCGAGGCTCCTATATCTGTGAGAAGCAAAAATGTATGACTGCTTTCTGTGCTTGGCCAATGGAACAGCTGTGTTGGAAGACGAGTTCTCCCATGAGGCTGGAGCCCTGTGGTATCTGAAGTATCTGAAGCGTTCTGCTTCAAGGAGGCAGGAGAGATGGGAAGGGGTGCAGGAGGGGAAACCAGGCCAGGAATCACAAGCCCCTACTGATGACTGTCCAATGTGAGTCCCCCATCTTCACGGAGCATTCATATCATGGCGATGGCTTCCATACTGAGTCCCTAAATCATGCTGAATACTCAACATGCATTTTATCACCTTAGTTCTCCAACAACCCAGTGAAGTGGGTTTTGCTAATTCCAGTGTTTAGAGAAGCAGACTGAATAAATAAACCCAGGCATGTTTAGGGCTCAAATTCCTGTTTTTTGCTGCCAGGACCTGCTCTCTGTTCTATTTGAGGCTTAGGACAATCCTGGGAGGTGGACATCATTAGTTCCATTTTACAGATGCTGAAAACAGAACTTGGCGAAGTTAAGTGAATTTGCCTAGTAGGTGAGTGGCTGAGTAAAGACCAAATGCCATTCTCTACATCTGACCAGGATTTTCCCTTGTCCTTCATCAGAAATTTTCAAGAACGCATGGTTTATATACTTTCCAAAGGGCTTGTCCTTATGATTGAAACTAGCCTAGACTGGGCATTGACAGGCCAGGGTCTCAGCCTCACTTTACCAGTCGTTGACTTACGTGACAATGACTCGTCAGCTTCTCTCTATGGACTGTGTTCACCTTCAAAGTTCCCTCCAGCATTAGAATTCTGCTCTTTCTTTACATTAAAAATATAATGCATATCTATTGTGAACATGCTCAATAATACAGAAATATAAAGAGTAAAAACAAATGAACAAAAAGCTAAGTCATCATCTTCTTACTTGTAGAGGAAGCAGTTGTTAATAGTTTGGTATTTCCTTCCAAATTTTGTTCTCTCTCTCTCTCTCTCTCTCTCTCTCTCTCTCTCTCCCTCTCCCCCCGCCCCCCACAAATAAGCATATGTAGGTTTATTATTCTACAATTTTTCTTTTCACTTAAAATGTTTTAGTGATCTTTGCATGCTATCATAGAGATATGCTTTATTTTTTTAAATGATATACCTTGAACATACTTCCTCATCAGTAGATCTTTCTCCTCCTTGAAAATTATAATTTTCATGGTATGCACAAGCATAATTAATTCATTTGAGCACTTAAATTATTTCTATTTTTGATATTATAAATGATGCTGAAATAAACACATGTGTACATATCTCCTAAATAATGTGTAGACATATTTCTTTTACATATATTTTTAGAATTAGATCTGCCAGATCAGGCAACACACACACTTAAAACTTTGAAAGTTGGGCCAACTCACTCTCCAAAGAGTCAGTTGGCCTCCCTGTTCACAGTGCCAGCGAGCAGCCTGAGTATGTTTGCATTCATCCTATTTGAGCCTGGGCAGCAACATGCAGGTGTTACCTTAGAACATGAGATGACAGAACCCCAGTGAGTGTCTCAGTGTCACATTGGAGCTGGGGGCAGTGCTGGAATCAAAGCTCCAGGCCTCAGACCCTGATTCCAAATGCTCTGCGGCCCTGGTGTAATGGTTGTGGTGGAAAGAATTCTGACTTTGAGGTCAGAACTGCTGAGTTCAAATTCTTGCCATGCAACCTGCCATTTCTGTGACTTTGGCCAAGATACTTAATCGTCCCACCTTCAGTTCCTTTCTCTATGAAATGAAAATGGCAACATTATCAAGGAGGGTCTGTTGTGAGGATTAAGTGAGAATGTATGTAAGGGTCTGCCCCTAGAAAGTGTTCTCTAACAACTCCTTGGGGAGGAGTTGTGGACTGAGAATTCTACTGCACTCTAGAACCCTTCTGCATTCATCCAAGAAGGCACCTAAAAAATTAGTGCTGAATATTATTGAAAGGCTAGAATTTTGGAAGGTTTCATATTTGTTTAGAAGTTAGAAAAAGCGTTCTTTTCTGACACAGCAAGAACCAGAAGTGTGGTCCTGAATGTTCAAGGGAAGGCTCAAAGAGACTTTGCATTGTTTTTGATATAATTATGAAAGTGATTTTAGCAGAGGCTAAGTGGACTCTCAGCTTAAAACAGCTCTAGGGGCAAACTCATTTCTCCGTGAGTTCACCAGTGGGTCATCCCATTATCTGTAGCCTTATAGTGCTTTGGGGTACAGGGTAATGTGAGAAGTAACAGATTATTTCTGAAAAATGGCCACAATCATTCTCCTCACTGTGTCTGGGACTTTGGGAACTCCATTTCCACACTGGCTCAGAACTTGATCATGTGACTTTCTTTGGACAATGGAACTTTAGCAAAGGTGACAGAGATCTGAAAAGGACTGGAGCATTGGAGCTTGTCTTCCCTTGTAGTCATGGAGCACTGAGTCCACCATACAAATAAGCCTGAGCTCACATTGTTGAAGAGACTGCAGGGAAGATAACTGAGGTTCCCCAGCCAACAAATCACCAGGTATACAGGTGAGGTTCACCCAGCATCAGCCAAACCATCAGCTGACCACAGATCAGCCAAAACGGCCTAAGCCAAAATAATCTAGGCAACCTGCAGAATTATAAGAAATGATTAATGTACTTATTTAAAGCCATTACATTTGGGGATAGCTTATTATACAGCCCAAGCTAACTGATGAAGATATTTATAGAATGAATATCTGGATGAACCAACTAGTATCCCAGGGTTAGAAAAAAACACCCTTGCTCAAGTATACAAAAAAGTGTATCAGCACCATGGACAGAGGTACAGGATCACTGATGTCTTTTTAAATAATTTTTAATATATTTTATTGTTTATACTATTACAGTTATCACATTTTTCCTCATCATTCCCCTCCACCCTGCACACCCCCTCCCACCCACATTCCCCCCTTTAGTTCATGTCCATGTGTCATAAGTTCTTTAGTTCTATATTTCCCACACTATTCTTGCCCTCCCCCTGTCTATTTTCTACCCACTATCTATGCTACTTATTCTCTGTACCTTTCCCCCTCTCTCCTCCTCCCACTCCCCTGTTGCTAACCCTCCATGTGATCTCCATTTCTGTGTTTCTGCTCCTGGTCTAGATGTTTGCTTAGTTTGCTTTTGTTTTAGGTGTGGTTGTTAATATCTGTGAGTTTGCTGTCTTTTTACTGTTCATGTTTTTTATCTTCTTTTTCTTAGATAAGTCCCTTTAACATTTCATATAATAAGGACTTGGTGATGATGAACTCCTTGAACTTGACCTTATCTGAGAAGCACTTTATCTTCCCTTATATTCTAAATGAAAGCTTTGCTGGATAGAGCAATCTTGGATGTAGGTCCTTGACTTTCATGACTTGGAATACTTCTTTCCAGCCCCTTCTTGCCTGTAAGGCCTCTCTTGAGAAATCAGCTGACAGTCTGATGGGAACTCCTTTGTAGGTGACTGTCCCCTTATCCCTTGCTGCTTCTAGAATTCTCTCCTTCATTTTAATCTTGGCTAACGTAATTATGATGTGCCTTGGTGTGTTCCTCCTTGGGTCCAACTTCTTTGGGACTCTCTGAGCTTCCTGGACTTCCTGGAAGTCTATTTCCTTTGCCAGATTGGGGAAGTTCTCCTTTATTATTTGTTCAAATAAGTTTTCCACTTGTTGCTCTTCTTCTTCCCCTTCTGGTACCCCTATAATTCGGATGTTGGGACGTTTAAAGATGTCCTGGAGGTTTCTAAGCCTCTCCTCATTTTTTTGAATTCTTGTGTCTTCCTTCTTTTCTGTTTGGTTGTTTCTTCCTTCCTTCTGGTCCACTCCATTGATTGGAGTCCCAGTTTTCCTCCCATCTCTGTTGGTTCCCTGTGCATTTTTCTTCATTTCACTTATTGTAGCCTCCATTTTTTCATCTAATTTGTGAGCAAAATCAACCAATTCTGTGAGCATCCTGATCACCAGAGCTTTGAACTGTGCATCTGATAGTTTGGCTATCTCTTGGTCGCTTAGACGAATTGGCTCTGGGGCTTTGATTTGTTCATCGGTTTGAGGCATTTTTGTTTCTGGTTTTTTTTTGTTTTGTTTTGTTTTTTCGGTCTAGTTGTGGCTGTTATGTAGTGAGGGGCGGAGCCTTAGGTGTTCTCCAGGGCAGGGCAGCCCAGTTGCTGGGTAGTGACGCTGTATGTGGGGGCGGGATCCAAGAGGGAACAATGGCATTTGCTCTGCTCTCTCTCGGATTCCAGTCCCTTCCATCACTTCCTCTTTGCCTGGATTATCTGCACGCAAATGTGGGACCACCTTGTCAGCCAGCTGCCTTGTGTGGCCTCACTGGGTCTGCACAGTTGCCACCCCATGCCCGGGTCTGCCAGCCGCCACCTGTGCCCCTGGGGTCCACCAGCCGCCACCTGTGCACCGGAGACCTGCCAGCCACTGCTGCCTGCGAGCCTGTTCCACACCTCTGCTTTTTACTGCTTTTTATGGCTGTGACTCCGCCCCTCTTACTGGTCTGGATGAATGGTTGTTGGACTTCCGTACAGTTCAATTTTCTAAGAGTTCTTGTTGTTTTCTTGTTTCTAAATCTTTGTTGTCCTTAATTTTGGTTGCAAGAGGAGGCACAGTGTGTCCACCTATGCCTCCATCTTGGCCAGAAGTCTCACTGATGTCTTTAAGCCAAGCCGTGCATATGCCAAGTCCTGGGGTGCGATGAGAACAGTGGCTCAGGACACAGGGAGAGACAGAATTGTTAAAGAACATGCCCCTGATATGGGTGCTAGTGAGTCTTGCCAGACACCTATTAACTCAAGAACCCCCTCTCAGTCCCAGACATACTGCATGGTTGCTTATTCTATGAGGACATGTGAAAGGCTACGCTGCAGCTGCCAGAGCCTGGCCCCAGTTGTTTTTGTCACCTATTGTGTGATGCAAAGCAGTGTGAAGGAGCATGTACAAAGCTAGTCTCATGTCTGAGGAGAGCCCTCCGGCTCAGACAAACCAGGAATGTTGGTCTGTCGCCTGCCTCCCTAAGTTCAGGCAAATGGAAGACTGGAGGAAGAGGACAGGGAAGGCAGAGGACTGAGCTGATGGCTGCCTGGCTAAGACTTTCTAGGAGATAATTTTCACTCAATTTCCTAACTGCCTTCTCCATCCTTTGCTCACAGCCTGGCTTACTATTACCCTGGAGAAGTCAGGCTTCATGTCAAGGGAAACTTGGGTCTGTAATTTCATAACAATAATCTCTTGTTTTGTAACAGTGCTTATAATTCTTAAATCCTTTCATAGTCACATATTATGTAATCTGGCTCAATCCTCACAACCCTATTGGAGAAAAGCAGAGGATACAAATACATTCCCATTATCCAGTCATTTTCCCCCCTTTATTCTCTAACTGTGTGAGCCAAGGTAGAGAAAGGCAGCCAAAAGAGCGAAGACCAGAGTCCAGAATTCTGGATTCCCTATATCCTGAGACTCTTTCTAACTAGGTAAGTGCCCTTAGGATTCACAGGACATGAAATGGATTGTCTCACCCTTATGTTAAAATGAGAGGTCAGGACTCCAGTCTTTAAATTCTTTTAAGCTCTGAATTTCTAGAAATCTATAAAGACTTAGGTGAGTCGAGGTCCTTTGTTCACTGTATGGGGTGCTATTCAGGAATCTTCCCTAAACTGGTGCCTGCTTCCTTGGTGTTTGTGCTGGTGGGAACTTGCAGAGTGAGCACAGGTAGTAATTCCCATTTGCTACACATTCAGGGCAATCTGGGTCCTATGGGCTGGATGGGAAGTGGCGGAGGTGGGGGGGTTGCTGCCCAGGTGATTCATAGGTTCATATGACCCACCCATGGGAAGGGGAGGACCTCAGAGTTGATTGCATCCCAGGCCTCAGATGCACCTAGGCCCCTCTCCCCATCTCCGTGCCACTTCCCTCTGCACCACAGCTTCAATCTCCCAGGCCAGCATTTTCCACAAGGCTTTACCCCCAGAAAGGAATGGGTTCTTCACTTATTTCAATTTGAAAATACCAACTCCTACAGCCAGATTAGTGGGAATGGTGTGATGCGAAACATCCTACAGAGCTACATGGCTGGAGTTTGGGTAGGAATAGTTCCCCCCAAATGGGGACTCATTTTCAGGAGAAGAGACATGGGGAGCAGATAAAGCAGGTGGCACTCACTGCAGGGCTTTCTTCCCCACTTTGGGGGTGAGGAGCAGATGCAGAGAGCTCAACCACAGGGTCTGAGGTTTGACGATGAGGAAGCTGGATGGGATTTGAACCGCACAGTCTGATTCTAAAGCCCATGATCTTTCCCATATAACTTCCTAACTTTCTACCTATAGTTCATTCTCACATATGGTGGCAGGGGTATGGAACACATGACTTCTTTGAGCCAGACCCAGCGTGGGACTGTGGCAGGTGAGGGGACACATCCGTGTCTGAGGGGGTTCTTAGTAAAGGCAGCACTGTCCTCCTGGGAGAGTTCTGGGCTGGGGATGCAGAGACATGTGCGTTAGTTTAGCTCTCTACTGCCTTGCTGGGTGACCTTGAAAAAGTCACTTTCCTTCTTCGGGTTTCACCATATTCTTGGCCAAATAGAGATGATCATCCCTGAGTCCTTCCCATAGGCATTGAAGGGAACTAATGAGATAATTCTGTGAATGAGCTTTCAAAAGCTGAAAAGCCCACACAGATGTGAGGATTATTCTTATGATCCTTGGTCCCACAGGATTAGCTTAAATTTATGGCAACAGGTGGGATGAGGGCTAACAGAAATGTCCAGATGTCTAGCAGCCTTGCTCAAATAATACAATACAACCTGCTTTGCAGAGTGGCTCCCTGATTTATTTATTTATAGTCAGCAACTCAGGCTTGGCTTCTTGACTCTTCCTTGAACTCCCTCTCACCTTTCTCCCTGTTGCCCTGGGTCAGAGGCCAGGTTCCCTTTATGAGACTGTGCAAGGCTGGCCACATGGTTCATGCTTCCTCTTTTATCTTTTTCTCCCTCATGCCAAGAAACAAGACACTGAACCTCTTTTTCTTGGGACAACTGCATCTCGCATGTTTATTCATTTCCTGGGGGAGGAAGCACAGCCTGATTCCATGGGAGGCTGTGAGGGGAATCATATGAAAAGAGGATTCTATTGGCAGAAACTCTTAGAGGCCCCTGGGTAAAGTGAGACTAAACTATTTTAGTTTTATACTGCAGGACCTCTCAGAGTCTTTAATCCGCTAATGAGTTTTGCACATCATCAAGAAGGGGATATAGCAGCCACATGTTTCTTCTTCATCTTTTTTTTTTTTTGGATGACGTTTTCACTCTGATGGTATTTCTGGGATTCGTGTTGTGCTGAACACACTTTGAGAAAGAGTGATCCAGTGTCATACCCTGATTTTACAGATGGGGACAGGGAAGACCAGACAAGGCAAGCAAAGACCTTGCCCTTTTTGCTTGCTCTCGGACTCCTCCCCCAGCACCACCCCACTCACATGCACCCCAAGGAACTTGCTCTGATTCCAAGAGAGTCCAGGTTGCTTTCCAGTTTGGAGGTCCTTAGAAAGCAGAGAATTATACTTTCTTGGTAAAATACCCAAGATAAGAGGGAGTGTGAGTTTGAGTGTGGTCAGGAATGCTGGGTGTGGGGAGAACATTTGATTTGCATCTTTACTGAGGACCAGACAAGAGGAAGTGAAGTAAGAAAACCTCAGGATAGAAACTGGGTTCGATTCATGGGTCATAGGTTACAAACGGTTGTTTGTTCAACAACTACTTGGTGACAGCCTGGCATATACTCCAGGAAACATAGCTCTCATGGCCCATGACAAGTTGAGAAACAACCCAGGAGCTATACAAGGTGTGTGTTCTTAGGCTCACATGAGTATGCTGGTGGTGAGGGCAGAGTGGTTTGCAATCAGGAGGGCAAGAATGATTGCAGCTACTGGTATTGAGCACCTAATGGACTCCACGGATGACTATAGCAGCTTTGCACATATTTAACCATCTATTTCTCAGTTTAGCTCTGTGATGTAGGTGCTGTTACTATCATTGCAATATTAAGATAAAAACAAAGCAAGGAAAGATTAAGGAGCTAGGCCAGGGTCATAGGGCTTATAAGTGGGAGAGCCAGAGTGGATTTCTCCCCAGCAGGCAGCTGACTGCAGAGCCGGCACTTTTAAACCACAATGCTCTACCACTGCTTGGAGTATTAGAAAATGTTGGGAAATGCTTCTCCGATTGGCTATAAAATCCTTGGAGATGCTACACGGATTATTGACATTAGAGCTGGAATAAGTCTCATTAGTCATTTAGTCCACTCTTTTCATTATAACATAAAGAACAGGCTCAGGTCGGACATCAGTATGACTAAGGTCAACAACTTCTGGCCACACCGGACTCAGTGGAATTCAACTTCCTGGAAACAGTGGGAACAGTGGTAGGCTCCTTGCCCTGGAATAGAACTCCAGCCTTCTTGTCTCCCTCCCCACAGTACCTCTCAGCCTCACCTGGCCATACCTGCCCCATCTGGCATTCTGAATCCAGTGTTCATTGAGTCCCACACCCAAAAAATGGCCCCAGGGTCAGGCTGCCCCCACCCCTGAAGAATAGAACTGACCCTTCGAACCCCATCTCCTCCATCCATGCCCATCTGTTGATTCAACTTTAAAAAGAAAAAAAAAAACTAACAAGAACTAAAACACTTTAAAATAATTTTGAGATCAAATGACTTCCCACAAACAAAACAAATTATTAAGATCCCTGCATCAATACCCTTTAGCCATTAAGGGTTTTTCCAACTCAATAAACAAGATTTCAGGCTCTGCCCCTCCCACTTCCCTTCCTCAGCACAGGAGGACATGGGCTGCTTCCAACATAGCGCATATTAAGCTGCACAGGTTGGCGGATCTTTAATCTTGCCAAACACATGTTGAGAAGAATAAAACCAATTTTGTTTGGGAAACTAAGAGCTGGACTCAGCTGGAAATTAGCTATTTGGGCAATCTTGCCTCTTGTTCTGACCAAGGAGGCCATGAAGCTTTAAAGTGTAGCCCTTGAATGACCCAGACTCATTGGGTCCAAGGCAAAAGAGAGGGATGGAGGCCTCATTGGGAATTCCTGCTTCGAATCCTTTTGATTCTCTTTTTTCAGCACAGAAAGCAGCTTCAATCCGGGCTGCTTATGGACCAAAGTTAATCTGGATGTAATTCCCCTACCAGCTTGCTTCACCCTTAGCAACACATAAATACAGATTAAAGGGTTATATAAATACAATTTTCTATTAATCAGTGCAAATCCAGCTACTGCAGGACATAGATTTCAGCTTTTGTGTGAGGGATTTTCTTCTTTGAGTTCCATTTACAAAATGCAAGTCCTGTTCCTGTGATTTCTAATGCTAATGGCTATGGAGTGGCTGAGAGGTCTCACAGTTCCCAGGAATGTGCCCACAGTAGCCCCAAGTACTCAAGTTCTTAGCAGGAGACTTTGAGCCACAGATAATACACAACTCTACATGGGGTGAAAAGAGCCTGGGCTTGGGACCAGTCATTTCAGTTTCAATTCTGGCATGGTGCTTGACTGGCTGTGCAGCCTAGGACATGTTATCTAACCTTTCTGAGTCATAATTTCTTCATTTTTAAGAAGATGATGAGACCTGGCTCCAGGGGTGTTCTACAGATTAAAGACCATGTTTGAAATTGTGTGGTGTGCAAAAGGGATTGGCATGAAATATTTGAAGTGATGAAAAGCAAGGAACTATAACTAAGACTACTGAACCCAGCAAGGTCATCATTTAAAATTAAAGGAGAAATAAAAAGCTTCCCAGACAAGAAAAAGCTAAAGGAGTTTCCTGCCACCAAGCTAGAATCACAAGAAATGTTAAATGGACTTTTTTAAAAAGTGAAACATAAAGTATATAATGGCAATAAATACATACATATCAATAATTACTTTAAATATAAATGAATTAAATGCTCCAATCTAAAAACATAGGGTAGCTGAGTGGATAAGAAAACAAGGCCCATATATATGCTGTCTACAAGAGACCCACTTCAAATAGAAAGACACAGACTGAAAGTTAAAAGACGGAAAAAGATATTTCATGCAAATAGAAATGGGAAAAAAAGCTGGGGTAGCAATACTTATATTAGACAATATAGACTTTTTAAAAAAGGCTATAAGAGACAAAGAAAAACATTACATAATAATAAAGGAATCAATGCAACAAGAGAATAGAACCTTTGCAAACATTTATGCACCCAATATAAGAGCACCTAAATATACAAAGCAAGTATTGATGGACATAAAGAGAGAGATCAACAGTAATGCAGTCTTAGTAGGGGACTTAATACCCCATTAAAATCAATATATAGAGCTTCCAGACAGAAAATCCAAAAGAAAACAGGGGTCTTAAATGACACACTAGACCAGATGGATTTAATTGATATCTTCAGAGCATTTCACCCCAAGGCATCAGAATATACATTCTTTTCAAGTGCACATGGAACGTTTTCTAGGATAGGCCACATGTCAGGCCACAAAACAAGTCTCAATGAATTAAAAAAGATTGATATCATATAAAGCATCTTCTTCAACCACAATTATAAGAAAAAACTGAAAAACACAAAAACATATTTAATAACACAAAATAACATGTTTATAAACAATGAATGGATTAACAATGAGATCAAGGAAGAAGTCAAAAGACATCTTGAGACAAATAAAAATGAAAACACAACAACCCCAAATTTATGAGACACAGTAAAAGCAGTCCTAAGAGGTAAATTCATAGCATTATAGGCCTACCTCAAAAAACAAGAAAATTCTCATATAAACAATCTAACCTTACACCTAAAGGAACTAGAAAAATAAAAACAAACAAAGCCCAGAGTGAGTAGAAGAAAGGAAATAATAAAGATAAGAGCAAAAATGAACAGTCTAAAATAACATGATACAAAGATATCAATAAAACCAAGAACTGATTCTTTGAAAACATAAATAAGATTGATAGACCTTTAACCAGACTCATCAAAAAACAGAGAGAACCCAAATAAATAAAATCAGAAATTAAAGGGAAATAACAACTGACACCACAGAAATACAAGGATTACATTAAAATATTACAAACAACTATATGCCAATGAATTGGACAAACTGGAAGAAATGGATAAATTTCTAGAAACATACAATTTTCCAAGACTGAATCAAAAAGAAGCAGAAAATCTAAACATATCAATTACAACCAAAAATATCAAAGCAGTAATCAAAAAACTCCTAACAAAATCTTGTACCAAATAGCCTCATAGGAGAATTTTACCAAAGATTAAAGAAAAATACCCCACAATCCTAACACATCCTTTTCAAACTTTCAAAAAACAGTTCAAAAGGAGGGAAGATTCCCAAGCTCATTTTACAAGGACAGCATTATTCTAATTCCAAAACCAGATAAAGACACTACAAAGAAATAAAATTATAGCCCAATATCTCTAATGAACATAGATGTAAAAATCCTCAACAAAATATTAGCAAACCAAATTTAACAATACATTAAAAACATTATATAACATAATGTAGTAGGACTTATTCCTAGGATGCAAGGTTGGTACAATATCCACAAATTAATTAATGTGGCACACCATGTAAACAAAATTAATAATAAAAATCACACAATCATAGTGACAAGTGCACAAAAAGCATTGTTGAAAATACAGCACCCATTTATGATAAAATCTCTCAGAAATGTAGGAACAGAAGGAACATACTTCAAAATAATAAATGCCATATAGGAAAAACCCACAGCTAACATCATACTCAATGGGGAAAAACTAAAAGCATTTTTTTAAAAAATCAGGAACAAGACATGGAAGTTCATTTCTATCACTGTTATTTAACATAGTCATAGAAGTCCAAGCCACAGCAATCAGACAAGAAGAATTAAAGACATCCAAATTAGAAAAGAAGAAGTAAAATTGTCATTATTTGCACTTAGTTGACATGACACTGTATATAGAGAACTCTAAAGATTCCACCAAGAAACTACTAGAAATGATAAGTAAGTGCAGTAAAGTAGCAGGATAAAAAAATATTCAGAAATCAATTCCATTTTTATTTACTAGTAATGAACTATCAGAAAGGGAAACTAAGAAAACAATCCACTTACAGTTGCATAAAAAAAATACCTAGGAATAAATTTAACTAAGGTAGTAAAAGACCTGTACTCAAAAATTATGACACTAAATGAAGGAATTGAAGAAGATACAAATAAATGGAAGCATGCACTGTGTACATGGATAGGAGAATTAACATCATTAAAATGTCCATACTACCCAAAGCCAAGATTCAGTGCAATTTCTATCAAGATGCTGATGGCATTTTTCACAGAACTAGAACAAATAATCCAAAAATTTATATAGAACCACAAAGGACCCCAATTACCATAGCAATTGTGAGAAAGCAGAATAAAGACAGAGGTATCACGTGACCTGATACCAAACTATACTACAAGTCTAGTAATCAAACAGTCTGGTACTGGCATAAAAACAGACATATAAATCAGTGGAACAGAATAGAGAGTCCAGAAATAAAGCCACACCTATATGGTTGATTAATATATGACAAAGGAGGAAAAAACATATGATGGGATAAAGACAGTCTATTCAATGTAATTGAAAAATAAATTTTTATTTTTAATATTTCTTTATTTTTATTGTTGACACTATTGCAGTTATCCCCATTCCCCCCTGTTTCCCCTCCTCCAAATTCCCTCTCCCCTTCACTCCAGCCATCACCACACTGTTGTCTGTGTCTATGGGTTGTGTATATATGTTCTTTGGCTAATCCCTTCACTTTCTTTCATCCAGTCCCTCCCTCTCCGCTCCTCCCTCTCTTCTGATGTGTGTCTATTCCGTGTGTCCATGCCTCTGTTTCCATTTTGTTCATTTGATTTTACATATAAGTTGTGTAAATTCTTTGTATATTTTGGAGATTAACCCCTTATCAGATGTATCATTAGTAAATATGTTGTCCCATACAGTGGGTTTTCTTTTCATTTTGTTCATAGGCTCTTTTGCTGTGCAGAAGCTTTTTAGTTTGATATAATCACATTTGTTTATTTTCCTTTATTTTCATTGCCCTAGGAGACATATCAGCAAAACTATTGTTCCAAGAGATGTCTGAGATTTTACTGCCTATGTCTTCTTTTAGGATTTTTATGGTTTCACAACTTACATTTAAGTCTTTTATCCATTTTGAGTTTGTTCTGGTACATGGTGTAAGTTAGTGGTCTAGTTTCATTTTTCACATATACCAATCCAGTTTTCTCAGTACCATTTATTGAAGAGACTATCTTTATTCTATTGTATGTTTTTGACTCCTTTGTCAAATATTAATCAATCATAGAGATATGGGTTAATTTCTGGGGTCTCTCTTCTTTTCCAATGATCTCTATGCCTGTTCTTAGGCTAGTACCAGACTGTTTTGATTACAATGGACTTGTAGTATATTTTGATCTCAGGTATTGTGATACCTTCAACTTTGTTCTTCTTTCTCAAGATTGCTGAGGCTATTTGGGATATGTTTTGGTTCCATATATATTTTTGGAATCTTTGTTCTAGATCTGTGAAATATATCATTGGTATTTTAATAGGAATTGCGTTGAATCTATGAATTGCTTTGGGTAGTATGAACATTTTAATTATGTTAATTATTCCAGTCCATGAACATGGTATATGCTTTCATTGATTTGTATCTTCTTCAATTTCTTTCTTCAATGTCCTATAGTTTTCTTAGTACAGGTCTTTTTTATTTAATTAAAAGTAAAGGTGCATGGTATCTTCCTGGTGAATTGCTAGCTGCTGTAGCTCTTTGCCTTTGAAGACAAAGATTGGAGCAGACAGCGAAAAGTCTCAGGTCTAAGTGTTTATTCTTTTTCTGGCAGAATTCTGCAGGTTAATGTTTGTCCTAGGTAGAGAACTGGGCTCATGGATCTGGGAAGAGTGTGGTCTCCCTGGACTTTCCAGCCTCCTTTCCTCATTGTCCCTGAACTGCTCAAGGTCTGAATGAGACAACCCCAGTGTTTGATCATGCACAGGTTAACAAGAAAGCACAGTTCACAACAGCATCAATTGCAGTAATAATTATGGTGATGATAATGGGTGGGGCATGCTAGGAACAGTCTCACTATACCCTTAAAGATAAACCTATGTGATGGATATCCATTCTGTTTGCATGTTTTACATGAGGAAACTAAGACTTTAAGCTGTTGAGTAACTTGCTTTCTGTTGCAAAGTGTTCCTTAGACTGACTGCCATTTTCCTCCTCTATTTGCTGCTATAATGCTTTTCCCCATGGTGTGTGTGTGTGTGTGTGTGTGTGCGTGTGTGTGTGTGTGTACCTACTCAAATTCTCATGTCCACAGTCCCCCCACCCAAGTGCTCATTTAGCCACACACACACTGGCCCACTGATGCCCACATGCCCCCGTGCCTGCCTGCTCCTGGAGGGAAACCTCATTGAGCATGAGCCACAGGAAGGAGAGGCCAGAGTGAAGAGGGAAAAGGATAAGTTTGAGAATATTTTCTAAGCTGAATGAATGTAGCTATTTCAGACCCGTATCTCATAACCAGATGTTAGCCAGGGTCACAGGTTAGAGGGCCCTGAATCTTCTGCAATTTCAGCATTTTATGCAGATACATCCACATTATTCTCTGATTTTTCTCAGGTCTAGGCTGTGACTTTTGACCTCACCTATGACCTTGGGTGTAGCGCAGGTGCACCAAACTGGAGAGCTGCTTAAGCGTTTGTAAGATTCCAAAAAAAATATCCACTTGGTGGACTAGCTGATGTGGACTTTCCGTTTATTACTCATATTTCAGGGGAGTGCACAGACAGGGGCAGGTCAGCACGAGAGACACCGCACCTCCTCCAGTCTGAGGCACATTCTAAGGGTCCAGACAAAGACAGCTTGGGTCCATGCTGCACAAACCTACACATGGCCCAGAGCTATGTTATGTCAGTGTGCACGTGCAGAAGGAAAAGGTCAAGAAGCAGTCACAGGACGAGAAGCCACTCCCGAAAGGAGATAAGGAGGGAGTTACAATGCATTCCCAAAACAATACACATTCCTTGTGGCGGGGGTGGGGGGTTGGGGGTTGGGGGTTGGGGGGGTCAGTGGGGGGTAGGGGGGTGGCCTGGGCAGCCCTCTTCATGGGTGGTGGGAGAGCCGTGTATTAACCCCACATTGGGATACCCCCAGGCATCTCTTGTCCTCAATTTCCTTATCTGAAAAATGTCATAGAAATCCCAAAACCCTAAACCTTGCTTATCTGCCTTGAAGGGCAATCATGAGGCTCAAATATGAAAACACAGAACTTGCTTTCAAACAAATTGTGGGATGAGTAGTGGTTATGTTGAGAGGAAAGAGCTCAAAGACAATGATGACTTGAAAAGTGAGGCTAGACACTTTTGAGTCATGAAAGTTCTCTGTCTTGTGCATGACCCTCTGTCACAGTAGAAACACCAGGGCTGGGGTTGCCCAGGCAGCCTGGGGCCCACTGAGTACTGTCACTTTAAACATAGAGTGAAGTGTTCATCAGCTGGGCTATTTTTTCAGGTGTGTTCTAATTGTACTAATTAACTCTAAGGTAGATTTTAGCACTCCAGCCTCCATCGCTGCCTTCAAATGCCAAAACAAATCTTGCCATAATTACCAGCAATCCTTTTCATTACCGGCTGCCTAATTATCCTATTAATAGCACATCCTAAGAGACAGTATTTGCTTGGCAGGCAAATATTTGTTTTTAAATGAGCAAACACAAAGACAAACTGCTCTGTTTGCAAAAGGATTCCAAATGCAAAATGGTTGATATTCATGCAAAAAATAATAATCTGAGTAAAACAAAATGCTTAATCCATTTGAAGCATTTAAGCATTCATATATATATTCTACGCTGGCTACGGTCTTTCCTTGCTGAATGGGTTGGGTCCTAGGAGCATTGTTTAAGACGCTTCTGTGATATGGAGCTGGATGTCTTATTGGGTTGGGGCGAAACTCAGTTAAAGAGGGAAGGATAAAAACAACAACAGACATGGAATGAAGTAATTTGAAAGCTGGAAGGAAACCTATGCAACCTTGGGGCCAGGGGTTCCCATAACTCACCGCCTGTTAGGCACCTGAGGAAGGCTTGTTCAAGATGCAGCTTCCCAGACCTGCTGACTCCCTCCCCGCTTTTTCCAAGGGCCCCCAGGAGACTTTCATGAGTGTCCAGGTTTGGGACTCACCAATCCAAACCAATCCCCCATTTAACAAAAGAGGAGCTAAGTGACTGAGGTCATACTTTGAGTCGGTGACAGAACTAAGATCATAATCAAACCAGCCTTGAAGGTTAGAACACAAGTAATACAACTTCCATATTTACTGAATTTTCCTTTATTTCAAAAAAACGCAATCACCACACTGTGATGGATGTTAGCCATATAGATGTGTTTTGTTAAAGCAAAAATAAAAGCCCCAACTTACCCACCCCCCCAGTTTCATTCCACTCCAGTGTTTTCCTGTTATCCCAGCGAACTTGACCACATACACTTACTTTTTCTTTTCCTTTTAAACAAGAATGAGAGATCACACGACGGATTGGATTGAACCCTATGAAATTGCTGTCATGTGGCTGCTTTGCAGGGTACAAAATGGCAATTTTATATGGTTCAGCTTAAGATGTGGTTCTACATTTGTTGCTGCATTCTTTCAGACATCTGCAGAGTGTCATATGTGACAGGCAGTTTCCTGATGTGAAAGTCTTTACAGGTGGCTGGTTTACAAACACTGGAGAGCACCACTGTGATGCAAGACCCTCCTGTGTGTCGCCACCTGCCCACCTGGCTCTCCTTTCCAGGCAGAGCTTGCGTCCTCCGCGCTCTGGGAGCCCTTCCTCGGCTGATAGCTGACTGTGCCGGCCTCACTGATGGCCTTGCTCCTGCAAGTCTCTCATCCCTGCACTCCCCCCTCCCCCGACCTGCAACACACACTGCCGTTTAGAGATTTTAAAACATCACTAGTGCTGTTCACTCATTTCTTAGCTTTAAATATTCAAAAATACATCGATGACCACCAACCCCGCCTCATAAACCCTCATCAGCCCCACAACCTCACTGGCACAGTTCTTCCTGGGTGGTCCTAGCTCTCCACCCCAAAGCCCCTCCCCTGCTGTCTTTGTTGTTCCTCTGCCTGGAATGCCTGCCCCACCCAGCTCAGATGGGCCCAAGGTAGGAGCTCAATTAAACATCTTCCTAGGAACTATGTTTGCCTCTTAAAAAAGATTTGTGAATTTTTCACGTGGCCCTCCTAAGTCCCAGTTACACTTTCTGTCCAATGCATCACCTCAGCAGAATAGCGGCAGATTAGAGAACACTTCTATGGCACCTACCCAGCAGCTGCACACAGGGCTAATTCAATGCAAGTTATTATTTCCATTCATAAAGCACATTTTTAGTTCTGGTTGGGTTTTCCACTTATTTTTTAAGTCGTAAAAGACACGTGACATTATGGACTGTTTGAGAAATAAAGATAAAGGAAAATAATCACTTGTAATCTGTAACACATTATTTTTGTTTAATTTCTTCCAGCCTTTAAACACTTTTGTTTTATTGTGGTAAAGTACGTGTAACATAAAATTTCCCACATTAACTATTTTTAAGTGACAGTTCAGTGCTATAAATATATTCATGACTTTGTACAATCATCATTACCATCTATCTCCGTAACCCTTTTCATATCATAAAACTGAAACTCTTATACCCGTTACACAAAGAATTTCCCACTCTCCACTTCCCCTGCTCCCTTCCTGCTCCACCTGCTGTCTACTCACTCTCTATGAATGCGACTACTCTAGGTACCTCACAGGAATGGAATCTACTGTATTTATCCTCTTGTGACTGACTCCCTTCACTCAACATCACATCTTCAAGGTTTGTCCATCTTGTATTCCAGAGCTGATTTTAATGGTTTGGCTGTGGTTTGAGAGAGAAGTCTTTATCATGTTAGAAACATGTCCTTCTGTTCTTAATTTTCTCAGAGAGATAAATGGAGAATATGTTTAAGCTGTAGAATAATTATTAACAAATTCTACATTGATTTCTTAAAAATTTGATGATGAAATGCAAGATTACATCACGGAACCTCCTCATATCAATGATTCCCGTGTTCCTGGTGCCGACCCTGCTAAGTCAGGGAGAGTGGTCCTTTGCGGAGACTGTCAAGTGCAGTGGCTTGTATGGTCCCTCGAATTTTTATGTCTACATTTACCTTACAAATTTGTGCATTAGAGCTTAAAAATCCTGATTTTTTTCAGTTGTTTTAAAAACATATGTATCTTGTATTTCATAAATGTTTCTTCCCTTTCCACTAATTTTAATTGTATTTTGGTGTTTTAATTGATTTTAATGTTTATCCACCGTAATCCCTTTGTATTGTTACCTTTCCTTGTTTGAGTTTTTCATTTTGGTTTGTCTCCAAGATGACTACAGCAAGTTTCCAAATATATTCTTATTTCCAGGAGGGACATGTGGGCGACACACTTTCTGAGGCTTGCACTGGCTTTCTATTGGCCTCTCAGATGAGAAAAACAGGTTGCACGGGTGGGCGCCCTGGGGCCTCCCCTTTCTCTCCGACAGGGCGCACAGCTCCACTTTCTGCTGCTGTCTGGTGCTAGCAAGAAACGTGAGGTGAACCTGATTTTTTTTTATCCTAAATAAGACATAGTCATAAAACATGTTTTAAATTTTGAAATTTCAATAACTGTCTCTAGGATAAGTCTTTGTTCATTAGATATTGTTGTAACACAATGAAAAACAAAGGTTTCTTATATTTTGAATTTGATTACTGACGACTTCCTTCACTTAGCTTTCTACTTCATGGTAAAATCAACGGGTAAAATCTAGGTCTGGAAGCATAAATTGATGTGCATTACCCCTGGCCCCAAATTTCAATTTTTTTCATTAAAGTTTTAAAATGTACTTAATTGCTTTTAATTTACATACAGTAAAATTCATTCTTTGGTGTATGGTTCTATGAATTTTGACAAATGCTTAGTTATGTAACTGTTACAGAGCAAACAGAAGGTTCTCGAGATTGGCAAAACACTTCCAAAGTCTCACTTTCTCGAACCTGAGGGGTCAGTCTTCCACGGGCAATTAAGATCCCGGATGAGCCCCCAAAAACTGTTACCGAGCAACAGAAAAGGTCCGTTATTGTCCGCTGCCTTATGGAAAGATGCCTCTCAAAGCCAGAGATTTGTGAAAAGGAAAGGAAATGTTTATTTACTGCTATACAGAGTTAAAGTAGTGACTTAACTTCATTAAAATATCAAAGTCCTTTAGGATACCCACAGACGCCCACAGTGCTTCCTATCTCCCTCTGCCCTAATTCAGGGTACCATAATTGCAAGGAAGCGAAGCACACATCCAGGATCCAGGCTCTTGACACCGTCAGCTGTGTCGTCGTCCAGGCAGGATCTCTAATTAATCCAAAGCCATGTGGCACCTTCTCACGGCCTACTGGTAAGAGTTCTTTCACCCTTCTTTCAGGCAGTCTCTCTTGCTCCCAGGCCACACAGCCAAAGGGAGCACCCCAAAGCCACGTGGTCCTTCTTCTACCAAAGCTGTGGGGAAGGGGTCCCCACTCTGGCAAAGCCACGTGGCAATTCTCTGCTAAAGCCACATGGTGATTTTCCCTCACAGGGTTGTGAGGGTCCTAACTCTTGGGAAAGCACGTGGATTCTCTCTCATAGAGCTGTGAGTCCTGCTCTCTGGTGAAACTGCATGGATTTCTCCTCATGGAGCTGCGGGTCCTGCTCTCTGGTGAAACCGCG